>VZQC01001595.1:556030-635381 GCA_009823505.1 Rhizomys pruinosus | reverse complement strand
CGCCTGCCTCTGCCTCCCAAGTACTAGGATTAAAGGCCTGTGCCACCACCCCCGGCTAAGAAATATTTTTCACTAGCTTATTTCTTTGATTCTACCTACTGAGCACACAAGACACAGTCAGGGACTTTTGTTTTCAGAGACAATAACTTTAGAGAGAGCATTTGTTTAACATTATGTACTGTCAAAGTTTGTTGCGTCCAGATTAACAGCATTGATTGATTTTTTTTTTTTTTTGATACAGGATGTCACTTATAAAGTGCTAGCTTGCCTTAACTCAAAGAAATCTGCTTCTGTCTCTGCCTCCTAAGTACTGGCATTATAGGTATGTACCACCCCACCCAGCATGTTTTTATGTTTATGTGTTTGTTTGTTGTTTTTTTTGTCTTTTTGAGACAGGGTCTCCCTGTAGCCCCAGCTGCCCTGAAACTCACTCTGTAGACCAGGCTGGCCTTGAACTCACAAAGATCCACCTGCCTCTGCCTCCCAAGTGCTAGGATTAAAGGCGTGCACCACCACGCTCTTGTCTTTTTAATACCTTATTTTGTTTATTTTTTTGGAATTTATGGATATAGAGGGATATAATAGTAATTTCCTAACATTCTGAACTATTATGTTATCTGTATTAGTCACTTTAGTCTAAAAGTTACAGATAGTCCAAGAGAAACATTTTATTTATTTATTTATTTTATTATTATTATTATTTTTTTTTTTGGTCTTTTCGAGACAGGGTCTCCATGTAGCCCCAGCTGTCCTGGAACTCGCTCTGTAGACCAGGCTGGCTTTGAACTCACAAAGATCCACCTGCCTCTGCCTCCCAAGTGCTAGGATTAAAGGTGTGCGCCACCACGCCCGGCCAAGAGAAACATTTTAAAGATTTACTTTGGCTCACAGTTTCAAAGGAATCAGTCTATGGTCATTAAGTCCATAGCCTGCTTGCCTGTGCTGATCATCGGGGTGAGGCCCATGCAATGCGCCAAAGCAGCTCCCTGGGTGGACAGGAGGTAGAAGGCAGAAATAGAAAGAGACTGGGACAAGAAACATTTTCAAGGGTATAACTGCTAGGGACCTATTTTCTACAAGGCTCTCCATATCCTATTTTCACCACTGACTGATAATGCCATCATATTATAAATCTATTATAAATCATTGATTAGACATGAGCCCTCAGAACATAAACACTCCCCAAAAGCCCACTGGCTTGCAAGCAAACCATCATGTGCCTTTGGAGGACAGTTCATACTCAAACTATAATATCATAATTACTTATCAGACTCATACTTATAAGCCGGCACTTGGGAGGCTGAGGCTAGAGAACTGCTGAATTGGTATGAGTTCAAGACCAGCCCAGCTACATAGTAAATGCAGGCAAACCTGGGCTAACAGATAAGGCCTTGTTTCAAACAAACAAACAAACAAACAACAAACAAACAAACAAGCAACAAAGTTATTTTTATTTCCATTGGCTAACTTTGCCATTGCTTACTGCTGAATCATAGTCTCCTACAACTGATAACACTATCAAAAGATCTAGAAGAAATACAAATAATATAAATATAATGGTCTATTCATTCTTATTATTATGGTCATATCAAAATAATTGCATAGTACATACAAAACTTAGAAATATATATTCTACAATACCAATGTTGAAGCCTATTTTTAGTAGGATATTGAGTAACAGCTATAGCCTGTTATTCTAAATTCTACACAATGATATATTCTACTGGAAATATATGAATAATATTAAAGGGTTGCTGGTTATTTTGTAAATAGGTTTAAAAAGGAAATAGCACCAAATAAGACACACATACATGCACACATACACACACACACGTATACATACATACACATATACACACACACTACAAAAATCTCTGTTCTCCTTAGTTTTATTTTTTTTTTTTTTAATGGCTGATTACTTTAACACAGCAACATTCCAGAGTGGCTACAACAGAGGAAAATCTCCCTACAGCTGTGATCATTGCTTCTGGTACATAGCTTCTGTTGTTCACAGAAACAGTGCACAAGCAAATACTGGGTGCAAGTTATGTAATATGATGAAATACTAAGCTATGTGACACTTCAGGAACATAAATGACCATGACAAAGAATAAAATAACAAACACCATTTCTTTTTAATAGAACTACTTTATTCTGTTAAGGAGCAGTCAGTCAAGTCTTTCAAAACATTCCCTAGAAAAATTAAAGAGCAATATCCAAAAACACATGCCCAGACCACAACATTTTTATCTCTCCACATTTGAAACTATAAAAACCTTCTACCAACTCCACCCATGCTACCCAAAAAGAAGAGGCACTGAACCGTATTTATTTGATCAAAACATCCTACGATTAGAACATATTGCATAGAGATTGCAAAGGTTTTGGAAAAAAATTATTTAAAATCACTGCAAGCTCAAAGATGAAGTTCTTATAGTAATTCATAAAAAATGTTAAATATCCCTAAATCTCTAATTTAAAGAAAATGATAAAAATAGACAATTGATTTTAAAAGGTTAATTTTATGTTTTAAGTTAAAGACTTATCTTTCCAAATAATTGATCAGTTCTTCTGTTAATTTTTTTGCATTAAAAATATTTATAAAAAGACTGAGAAAGAATGTTTTACTCTAATTTAATCCCAGATTTCTAGTAAATAAATTTGCCCAAGTATTTATACAGAAAACTAGCAATATTTATTCTGATGTAACCTAAAAATAAAATAAAAATAAATTATTGGCCTGAAAAAAAGCTTGAGGGGCATAATGGACTGTATCCATGCAATTCATGAATTTTCTTGCCAAAATAATATAATTAAAAGGTAACATTTAGGTGTTCTAATACAAGTAATAAAAACAAAGCCGCTGCTCTTAACTCCTGAGACATCTTTCTAGCTCCATAAGCCTGGAACTTTCTATGTAGATCAGTTTGGCCTTGAGCTCACAAAGTTCTGCTTGCCTCTCTACCTCTTGAGCTTTTCTCAAATCATTTAGCCCATATAGGATCTTGTGATACACAGGGGTAAATATTTGACATTTTAATCTTGAAAGGTTTAACTACAGCCAATGCATACAGACAAATAGCATCACTACACTTGGGACAAAAAAAGGATTCTAAAAGCTTCTAAAACAAGAAGCAGGTTACATATGAATATTAGGATTAAAACAGCACTCAATTTCTGTTACAATGACAGAAAACCAAAAGCAGTAAATTAATGCCTTCAAAATGAGCAACATATATTTTGACAAAATGATATTTGAGAATATGTTAAATCAAGACATAGAAAGACAGGTGCCTTAATCTATTCAGGCTCCTATGACAAAATGCTTCACACTAACTAATTTAGAAATAGGAGAAACGTACTGTTCATAGTCCTAGGCAGAACAACATCAATACCCAGCACATTCACTGTGGCCTTTTCCACATAGAAAACCTTGACCTGAGTCTTCAAGTAGCAAAAATGGCAATGGACTAGTGAGGTTCTTCAGGCTTCTTTATTAAGGGTACTAACCTCTTCATGAAGCCTTCACCACCCTCCACAGCCTTCTTATACGTTAGCAAATGTTTTGCCTCCTAACTTTCAGAGCATGCAAGGATTACATCAAATTTTTAACACACATATTCATATCTATATTCTGTTAATCAAACATGGTCATTATAGTTTCTCTTTCTAAATACTTTCCTCAGATAATCCATCACCACCCAGTCTAAGATGCCCTATTTGTATCTCAGAAATTCCCTTTACTAGATTTAAATGGACAGGGGTAGAATAATCTGATTCTTTTTTAACTTTTTATTTATTTATTATTTTCTATGTGTATGAGTGTACTGTCTGCATGTAGGTTGGTGCACCCGTGTCCTGCAATGCTACAGAGGTCAGAAGAGTCGGATTCCCCTGGAACTAGCCACCATATGGGTGCTGGGAATCAAACCCAGGTCCTCTGCAAGAGCAGTCGGTGTTCTTAACCACTGAGCCATCTCTCCAGCCCCAATAATCCGATTCTTAAGAGACCAATTAATGATGAAGTGAGCATCTCAAGTTCTCTGTGAACAATGCAAACTGGAAGGCAGTTGATCAAGTTCCTACAGAGTTGGATCCACAAAGATAATCCTTTCTTTTTTGTTTCTTTTTACCATGACAGCAATGACAGAAGCAGTGAGTTGAAGCAGAGCTTGAAAGCACACATAGTAAACATGTAACCCATATAAGTCCCAACCGCATTTAACCCTGTATGGATGTTTGGCTATGCTGGGTCTTCATAATATACCTCCTCAGCATACCCAACCACTAGTATTTTCAAGATAAATCAGGTTTCTACCACCTCATATATGAGAAAAAGAGCTCTGCTTATTGCATTGGAAGAATAATCCCTCCAACTTCACCCTAGATAACATTGTCATTGACCACTCAGGGATTCCTCCACATCTTACACATCTTTATTCAGTGTAAACCCAGGATATGCTGTGTGCTACACATTTTGAAGAAGAATTCTAGCCAATCTGAAAAAAGCAAAAGTATTGTCTATGGTCATAATACATTATCTAGAAAGAGAGATGGAAAATTAAATTAGAAATTACATGAAGGCATGATGGCAGTTAGGTGGAAAGGCCAAGTGCTGTGGTAGTATTCTGCAGGAAATTCCACTCAGAGGAGGAAACTGGCATTGCACGGAAACTAAGGAATAGATGAACACTGGCCCTGGAAGGGGAGCAGGAAGCACACTATGAAGAAAGAGATGTGGAGGTGAGCAACAACATGACACATCTGAGCCACTGAACAGAATATGGCTGAGAAATAAATTTGAAATGGAAAGAAGCAAGTGATAGACTGGGAGAAGCAAACTAAGACAAGGTCACAAAAGCTCTGTTCCAAACTCTGAAGACAATTATCCTTTCTCTAGCATTCAAACTGTTTTTCTTTACTACATTTTTTTTTCTTGTCCATATTTAGGTTAGAGCAAGTGTTTGCACTTTTTAAATTTTTATTTATTTTTGAATGTGTATGAGTGTACTGTCTGCATGCAGGTTTGTGCACCCGTGTCGTGCAATGCCACAGAGGTCAGAAACCTCCACAGAGGTCTCAGATTCCCCTGGAACTGGAGTTCTCCTGGAATTGGAGTTTCAGACGGTTCTTAGCTGCCATGTGGGTGCTGGGGATTGAACCCGGGTCCTCTGCAAGAGCAGTCTGTGCTCTTAACCGCTAGGCCATCTCTCCAGCCCCTAAGTGTTTGCATTTTTAAAGTCTCCCTTACTCCCTCCACTGCTACCTACCTTCTCCCATTCCCTCTCCATTCTCCATTAAAATCTCTCTTTTTTTTTTTTTTTTTTTTGGTCTTTTCGAGACAGGTCTCCCTATAGGGCCCAGCTAGTCTGAATTCACTCTGTAGACCAGGCTGGCTTTGAACTCACAAAGATGTGCCTGACTCTGCCTCCCAAGTGCTAGGATTAAAGGCGTGTGCCACCAAGTCTGGCTAAAATCTCTTAACAAAGTACATCAGGATCCTTCATTTTCATAACCACAGGACATGCAAGTTGTTACTGCATGTGCACTGGATTGGCTTCAGTGACAACTGTCCTGGTTTTCATCCTGTCCTGCTTATCAGTATCCTTTGTAGACTGCTATTTTGGGACCAGCTCTTTAAAGGCTGGTTGCTCTCCACTCCTCTTTTTACCGTCTCCTGGAGTGATCTCAAGTACTCTCTGGGTTTACCTACAGACAACATGCTGATAACCTCAAGATTGGTATCATTAGCTCAAATCAGTATCCTGAGCTTCCAGCCTTCATGCTAAGCTTTCTGGCTGTCTATTTAGATGTTCCAGAAGCTACACAAACTGACATCCCAAACTAAACCTGCCCATAATCCCACAAATATATTTAGTAACCAAAGTCTTACCACCTAGTAGCCCAAATAAAAATCTACATTATTCTTCATTCTATCTTGTTATATCCTATTACTCAATCTATTCATTTACCAATTTTTACTCTATATCCTAAATACTTCTACTTACCTCTATTTCAATTGCCTCTGTCTTCTATTTAGATCACTGTGCAGCCTTACATAGGATGATCCTGGTCCCTTGTTTCTGTCTACACTTTTACCAAGGTGATTTCTAAAATGCAAATCTGATTATGTCAACTATTCCTTAAGAGTCTAACAGCCAGCCCACCCGCTGCTACCTAAAAAGTAAAGCCCTTCATAATTGTTGTCTACTTGTTTTTCATGCCTAATGTCTTACAAGTAGCCAACTGCTCCAAATCCCATGATCTATTTTTCTAAAACATTTTGCAGTGCTGCTTTCCAACCCACTTTCGTGCTTTTCTCTCATTCTTCTATACACAATGAATCTATCTGACCATACCTTATCCTATGATCCTTTCACCATGAATTTTATCCTCGATTTTAATGAATCCCAAAAGAAAAAAAAAGCTACTTTCAGGAACAGCTCTACCACTGCTGTATCATTGTTCATTATGTTGTCCAATGCCCTTCAGACAATGAGACAGGATCAGTATCCTTGGGGGTTTTTTGTTGTTTGGTTGGTTGGTTTTTGTTTTGTTTTCTTAGTCTTTTTGAGACAGGGTTTCCCTGTAGCCCCAGCTGGCCTGGAACCCACTAATATAGATCAGTCTAGCCTTGAACTCACAGAGATCTGCCTGCCTCTGCCTCTCAAAGGGCTGAGATTAGAGGCATGTGCCACCACACCAGGCAGGATCAGTACATTTTATGAACCAAAACTCAATGAAAAATATTTTCACAAAAAAATTATTTTACTGCTTTTCTACTTAATAGACCTTGAAAATAATGTAATAAATTTTCCTTCTTTAGAGTACTGAAAAGATCAAAATTAAGGTTTATGCTTTTACCAAATTTTTATGGGACCAAAAAAAATTTCTCTTCTTTATTTCTAGGCTGCATGCTTGTTTTAAAGGTACTGGTCTTTTTTGCTGGGCATGGTGACTCACGCCTTTAATCCCAGCACTTGGGAGGCAGAGGCAGGTGGATCTCTGTGAGTTCATGGTCAGCCTGGTCTAAATGGCAAGTTCCAGGACAGCTCAGGCTACAGGGAGACCCTGTCTCAAAAAGACAAAAAAAAAAAAAAAAATGCTGCTTTTTTATATAACTTCCTTTGTACATGCTTAATGTGATTTTGCTAAAGCCTCTCTCAAAGGCTATTTCAGAATAAGATGACGACAACCAACTTATACATGAAGCAGAAAACCTGTATATTTGACATTTAAATCCCAATCACTGATTTGCAGAAACAAAATTTAAAGCCAGTCATAGAAAGAAAAAAGAACTTAAAGGGGATCTTGGAGCAGCTCTCTGAAGTAAAATTGTCATTATCACTGTTTTAATAAGCCTATCATATCAGTTAACACCATCATTGAAATTAACTAATAATAAAATAGAGTTTGATTTTTTAACCTAGAACTAGATTATATTGCAATTTTCTTAAATCTGGTATCAAAAATCACTTTGTACTAGTTTTAAATATATCCTTACAAATGAGTCCAAATAAGGAAGATACCCTGTGACAAAACATATCTATTGACAGTGGGTTCCATACAATCTAATCATTCATACTAGGAAACTTCAGAGATAACATTCATAGCCCCATGTTATGCTGTCTAGAAATCACCCTGCATTCTTTTTATCTTAAAACTTTTTGCCAAGGCTGGAGAAATGGCACAGTGGTTAAGAACACCAATTGCTCTTGCACAGGGGACTCTATTCCCAGAATTGAATAGTTGGCAGCTAACAATCATTCTTTACTCCAATTCCAGAGGATCTGATGAGCTCTTCTGACTTCTGTGCACATGACTTGGGTATACTTACATACATGCAGGCAATATGCTCATACAGGTAAAGTAAAATGAAAATAATATATAAAATATTTTAAAACATTTTGCAAATTAATGCACATGGCTGGAGAGGCTATATATCTTAGATAAACCCTAAGGCTGTCACATCCTTAGACAAATGTAATTTCTTACTACATGCTAAATAAAGATCATTACATTTACAGACAACTATTTCAGTCACCACCCATCAAAGAGCTTCATTTACAAAAGATGAAGACTATTCTTGACTTCCACAACTAGTCACATACAGAGAAGAACACCCTAAGTGACAGATATACAATGAAACCACTATACCTAAGGCTAACAGAGCATAGTGGAATAAGGGGAACAGAAAATAATAATGCATCTCATAACTCTCATCAGCAAGGCCTCCTCATGCAACAGAGGGCAATGAACACAAAAGGCCATAGCACGGAAAATAGAGTCTGTAGAGTGTGGGTTGAATGGACAAGATTCCTATATTAGACCTCACCCACTAAGAGCTCAGGAACCATTGAGAAAGAGAGGGCAGAAAGATTATAAGAGCCAGGAGAGGAGGTGCATGACCATATGGAAGTAAGAGTTTCACAGGCTCCCAGGACCCTGCTCATATGAATTTACAGCAATGGTGTCAGCATGCACAAGTCCCATGCAAACTTAAGCAGACACATCCCAGAGTAGAACTGGTGAAACAGGGAGCAAGCCCCAGCATTAGCTGAAGAACTACTGGCAGTTGATTATTTTCAGAGGAGGGAGAGTTGATCTTTAAGGGAGAGAATATAGATAGGCTGAATAGACCCCAGGGGATGAACTTGAATTGAAGGATATCTACACTAACTTGTCTCAATAAGTCTTAATATATATATATATATATATATATATATTATATATATATATATATATAAATATAATGAAATTTAAGCAAATAGATTAACCACATCAGCAGACCCATAATACATAAAGGCAATTTAAACAATAATAATTCTTTCAACCAAAAAAAAGAAGTCCAGGTCCCCAGAGGCTTTGCTACAGAACTTTACCAGACATTCAATTACATCTCCCCCCACTTCTCAGAAACAGAAGACACATTTCCAAACTCCTTCTATGAACCAGCATTAATTATTCTCATACTAAAGACACATAAAGATACAAAAAATAGAGAACTATAGACCAAAATCCCTGTTGCAAAAATTCTCAGCAATGTACTTACAACTGGCACATATAGACAAAATTATCTACCAGAATCAAACTAGTTTTCTCCCAGAGATGAATAATGGCTCAACACAGGCAAATCAATAAATACAAATACATTTAAAGACAAAATTAAAAATAATCTTAATAGATGCAGAAAAGGCTTTTGACAGAACAAGAATATGCATTCTTGATAAAAATCCTAGAGAAAATAGGACTCAAGGGAACATTCCTCAATATGATAAGACTGTGTATGCTAAACTCATATCCATGATAATTCTAAATAATGTGGAGCAATCCCATTAAACTTGGGAATAATACAGGGTTTTCCACTCTTCTCAATTCTTCTCAATAAAGTGCTTGAAACCATAGCTACAGTGATAGGACAAGAGGAGAAAATTAAAAGGACAACAACAAGAAAGCAATTATAATCATTCTTTTCTTTTCAATGCTACCAAATTTTATGTTGGCCTTATTAAAAAAACACAAATATGCAAATGAAACTTATTGTAAAGTTTCAACAAATGTCTTTAAAATATGTTTGAGTGGAAGTAAATTTGTGTATAATACAGAGTTAGTTCACGAGTATACATGGTTATATTTAAAAATAGTTGAGACTTTATTGAAAGTACATTACTTTCAATAAAGAAGTATAGAATTATAAGTGCTCAAATTCTCACTTAAACATCTTATATGATATCTACTTATTTTTTTAAGTTATTTTGCTCTTTTGGCCAGGCAAAATGGTTTCCTTTGTCTTTTTGTTTTGATTTCTTAATTTTTTATTTGACTAGTTAGTAAACGTAGCCAATAAACATAAGGAGTAACCATGTAAACCCAATCAGCAAATACCTGAGTCCAGTTCTTGTACAACTGGGGTCCCCAAGTCCAGTTGAAGATGTTTACTTACACAAATATGCTGATCAAATGAAAGGCCAGTCCATTTATTGCTGTGATCTCACAATTCACCCTCCTTCCTTGGCCTTTACAATCTGATGTGCCCACCTCTTCCATGAGAGTCCCTGGGCTTTGGAGGGGAGGGCTTAGTGTGACTGAAAAACAGGAAGATCCGTTTTTACTCTGAGGTGACACATCAGACTCTTGGGACTGTCCAAGTTCTGTTTGCAATGGACAGGGTAGTTTGTTTAGAAGTCTCCTTTTCTGTTGCCACTTTTGGTACATCCTACTCAATGCAAAGCTGTATCTTTTCTTTCTCAGCCATTAAGTTGGTGACGTTTTGTCCTGTTGGAACAAACAAACCTTTTCCCATAGTTAGTTTTAAGATTTGAATTGCAAGGGTTTGACGAAAAGGTTTCATGTCTTTCTGTATCCCCCCCCCCCCTTTTTTTTTAGTGTATGAGTCTCCAGAAGACAGTTGTATTATACATAACTATAGGGTGGAGTCAAGGCACAGATTTCATCAAATTCACCCATGTTGTTTTGGGTGACTATATATGATTAACTTGGGAAGCACTGATTACACATTTGGGAATCAAACTTAATTTTTGCTTTATATCATCTTAAAGAGAATGCTCCAAGGTGATCCATGCTAACATAAACAGGGAAATTTATAGCAGGACATTTGTATGTGTAATTCCAAAGTTAATTGCTATACGCATTTTTGTGGGCCAAAGTGAATAATATCTCCATTTAAACTCAGATGCAATTACGTTATTATCAAGATACTGTACAACAATTGTTGTTTAATATTCCATATTCTAACATTTTACCTCCTCAACACCATGGTCTGACGTGGCATAGTGCACACTGGGTAATTGCTGACCTACGTCAATATAAATATGCATTATCGAAATCACGTGTCTCTCGCAACCCCAGACCGTACTTGAAACAATTGAAAGGACAGAAAAGCTGCAATATGCATACCAACATCCGAAACCCTTCTGTGGATCTAATAGTACATATATTATCAATGAGTTAATGAACTTACCCTTCATAGGTGCAAAAGGCTTCATGATATATGAGAGACTATTCTTGACACATTCCCCCATAGACAAGGAGAAATACTGAATAGAATATGAATAGTCTCTCCACATGTAACATTGGAACAACTTATGTGAGGTGAATTCTTATAAAAACTCAGGTAAACTGCCTTCTTAATTTTTAGACATAATAGACACTGGAAACTGTGAACGGGATTGACCTCTGATTCAGAACAGAATAATACTAAAGTCCTTGGCCTATGCACTTAGGCAAAGTAAATTTGCGAGGAGTCTGACTCAGCAAATGGTATTGTTCAAGTCCAGGGGGATGATTGGCCAGGAAGGATTCAACAGGAAAAACGATACAGGACCCATTAGCCCTAGTCGGAGATACACCTTAGAGAGGAGCAAGGCGATAAGAACACTGCATCGCCCGAGACCCTGACACTTACATGAGGAGGGATGTATTGAGACCGACATGCAAGTGTACAGATCCATCTCTGGAATCCAGAGAGTGTTACCCAAAGCCACTAAACAATAAAGCAAATACGCGGTTCCCTGAGTCAAGCAAGACTACACCATCAGCACAGCTGAAACCACATATCACCATGCCTGGAAATAAAACTGTGCAGCAGCAGGCAGGCCAATGTGCCTGTTAAACTCCAATCTAATTGGACTATCTAGCTCTCAATCGTTGGAGAAATAACCATGGCTCGATGACACAACAGCTTTAAAGTCTCTCACAGGTTCGGAAAATATATATAAAGACAGGGTAGAACCCTGTCCTCATATTTAACAGGGGGGAAATGTAATTCATTGATTAACTATCCAAAAACATTGTCTATGCTAAAGTAACACTTAACCATAACTGTTAGTGCTTAGCTTAAATCCTATATACTATTGATTGTGCTTCATAGTAGGCCCATACAGAAGGTTTACTGGACAGAACTGTCAGGCCATGAAAGGAAACAGTCCGAATTGACCAGAGTCCAAGTCAACAGCTCCAGAGAGAGTGGACTGTTATACCTCTCATACCACTGTGCCCTTTTCTAAGCATAGGGAACTCTGGGCGAGGGGGTGGTGAATGGTAAAGGGCATGGCGAATGGGTGAATGTGATACAGCATGTAGTCTGGACACTCATTTGAATTCAACTTGAATTGAACAACCTGATACCACTGAGGTGATGATGGGGCTGTAGGATGTTTGAGGCACAAACGCATGAGATTGGATTTCTGCATTGAAGGAATGCTTGTACTCATGGAATTATCACTTATAGCCTAAAAAACATGAAAAAAAAAACTGAGAGAGATGCAGGACAGATTATGGCAGAATGCATGCATACTTGGGACTGGGGTGGGGGTGGGGCGGAAGGGAAAGGAAAAAATGCCTGAACTGAATTGGCAAAAATGTCTGAATGCACAAAGCTCAATAAAATATAAATTAAAAAAAGAAGTCTCTATTAATTCTAGTAATCAACACATAGTACAGAATTTTACCATTATAAAGTTGCGCTCTGGGACTCCAACAATGTGTTGGATAGAATCTTGTTTGGGCTTAATAGCTCTTTTTGACATGGATGAGAAGTTTTTCCTAATGTGGCCATAGTCTCATGACACTAGGGGGTGCCAAAGATGTAGTATTAGTATCAGCTGTGGGTCCTACCCTGCCATGGAGTGGGCCACAGATTAAATTGGGAATTATTTATTGTTTATTATCTAGGGTATCACAATGTACAGTTGTATCATTGCACTATGTCCATTGGCAATAGTAAAAGTGTAGGGACAGCTCTCTCTAATAAACTTCAAAGACAATTACTTTTTTTTCATATTGTGACAGAGGTTTCTTATAGCTTCCAGCTGTAATGGAGTTACATCTGATAAGCAGCAGACTGGCTATGACTTAACTGCTTCTGCCCTCCAACGAGGCTACCAGTGGTTTGCATAGGGTCTCTGGCCATGAAGGTCAAACTCCTTCAAATTATAGCTGGAGGGTCTTCAGCTACATATTTTTCTCTCATAGCTCAACATAATGCAATAACTTTTCCCACAATAGGTCCTATTGATGCATACTATTTGGAGATGGGTCTTCCTACAGCCCAGCTGGCCTGGACATCACTCTGTAGACCGGCCTGGCCTGACTCAAGAGACCACAGCGATCTTGCTACGATTACTAGGATTAAAACGGAGCATGTGCACACAGCCTGGCTTAATATGTGCATTTATTTTGTGCACCCAAAGTTATCCGGTAAACCTGAAGCTATTGTTTGGCGGGGCATTTCTTAAAGCTCCATGCGCAGAGTCTGAGTGAGGCAAGCCACCAAAAGCTTTTATCTACCAATGCTTTTTAATTTAACTGTATGGAAAAATTGCATCCTGGAGGAGGCAACATATTCCTTCCCCCCATGTTTTAGTACTGGCACTATAATTAAAAGAGCTTTCATTGATTTCCCCAGCCTCATATCCTGATTTATAAGTTTATTCAGGGCGCAGGAGGTTATGTATCACATTTTATATAGCCACGACAAGATGAAAAGATTGTACCATGCCCATTCTCTTGTTCCTATCTGAATGCACACGCACTGCGGTAAGGAGGATAACACCCAAGCTTATTTATGAAAGCCAAATTAACTTGTTATAGGCAAAATAAATGTCCAGAGTTAACACGATTACTAATGACAAGAGGAACACGGAGGAAATATTGTGTCATTTTAAATTAATACTGCTGATTGGCAATACCATTTCAGTCAGGAGAGATTTAAATTAAACATCATATACCTGTGTCCTATTAATTAGCAATGATTAATATTATTACCTAATTCGGAAATAGCAATACCATTATCATATTATAAACAGGAATATTCAGTATTAATGATCCTGAGTCTTAATAAATTTATAAGAGAATTTACCTAGGTTAATTAAAATTTACTGAGTATCTCAGAATTTCAATTTATATCTCATATTCAAGATATATTATATTTAATTCTATATATTATATTTCACATATAAAATAATATGGAACAGTTATTTTCAATATAGATATAAAGTATCAAAACCCTGAGAATGATCCTTAAGCAGTATTGGGGTAACATGTATTCGCTGGCCATTGTCCAAATAGTTCAGCCAGAATGTTTTGCATAAAGGTTTAAGGCAAAACTGCTGTCTGTTTATTCAAAGGATTTTCTGCCTAATTTGGTCAATATCTTAATTAACATATCTAAATGATAACTGGAAATAAGCCTGGAGTAGAAGTAAAATCATATCTTTAATTCCAACTATATATCCACTTAAGGATACAGGAAATCATGACAGTTTACGCATAATCCCGGCAGATGATTTTCAGCCAAGCTTAAGTTACCAAAACTTGCATCGGGTTTAAAAGCGGAGTGTAAAAAGTAGGTAGAGAGAGGCCATATGTACCTAGTAGAACATATATGGTAATATATATTTTAATCGCTCCCATTAAGTTTCTCTGAGATATAAGACACCTATGTCCCATATATATAGTAGCAATAACTTATTATTGGAAATTAGTTCTGCATTAATATGTCTAACTTTACAATGTTTTAAAACTTAGATGTGAAAAAAAGAGGACATTGTTTCAATATAATATCTAATTCAAAAATCATTCTGATATTCATCTTTACTGACACAGTTACTCATTTACCTTACTATAGGATTTGGTTGTCTATGAGCCCGAATAGGGAAAAACATAATCATACGAGTTTTTCATGAGACCTCACTCAAGCCATAACCATATTATCCATCATTTGCCTACATTTTATGAGGTCATCCTTTTATCACATGCTGCATAGAAATACCATTGCTATAATGTAGCACTCTTCTATTATCAATATCTGTTGAAGGACAGGTGGTTCGCTATCAGTTCTGTGTTGTGAAAGAGCAGCAGATAAACATGGTTGATGACACATGGCTTAATATGGGATCATACTTATTGGGTAACACCTAAGGACTGGCGTATACGTTGGGTCAAAATGGATAAGGATTTTTTTAGTCTTTAAGGGTTCTGATAACATTGGTTTCATGGGGCTGGCAAGAGTTTGCAATTTCAACCGCAAAGATAAGTGTTCCTTCTCTCCATCCGAACTTTCAAATATTTGATGTCTGTTTCGTTAATTTCTTGATCATAAGGTAATCCTGTACTAATCGTAAGATGAAATCTTAAGTGGTTTAATTTGCATTTACTTAAATACTAGCAGTGTCGAACACTTTTAAAGATATTTTCTAAGCCACCATTAATTTCTCCCGAGAAGTTTGTTCAGCTTTTTAGGCCCATCATTTTACACTGGGTACTTTTTTTCTTGGTTTTGTTTTTTGAGTAGTATTATATACTTGGATTGGTTAATATGTCAGAATTGATGTACTGAGTGAATATTTCTCCACAGTAGTGTGGGTTTTAATCTATTCACTTCTTCGATTGAGATTTTTTGTTGTGTTGTTTGTTATTGTTCTTATATAGAAGAAGCTTAATAATGTCCTTTTGATTGTTGACCATCAGCTTACTCACAACTGCTGTCTGATGATTAGACGTCTTTCTACACTATATTTGTAAGTTGAGTATATTATTTCTTTTAACGATGTTCTGAGGTTCAGTTCCACACTGAGTCGTGTATGACATTTGAAGTTGATTTTGTGCAAGGTGAAGGTAAGGGGTGTTTAATTTTCATTTATCTAAAAGTCTGTGATTCAATTTGACAGCAATTTGCTGAAGATGCTACCTTTCATACATTGAGTGTTTTCGACTATTTTGTCAAATATAAGGTGGCAAAAATTGTAATATACTCCATTTGGGTCTTATCAACTCTTATATTCCATTAGACCATAATGGGGTATATATTTATGGCAGTTCCATGCTGTTTTTATAACTAACTCTGTGTAGAGTTATCTGGTAACGTAATTCTCTGCATTAAACTGCTTTTCTGCTCAGGTGATGTATTTGGCATATCCGAGATTTTTGTTTTTGCCATACTGATTTAGGATTTTTTCTAGTTCTTTGAAGAAAGTCATGGGAATTTGATTGGGATCATGTTGAATATGTATATTAATTTAAGAAAGACGGTCATTTTTACTATATTAAAATTTTTATTATTTATTTTTTTCTTTCATTTTTTGGTAATTTTTAGAGGCAGAGGTCTCTTTAGATATAGTTGGCCTGGGAGATGTATGTAGACAGGCTGGCTTGAACCTCACAGAGATTCTACTCGACTCAGCGTGCTGAGATTACAGGCTATGTTTCACCCAGACATTTTCTAAAGGGTATGAAGGGTTTAAGATGTACTACTTCTGACTCAGCTTGTTGTTGGCATAAATAGGAAGGCAATGACTTTATGTGCTGTTTTTTTTTTTTTTTTTATTTTATTTTTTTTTTTTTTTTTTTTTTTAACCGTGCCACTGATTAATGAAGAACTGGAGGTTTTCTAGTGGAATTTTTAGCATTCCTTAGGTATAATATTAATATATCAGAAAAGAATAGAATTGAAGCTCTCTTTCCAATTAGTATTCTTTCACTATCTTCTCTTGTCTTATTTATCTAATAAGATTTTCAGCATATACTTAACAGGCAGTGGATACGGTGGACAACGTCTACTTTCTTGACTTTAAGGGGATGCTTCTAGTTTTCTCCATTCAAGATGATGTTAGGGTATGGGTTTGTTGTACATAGGTTTAATTATATTGAGGAATAAGTCTCCAGTTCAATTTTCTTTAGGACTTTAAGCATAAAAGTCATGTTGTATTTATCAGTGGCCTTTTCTGCTCAAATCGGATGACGTGTAAGTTTTTATCTTTGAGTGCATGATTATATCATTTACTAAATTTTAATTGTTTCACATATGTTAGGCATTTCCTGCATCTCTGGATAATAAAAACCCACTTGATTATCAGGTAGAGACGCTTTATTGATTTGTAACTGTAATGTGAATCAGAATTTTATTGAGAATTTTTGCAAATATATTCATTAAGGATATTAATCTATATAGTTATCTTTTTATAATGTATCTTTTGGTTTTGGTGTTAGAGTGATTCTTGCTTCATAGAAGGAATTGGGGATATTCCCTTCTGCTTCTAATTCCTTTTAAAATAAGTTAAAAGTATTTTTGTAAGTCTCTTAAAATTTTGCTAGAATTATTTTTGTAAATCACATCTGGCCTGGGATTTTTTTTTTTTTTTTCTTTTTGATTTTTTTAGGAGTTTTTGTTTAAAGTGTATTCAATTTCCTCAATGATTTATGGGTTTGTTTTAAAATGCGTTCTTTGGTTACTCTTTGGTGAGGCACTGAATTCAAGATAATATATCATATTTTTTTAGGCTTGAATTAAGTGAGTATAAGGTTTTAAAGTATTTCAAATATGTTTTGGCTATTTTTAAATCTGTTATGTTTATCACTTTCATTCTACATTTTGTTGATTTCGAGTTATAGTTCTGTTATTTTGGTAGCTGATCTGGGGGTGTCTGTCTTCTTGTTTAAGTTTCAAGAACATCTCTTAGGATCGTTATCATGTATTTTTTGTAATAATTTACAATTAATCTCTGTACTTTATTGATTATTTCTTTGTCTGTTGTGTTTGAAGATTAATTGTTGTTGTCTTTCAAGTGATTTTAGCTGAATTGCAACATTAGGTCATTTAATTTGTGCTCTTTCTGGTTTTTTTTCAGGCACTTAGAGCTATAAAACTTCCAGTACCTACGGACTACTTTTTTAGTAGTCCCCAGGTATTTGTTGCATGTTGCCTTTACCTTTATTTACATCCAGGAATACTATCTTATTTTTTATATATTTATTCATAGAACCATTCAATTGCTCCGGATTATGATTTATTAATCTCCATGATGCCTGTATATTATCAGATTTCTTTTGGGTGTTGAATATTGCGCTTTATTGCAATTATGGTCCTGAATCGAATCGCAATAGGATTAATTATCTTATTTTTATAAATTGCTATGAAGATTTTTTTTTTGTCAGTAATGTGGGAAGGTTTTGGGAAGGTTCCAATGGGTGTGTATTGGGTGAAATCTCAGTAGCTTCTGTTAGGTCATTGGACTTATAGGTATTTGTTCAGTTCAGATGTCTGTGTTTTATTCTTTGTCCAGTTGAACTGTCCATGGACCAGTCGGCGGTATATGAAGAACCTTACTAGAGTGTACTTAAGTTAATTGTGACTTAAAGCTCTGTAAAACAGTGTTTTTTGTGAGTTTGGTGACCAGAGTTTGGTGCATACTCAATGCATTGGGGGGGGGGGTGATGATCTTTCTTACGTAAGTTGTTCCTATTAATAAGAATAGAAATGAACTCCTTCAGTCTCCTTCTGATTAGGTTTTAGTTTGATGTTTTTATTTTATCTGATTTAAATAGTGAATCCTGATGATGTTCTTAGTGCATTTGCTAAACTTTTTCCATTATATACATAAGATAGTCTATGTTTTTTGAGATGGGTTTTGGCGAACAAGATGGTGGAGTTTGTTCTTTTTTTTTTTTTTTTTTTAATTTTTTTTTATTATTTTATTTATCTGTATGTGTATGAATGTACTGTCTGCATGCAGTTGTGCACCGTGTCGTGCAATGCCGCGGAAGTCAGAAAGAGGGTCTTCGGAATCTCCTGACTGGAGTCTCTCCTGGAATTGAGAGTTCAAGACGGTTCTCAGCGCCTTGTGGGTGCTGGGGATGAACCCGGGTCCTCTGAAAGAGGTCGTGCTCTTAACCTCTATCCATCTCTCCACAGCCGGATATTTGTTTCTTAATCATTCTACTAACTGTAATCTTTTTTTTTTATTTTTAATTAGTTTTTTAATTGATACTCTTTGTGATTTCTACATTATTTTCCATTCGATTCAGCTATTTCCCTTCCCTCCCACCCCATCCAAGAATCATCTCTGCCATACATGTCATGCATTTCTCTCAGTTTTTTTTTTTCTGTTCATTAATTAGCTATATGTAATCCATGAGTAGCATCTTCATAGCAACCCTATTGCAGGCTTGTTGTGCCGACTAGCTGTACCTCTTAATTGGAGATTCAGTCATTGAATTGTAAAGCTGTTACTCGAGCTGATTTCATTACTTCAGTATTTTGGTTTCTGGATAAAATTTTTCTTCTAACATTTGATATTTCCACAGTGGTTTCATTAAGTGTTTTTCTGTTTGTATGTTGCGTTTATAAGTTGTTCATCACTTCCACATTCTTTGATATTGCTCAAGTAATATTCTCTGAAGGGATAGATAGCTTTCTGGACAGAATTCTTTCAACCTATTTATATCATGAAACATTTGTCTTTCTCCTTAATTTAGCACATTTTTTGCTGGATAAAATTATTCTGGTTGACATCTATAAGCTCTTTTACACTGGGAATATAATTAGAGAAGCTCTTCTGGCTTTCTAATTTGCATGAAACCTCCACTGTAATTCTCGGTAGGTCTCATTTATTATAAGTAACTTGCTCTTTATTTACTGTCACTTTAGCAGCCCTCTCTTTGCTTTGAACTTAGTGGTTTTTACTAATGATATCATAAATGGTGCGGGGATTTTTTCTGATATTGTCTATTTTGTTTTCTGTGTGCTTTTGTATTTTTATGGGTGTGTCTTTCCTTAACTTTGAGAAAATTTCTCTACAATTTCTTGAAGACTGGTCAATCTGTTATTAACTGGGATTTTCTCCTTCCTCTTACCTATGATCCTAGGTTTGGATCTTTCCATGATGCCCACGGTATCCTGGTTAATCCTTTTTGTGTTAACTTCTTCCCCCATAAATCTTTCCTTGAAGATCGGTTGTTGAAGTTGTCTCAAATATTTGATATTCATTATTTCTTATATATTCCTGTTTACTGGGCTTTCTCCTCCATTTCCAATGGTTTTGTGGAATGTTATTTCCTTTTCAATTTCAGCTTGAATTTTCTATGCATATATTATATCTATCTTTTCGTGATTTCATTCCAAATTTATCATTATGTGCCTTTAATTTATCCATCTTTTTTAATTATTTGTGTTTTTTAATTAAATTATGTGGTTTGTATTGTGTTCTTCTAAATTGTTTTGGATTTCTTTGATTCAGGTGATGTACTGGTTCTTTTAAGATTATATTGATTACTCTAAGGGGTCCTCCACTGCACGAGTCTTCTACAGGACTGGAGGTATTTGGTTTAAGCTTATCATTTCGGTTTTTCATGTTTTGGTCTTTTTCATAATGACACTTCATTGCAATTGGATTTCTTTTTTACACTTGGAATTGGTAGTGTGAAACTCGGGGTTTTCTTTGTTGAAGTGAAGACTGACTTTGCTTCTGTTCTTCAGGTTATTTGTCATGCAGGGGTTGTTATCAACCCCGCGCCACAGGGTTCTGCCTACCATTTTCCCCCCAGGGTGTCTGCGATCATCCTGCTCTCAGTTCAAGGTGGGGAAGCCGACCTAGAGTGAGGAAGGGGTCAGTGCATCCCCATCATTCATTGTGGGTGGGAGATACACACATCTGCTAGCTGTGGACTGGGGCACCCAGAATGGAGGAAACATATACTGGCAGAGATACCTCAGGAGCACAAAGAGACCATTGTGGTCTGACAATGCTCCAGGTCTGGATGAAAAGTTAGTACTTGTCCAGCTGGATGGGGAGGCCAGCACCTGAAGGGTGGTTTCCTTTGGCTGTCCCTGATGCTGGATGGTCATCTGCAGCTATCTGCTGCAAATCTAATAAGTGATCCAAATGCTACTCTTCGACTCACCTCCAGTGCCCCCACCCAGCTGGTATCACAGGGCCCCTAGTTTACTCCTTTCTAGATTTTTGCCTCAGCTACTCATGCTGAGCCTGCTGCCCTGGGAGCTGCCATCTTCCGATCACACCTAATCTCATTCTTATTTGAGATGATCACTATCATCACTAAGAACATCACCAACCTGCACTACTAAATTTCGAAATTATCAGTGTTTACAGCATAGGGGCAAGTAAAACTTATAAAATCTGTGGTCTTTTTATATATCAATAAGTAAAAGGTTATGATTAAACTCCAATGTACGATATCCTTCAAAATATATCTGGGAATAGAAGATGGGTCATGGTTTAAAGCAGTGGTACTTGCGAGACCAAGTTTGCTTACCCAGAACTACAGGTTGGAGCAAAGGTTAATATTCCCATTTCAAGGATATAGTGCTTTGTGGATCTGATAAGCATTGACAAGCATGTAGTACTTTGCATACATGCAAAGAAACTCTACAAAAACATAATAATCTGAAAAAAAAATCAATAGGGTAATCCAAACAGGATGCAAAATCATTTAAGAGAAAGCTTTAAATCTTCTGGAAAGAAATTGCAGAAGACGCTAGAAGATGGAAAGACGCCTGCGCTCATTAATAGATGCAGTAGGTGAAGACAACATCCTAAAAAAAGAGGATTTACAGATTCATACTCTTTCAATCCCTTCCAATTGATCTTTCTTTCCAGATAGACACACATCCTGAATGAATATGGAAAAACACGAACCAGGCGAGACAACAAATTTAGAATAATAAGAATAAAGCAGAGCAATTCATATAGATTATAAGTTTTCTTACAGAACTGCAGTACCAAAAATAGCATGGAACAGACACAAATGGCACGTAGATCAATGGAACAAATAGAAAACCNGCTACACATTTTGAAGAAGAATTCTAGCCAATCTGAAAAAAGCAAAAGTATTGTCTATGGTCATAATACATTATCTAGAAAGAGAGATGGAAAATTAAATTAGAAATTACATGAAGGCATGATGGCAGTTAGGTGGAAAGGCCAAGTGCTGTGGTAGTATTCTGCAGGAAATTCCACTCAGAGGAGGAAACTGGCATTGCACGGAAACTAAGGAATAGATGAACACTGGCCCTGGAAGGGGAGCAGGAAGCACACTATGAAGAAAGAGATGTGGAGGTGAGCAACAACATGACACATCTGAGCCACTGAACAGAATATGGCTGAGAAATAAATTTGAAATGGAAAGAAGCAAGTGATAGACTGGGAGAAGCAAACTAAGACAAGGTCACAAAAGCTCTGTTCCAAACTCTGAAGACAATTATCCTTTCTCTAGCATTCAAACTGTTTTTCTTTACTACATTTTTTTTTCTTGTCCATATTTAGGTTAGAGCAAGTGTTTGCACTTTTTAAATTTTTATTTATTTTGAATGTGTATGAGTGTACGTCTGCATGCAGGTTTGTGCACCCGTGTCGTGCAATGCCACAGAGGTCAGAAACCTCCACAGAGGTCTCAGATTCCCCCTGGAACTGGAGTTCTCTCTGGAATTGGAGTTCAGACGGTTCTTAGCTGCATGTGGGTGCTGGGGATGAACCCGGGTCCTCTGCAAGAGCAGTCTGTGCTCTTAACCGCTAGGCCATCTCTCCAGCCCCTAAGTGTTTTGCATTTTTAAAATGTCTCCCTTACTCCCTCCACTGCTACCTACCTTCTCCATTCCCTCTCCATTCTCCATTAAAATCTCTCTTTTTTTTTTTTTTTTTTTTTTTTTGGTCTTTTCGAG
Source organism: Rhizomys pruinosus (assembly GCA_009823505.1). Taxonomy (NCBI): domain Eukaryota; kingdom Metazoa; phylum Chordata; class Mammalia; order Rodentia; family Spalacidae; genus Rhizomys; species Rhizomys pruinosus. Next base: position 612,907 of record VZQC01001595.1, on the reverse strand, counting down.
ACAAGGTCTCCCTATAGGGCCCAGCTGTCCTGGAATTCACTCTGTAGACGCAGGCTTGGCTTGAACTCACAAAGATGTTGGCCTGACTCTGCTCCCAAGTGCTAGATTAAAGGCGTGTGCCACCAAGTCTGGCTAAAATCTCTTAACAAAGTACATCAGGATCCTTCATTTTCATAACCACAGGACATGCAAGTTGTTACTGCATGTGCACTGGATTGGCTTCAGTGACAACTGTCCTGGTTTTCATCCTGTCCTGCTTATCAGTATCCTTTGTAGACTGCTATTTTGGGACCAGCTCTTTAAAGGCTGGTTGCTCTCCACTCCTCTTTTTACCGTCTCCTGGAGTGATCTCAAGTACTCTCTGGGTTTACCTACAGACAACATGCTGATAACCTCAAGATTGGTATCATTAGCTCAAATCAGTATCCTGAGCTTCCAGCCTTCATGCTAAGCTTTCTGGCTGTCTATTTAGATGTTCCAGAAGCTACACAAACTGACATCCCAAACTAAACCTGCCCATAATCCCACAAATATATTTAGTAACCAAAGTCTTACCACCTAGTAGCCCAAATAAAAATCTACATTATTCTTCATTCTATCTTGTTATATCCTATTACTCAATCTATTCATTTACCAATTTTTACTCTATATCCTAAATACTTCTACTTACCTCTATTTCAATTGCCTCTGTCTTCTATTTAGATCACTGTGCAGCCTTACATAGGATGATCCTGGTCCCTTGTTTCTGTCTACACTTTTACCAAGGTGATTTCTAAAATGCAAATCTGATTATGTCAACTATTCCTTAAGAGTCTAACAGCCAGCCCACCCGCTGCTACCTAAAAAGTAAAGCCCTTCATAATTGTTGTCTACTTGTTTTTCATGCCTAATGTCTTACAAGTAGCCAACTGCTCCAAATCCCATGATCTATTTTTCTAAAACATTTTGCAGTGCTGCTTTCCAACCCACTTTCGTGCTTTTCTCTCATTCTTCTATACACAATGAATCTATCTGACCATACCTTATCCTATGATCCTTTCACCATGAATTTTATCCTCGATTTTAATGAATCCCAAAAGAAAAAAAAAGCTACTTTCAGGAACAGCTCTACCACTGCTGTATCATTGTTCATTATGTTGTCCAATGCCCTTCAGACAATGAGACAGGATCAGTATCCTTGGGGGTTTTTTGTTGTTTGGTTGGTTGGTTTTTGTTTTGTTTTCTTAGTCTTTTTGAGACAGGGTTCCCTGTAGCCCCAGCTGGCCTGGAACCCACTAATATAGACAGTCTAGCCTTGAACTCACAGAGATCTGCCTGCCTCTGCCTCTCAAGGGCTGAGATTAGAGGCATGTGCCACCACACCAGGCAGGATCAGTAACATTTTATGAACCAAACTCAAATGAAAAATATTTTTTACAAAAAAATTACTGCTTTTCTACTTAATAGACCTTGAAAATAATGTAATAAATTTTCCTTCTTTAGAGTACTGAAAAGATCAAAATTAAGGTTTATGCTTTTACCAAATTTTTATGGAGCCAAAAAAAATTTCTCTTCTTTATTTCTAGGCTGCATGCTTGTTTTAAAGGTACTGGTCTTTTTTGCTGGGCATGGTGACTCACGCTTTAATCCCAGCACTTGGGAGGCAGAGCAGGTGGATCTCTGTGGAGTTCATGGTCAGCCTGGTCTAAATGGCAAGTTCCAGGACAGCTCAGGCTACAGGGAGACCCTGTCTCAAAAAGACAAAAAAAAAAAAAAAAATGCTGCTTTTTTATATAACTTCCTTTGTACATGCTTAATGTGATTTTGCTAAAGCCTATTTCAGAATAAGATGACGACAACCAACTTATACATGAAGCAGAAAACCTGTATATTTGACATTTAAATCCCAATCACTGATTTGCAGAAACAAAATTTAAAGCCAGTCATAGAAAGAAAAAAGAACTTAAAGGGGATCTTGGAGCAGCTCTCTGAAGTAAAATTGTCATTATCACTGTTTTAATAAGCCTATCATATCAGTTAACACCATCATTGAAATTAACTAATAATAAAATAGAGTTTGATTTTTTAACCTAGAACTAGATTATATTGCAATTTTCTTAAATCTGGTATCAAAAATCACTTTGTACTAGTTTTAAATATATCCTTACAAATGAGTCCAAATAAGGAAGATACCCTGTGACAAAACATATCTATTGACAGTGGGTTCCATACAACCTAATCATTCATACTAGGAAACTTCAGAGATAACATTCATAGCCCCATGTTATGCTGTCTAGAAATCACCCTGCATTCTTTTTATCTTAAAACTTTTTGCCAAGGCTGGAGAAATGGCACAGTGGTTAAGAACACCAATTGCTCTTGCACAGGGGACTCTATTCCCAGAATTGAATAGTTGGCGGCTAACAATCATTCTTTACTCCAATTCCGAGAGGATCTGATGAGCTCTTCTGACTCTGTGCACATGACTTGGGTTATACTTACACATGCAGGCAATATGCTCATACAGGTAAAGTAAAATGAAAATAATATATAAAATATTTTAAAAACATTTGCACAATAATGCACATGGCTGGAGAGGCTATATATCTTAGATAAACCCTAAGGCTGTCACATCCTTAGACAAATGTAATTTCTTACTAATGCTAAAATAAAGATCATTACATTTACAGACAACTATTTCAGTCACCACCCATCAAAAAGCTTCATTTACAAAAGATGAAGACTATTCTGACTTCCACAACTAGTCATACAGAGAAGAACACCCTAAGTGACAGATATACAATGAAACCACTATACCTAAGGCTAACAGAGGCAATGTGGAATAAGGGGAACAGAAAATAATAATGCATCTCATAACTCTCATCAGCAAGGCCTCGCTCATGCAACAGAGGGCAATGAACACAAAAGGCCATAGCACGGAAAATAGAGTCTGTAGAGTGTGGGTTGAATGGACAAGATTCCTATATTAGACCTCACCCACTAAGAGCTCAGGAACCATTGAGAAAGAGAGGGCAAGAAAGATTATAAGAGCCAGGAGAGGAGGTGCATGACCATATGGAAGTAAGAGTTTCACAGGCTCCCAGGACCCTGCTCATATGAATTTACAGCAATGTGTCAGCATGCACAAGTCCCATGCAAACTTAAGCAGACACATCCCAGAGTAGAACTGGTGAAAGGGAGCAGAACCCAATTAGCTGAAGAACTACTGGCAGTTGATTATTTTCAGAGGAGGGAGAGTTGTCTTTAAGGGAGGAAATATAGATAGGCTGAACTAGACCCCAGGGGATGAACTTGAATTGAAGGATCATCTACACTAACTTGTCTAATAGTCTTAATATATATATATATATATATATATATATATATATATATATATATATGACAGAATGCATGAAATCTGGTGTTGGGGGAGTTATGAGAGGTGCAGTGAGGGAGAGGGCATAAAAAAATTAAGATCCTTTGCATGAAATGCATAAAAATTCTATAAAAATACACATTAAAAAAGAACCTAGCCATTCACAATTAGAAACTCCTCGAAAGACATCTAAATTCTATATAGGTGCCCTTTCAGCACCCCAAATGTATTTATTTGAATAAAAGTGAATGAATTCTATTTAGCTATTAGTCATAGATTCAGAATGGTTAATATCAATTATAATTCAACAGTAATCATTGACAAGCTAGAAGTAGCCATGCTGCAACTATTACTCTAAATTCTATTAGCTAGTGATACTTTTAATTACTAAAATTCATAACCATTTGTGAAAGTCCATTAATAATTATCTAATATTTGTAAAATATTAATGTATTGTATTAGTCAAGGTTGTCTAAAGAAACAGAATTGGTAAAATGAAAATATTGATATAAATCTATTAGATTAGTTCACATGATAAGGTCCAAGTAGTACAACGATGACATCACTACACTGGAGAGGCTGAGAATCCAGAAGTTGCTCAGTCCACAAGGCTGGATTTCTCAGTAGCTCCAACCTGGCACTGAAGGCTTGATGAATTCTGGAAGAAATGCCAGTCTTCATTCTAAGATGAAACTGAAGATTTGGTCACAACAAGACTAACTCACCAGTGAGAGGAAGGGCTCCTTCTGCCATGGCCTTTTTTTTTTTTAATATAATATTTTGATTGATGTTTTGTGTATTTTAGACATCATTTTTCAGTTCAATTTACACATATTCCTCTTTCTCTTCTTCCCACCCCACCTGAGTTCATGCATTCTGCCATACATGCACTACGTCGTTCTCTCAGTTTTTTAAATTTATTTATTTTTATCAAATCTAGACCCATGTCCCCCCAATTCCCCCACCCCATGCATTCTGCCAAACATGCTTTTCATCTCTTTCTCCAGTCTTTCTCAATATTCTCCATGTGGAAGTTGACTGTTTTGAGCAGAAGTTCATGTTTCAGTCAGTTCTTCGATGCAGTCCTTTCTGTTGTTTGTTTTTTGTTGTTCCAATATGCATTCACTCCCAACTGCTTTGGAAAAAAGCTCAAGGGCCATGACAAGAAATATTATAAGGGATTGGTACTAGCATCCACAGATTGAGGGATACCATTCGTCGTTTGTTTTGTGGACTATGTTACTTCACTCAGCATGATGTCCTCTAGCTCCAGCCATTTTCCTACAAAGCTCATGATGTCATCTTTCTTTACTGCTGCATAGAACTCCATTGTATAGATGTACCACTTTTTCTCTATCCACTCATCAGTTGAGGGGCATTTGGGTTGGTTCCAGCTCCTTGCTATTGTGAAGAGAGCTGAAATAAACACGGCCACGGATGTATCCTGCAGTGGGGTGAGTCTTAAGGTACATGCCTAGGAGTGGTAGGCTGGGTTGGGTGGCAAGTTCATTCCAAGTCTTCCAAGGGTTCTCCCACTGCTTTCCATAGTGGCTGTACGAGTTTACATTCCCACCAGCAGTGGATGACTGTTCCCCTTTCCCCACAACCTCTCCAGCACTTGGTATCATTGTTTTTCTGATCCTAGCCAGTCTTATTGGAGTAAGATGATATCTTAAAGTGGTTTTGATTTGCATTTCCTTAATGATTAGTGATGTTGAACATTTCTTAAGGTGTTTCTCAGCCATCTCTAATTCCTCATTGTGAAGTCTCTGTTCAGTTCTTCTCCATCTACTGAGTGGGATCATTTGTTTTTTTCTTCTTTGTTTTTGGAGTAGTTTATATATTCTGGAAATCAATGCTTTGTCAGATGTTTCTGCAGTGAAGGTTTCCTCCCACTCTGTGGGATTTCTCTTCACTTCCTTGATTGTTTCTTTTGATGTACAGAAGCTTTTGAGTTTAATGAGGTCCCATTTGTCAATTGTCGACCTTAATTCTTGTGCAGCTGCTGTCTGATTTAGGAAGTCTTTTCCTACACCTATGTCTTGTAGTCTGCTGCCAACTTTTTCTTCTATCGCTTTCAGAGTTTGGGGTTTCACATGGAGGTCTTTGATCCATCTGGAGTTGACTTTTGTACAGGGCGAGAGGTAAGAGATTAATTTCATTCTTCTGCAAGTGGTGATCCAGTTTTGCCAACACCATTTGCTGAAGATCCTGTCTTTTCTCCATTGTGGCTTCTTGGCCCCCTTGTCAAATATAAGATGGCTGAAATTGTATGTGCTCAGATTTGGATCTTTGGTTTTGTTCCATTGGTCAACAGGTCTATTTTTGTGCCAGTACCAGGCTGATTTTATGACTATAGCCCTATAGTATAGTTTGAAGTCTGGTGTAGAGATCCCCCCGTGTAGCTCTTTTCGCTCAGGGTTGTTTTGGCTATTCGGGGTCTTTTGTTTTTCCAAATGAATTTAAGGACTTTTTTTTTCCAAGCCTGTGAAGAAACTCTTGGGGATTTTGATTGGAATTGCATTAAATCTATACAAGAGTTTCGGTAAAATGGACATTTTTACAATGTTAATTTTCCCAACCCATGAGCATGGGAGGTTTTTCCATCTTCTGATGTCTTCTTCAATTTCTTTATTTAAAGGTTTAAAATTTTTTGGTAGAGATCTTTGGTGTCTTTGGTTAGGTTTGTTCCTAGGTATTTTATTGGTTTGAGGCTATTGTGAGTGGGAAGGTCTCTTTAAATTCTTTCTCCAGTTGCTTGTTCTTGGTGTAAAGAAAGGCCATTTTTTTTTTAGGTTAATTTTGTATCCTGGCACTTTGCTGAAGCTGTTAATTGTTTCTAGGAGTTTTCTGGTGGAGTTTTTAGCATCTCTTAAGTAAACAATCATATTTCATCAGCAAATAGGGAGACCTTGACTTCCTCTTTTCCAATTAGTACTTTCATTTCCTTTTCTTGCCTTATTGCTCTAGCAAGTGTTTCAAGCACTATATTGAGGAGGAGTGGTGACAGGGGGCAGCCTTGCCGAGTTCCTACCTTTAAAGGGAATGTTTCTGTCATTTCCCCATTTAGGATGACATTGGCTATGGGTTTCCTGTATATGGCTTTGATTACAATGAGGAATGATCCCTCCAACCCAATTCCTTCTAAAACTTTAAACATGAAGGGATGCTGGATTTTGTCAAAGGATTTCTCAGCACAAATTGAGATAATGGTGTGGTTTTTGCCTTTCAGTCCATTTCTCTCAGTCTTTTTAAAGTGAATGAGGCCTGGAATTAATTTACCACTTACTGCCATGGCCTTTAATACAGGCTGCCATCAGAAGGTAACACTCACATTTAGAGTGGGTCTGTCAGCTTCAAATGATTCAATCTGAGGGCTTCTTTCTCATTTTAGTTGACCCCAGATCCAGTCAAGTTGACCCCCAGGATTAGTCACCACAAGTGTGTGCATATATATATAAACTTTTGTCCAGATAATTTTATTATACAAGGCAAACAAAGTCTACCATTTCAGTTTCAGTATAACAGAATCTAAGAAGCAGAAACTGGAAGGAAGTAGGAAAAAATCTGAAAAGCATTTTCCTGTTATTCCTATTCACTGAGTATTTCCTAATATTCAAGCACTATGTCAGTACACAAAGAAATGTTCCAGGAATAAATTAATTTTGGTGTTTTAGTTCTAACACTAAAAAAAAATAGAGAGAACATCTTATTGCTGGCAAGAAATTTCTGTGGAATCTTACATGAAAACTTGAAATTCAACTCTATATATTTTCTTTAGTTCAAACCATGTGTATACACATGGCAAACAATATTACACAAAGATGACTCAGACAGAATAACTGCTTCATATAAGTGGATAAAGAAGAGTAATATTTCATGAGGCTTGTAATATTAGCAAAGTCATTTCAGAAAAAGTATTACACCCCAGGACTATGATACCACCACCATGAATCCTCAACTTTAAAAAGCTCAAAGTATAAATGTAGCCAGACAAAAAGGTTAAAATAATGAAGCTAAAATCAGTGTTGCATTGAAATAATGTCCTTACTGCATGAAATACCAAGTGTTGTGTGGTAACTAAGTAAATAAGTCATGTTACATAGAATAGCTTCTCACTGTTAGCAAATATTAAAACCAGAAACTCAGTTGCAGTGACATCCAAAAGAAATCAACTGTTTTGGCATACTGTAGTTCCACTTCTGTGAACTGTTTTTTTATGATGCAGTGTCAAATGAGAACCCCTCACCCACTGCCAAGAAAATATTCAAACAGTATAGCAGGCACTGCATTTTGGCAACTTAGTAATCACAATATATTCAATGGGGTGCTAACAGATGAATTCCCAAAACTAAATGAGGGAGAAGTATAAAGAGAGGATGGCATTTTGAAAAACACAAAGCACACTAAGACTCATGCTTATATAAAAAGTCAGATCTCAGAGAAAACAATGCCCTATATAAAATGAATATTTGATAAAATTTTATTTTCTTTGAATCACTAAAAATTCCAAAGATTTAGATTCAACTATTGGAAATGCTTTGGTTAGTTGGGCGTGGTGGCACATGCCTGTAATCCCAGCATTGGGGAGGCAGAGGCAGATGGATCTCTGTGAGTTCAAGGCCAGCCTGGTCTACATAGTGAGTTCCAGGAAAGTTGAGGCTAAAGGGAGACTCTCTCTCAAAAACATAAAAAAAGAAATGCTCTGATAATTATTGTTATGAGTACATTGCAGTAAGAAAGAAAAATCTCACTCCTTAGATGCCAACTCAAAAAACTGAATTTAAGTTCTTATAAAATTATTGTGAGTTTGTAAGTTTGGCTACAAATCAACAAAGGTATCATGGTATCTTCAAATTCATGGAGAACTTTTCCAAGTTCAAGTTTTGGATGAATTCCAACTTTTCCCCAGGCACTGCTAATTGGATCAAGGTATGAGTCAAAGGAAACCAGGAAAGGACTGAGTACTTCCATAACTGACCGCTTCTGAAGTGAGCTGACCTAAACTGGCTCAAAGTGACTCTATGAACGAAGTGAATGCAGCTGTCATATACCACAGTTACTCTGAGTTACCCAAAGAATTGGTGATTTTTAGAAAAGAGAAAGTAGTTCAGTCTAACCTATCATTTTTCAACCTCATGGAACCTATAAGCTAGGTATTACTGGGGCTCAAGAAACTAATTCTCCTCTGTCCTTAACTTCCCCTGGGCCAACAAACTCCCATTTATAGATCTACTAGTAATACATTTCCATCTTCTGCGCTCACTTTTATATATATCTTCTCAATTATATTCACAAATCTGATAAATCTGACAACACAATCTAGAAAACTATTGCAACCACCTGTAGTCCTGCACCACTGTAAACACAGCACCCAGGAGGAAGAGGCATGAGGATTGGTAATCCAAAGGCAGCCGAGGCTGCAAAGAAAGTTAGAAACCAGTGTTGGCGACCTGAGACTCTGCCTAAAATATGTTAGTAATTAAAAGTTGAAAAGTATTTTGAAATTGATATACTGGGCATGGTGGTAAACTCCTTCAATCTCAGCACGTGGGAAGCTGAGGCAGGTGGATCTCTCTGAGTTCAAGGCCAGCCTGGTCTATACAGTGAGTTCCAAGCCAGCTGGGACTACAGGGACACCCTATCTCAAAAAGACCAAAAAAATAAATTAAAAAAATTGAATATCTGCAATACCTACCTTAAAAGTAAACACTTATAGCAATACCTCTGCTCCTGCGTAGTATCTCTCAGTTTAAAATGCAAAATGACCTATTACATACTAAGGAGGTTTCATATCATATGAGTACAATGAAACTGAAGAGTGCTCATTAACAAAACATCAAATATTCTTCCAACAGCACAATGAAGAAAACAAGGTGTCAATACATGGGTGATAATCAGAAGACTCCCAATATCAAGACTGCTAGTATTTAAGCCTTATAGTCTACTGTTATATACTAACAAGACCTCATTTCCATATCATTATCTGGCTAGGTGGACAGAAAGATGTAGAACTATTTCTATGCATATTTGTTGTTTGTTTTTCATGAATCTGGAATGAACATTTGAAATAACAAAATGAAGAAATCCTGGAATAAGCCTAAAAGTGAAACCGGACACTATCATCGAGTGGCCTATGGAACACAAGAAGAAAACATTTTCTTTTTTTTTTTTTTTTAATATTTTTATTATTATTATTTATCTTTGTATGTGTATGAATGTACTGTCTGCATGCAGGTCTGTGCACCCGTGTCGTGCAATGCCGCGGAGGTCAAAAGAGGGTCTCGGATTCCCCTGGAACTGGAGTTCTCCTGGAATTGGAGTTACAGACGGTTCTCAGCCGCCATGTGGGTGCTGGGGATCGAACCCGGGTCCTCTGCAAGAGCGTCGGTGCTCTTAACCGCTAGGCTATCTCTCCAGTCCCAGAAAACATTTTCTTGTAGACACATGTGTCTTGATAATGAACTGCTGAATGAGGAGCAGTTTAGAAAGTTTCTGAATCTGTGAGATACAACACAAAAACAAAATCACTAAATGAACTTGCTCAGAATTTCAGAGAGAATGAAAAAGAAGGATGATGCATATTTTTCCATTGTTATTTCATCAGGGAGCAACCAGAAGAACCACCCTGTCTTGGATTAAATACCACTTACTTCTCATTGCCAACAACATTCTATGATTCTTTTTAATGTCAGCAGCTATTCTGCTTTCATGAAAAAAAGGGGGGAGCATTTATTTATAGGGTAGTGGTTAAAAAGCTGAACATTTTTAACAATTCAACATGATATTTCTGAAAAGCAGAACTAAAGCCTACACCAAGCTCAAACCCTAATAGAAAAATGTTAATAAACAAGAAAAATGTAAATTTCATCATCTAGATATACATTTTAATAACTGCATTTACATTTTCACGTTAATCTAATCATAAGGATTAAAGACTAAAGTAAAAATTCCATTAATCATATGTATTTAATTTTACAATAAATAACCCCTGTATTCTCAAAGACCTTAAATAATCAGCTTAGATGGATCTTTAGTGACTACTAATGATTAGAAAGCCTCCTCAGAAAAGTTATAAATATATATGGGCTAATAAACATGAACAAATAAAATGCCACAAATGTTATCTGAAGAAATAACACACAATAAGTTCTATTTTCTGTCAATATTCTTGAGAAGACTAAACATAAAACACATGAGGAACACACGTGGGGAAGTTGCAATTCCTACACTCCAATGAAAGGTAAAGACCCTAATGCTGAGGGGTTTCTACCACCACTGCACCATGATAGCATTACTAGAGACTATACTTTGCAAATCAAAATGAAACTACTAAATCATTTTTGACAGACAGAAAACTCCAGCTAAGCATACTTGATTATCAGCCTATCATAACCAAGTCTCGGTATAACCAGAGAATAGTCTAAGACCTCCTACAGATACCAATATCCAAATGCTCCTATATGCATTAAATCACCTTAAGATTAATTATACCTACCATAACCTAAGTGCTATATATTGTATAGAATGCAATACTGTATTACTTAGGGAGGAATGATAAGAACAGTTTGCACATGTTCAGAACAGGAATACTTTTTAAAAATATAATCTATCTGAAATTAGTTGAATCTGTGAATGCAAAATCTGTGTATACTTAAGGATAACTATACATGACCATATGGATGTCAAATGAACATACAAACTGAAGCACTCAAGTCAATTTGACCAAATTTCTAGTGTGTATTAACAACTACGCCACTGGCTAAGAAGCATAAACAAAGCACACTTTCTGTCATTATGGAAATTACCATCTGGCAAAAGAAACTGAAATTTGAAAAGAAACAAAATTTGAAAGGAGTGAATGGCACTGAGCCAGGGATTACAAAGTCAAATGTCTTTGGGAGCCAGGTTAATAAAATGAATGAGTAAAGTTGATGAAATGGCAGACCATAGAGAGAACATTTCCAGTCCACACAGGCTGCAATCCACATGGGCTGCCATCAGGTAGTGGTCAGGAAATGTTATTTTGTGGAATTGTGGTTCATCATGCACAGATTCTTATAATATAGAACTAGAAATTACTTTAGGTATAAGCTGCTGAATTTAATTATTAGGAACTTGTTTAATTTTTTTTACATGTAAGGACCACACATAACAAACTTACAAACCAAATCTGGTGCTATGTTAAAAACAAATTGGACCCTCCAGTTACTTAAAATTGGAGAAATTGAAATATGATCAGGTTTGCGGGAAATAAGGTCAACAGTTGACAAATGGGACCTCATCAAACTCAAAACCTTCTGTACAGCAAAAGAAACAATCAAGAAAATGAAGAGAAAACCCACGGAATAGGAGAAAACCTTCACCAATGACACATCTGAAAGAGCATTAACATGCAGAATATAATATAATGGTGAAACTACAACAATATAGACTGGACACTCATTTGATCAACTTGATTGAACATAAAAGCCCCCCCTGCTAGATGGTGGGACCCATGAGCTGTGTGGGTTTGGGCACAACTGCTCGCAAATTGGTTTTACATGAAGGATGCTTGTACTCACAAATTATCACTTCTTTAAAAAAAAATGAAAACAAAACAATAAAAAAAAAAACAGAGAAAGATGCAGAAAAGTTACGGCAGAATGAATGATCTGGGATGGGTAGGGGTGGGGTGGGGGGAAGGGAAGGGGATATATGCCTGAACTGAATTGGAAAATGATGTATGAAATACACAAAGCATCAATAAGAAAAAATAAAAAAAAAGAATACTCAAAAAACAAAGAAGAAAACAAATGACTCACTCAAAAGATGGAATAAAGAACTGAACAGAGACTTGACCAGTGAGGAAGAAAAGATGGCTGAGAAACATATTAAAAAGTGTTCAACATCCCTAATAAGTAAGGGAATGCAAATTAAAACCACTCTAAGATATCATCTCACTCTGATAAGACTAGCTAAGATCAAGAAAACAAAAGATACCAAATGTTGGAGAGGTTGTGGGGAAAAGGGAACATTCATCCACTGCTGGTGGGAATGTAAACTTGTACAACTACTGTGGAAGGCAGTGTGGAGAAGCCTTAAAAGACTCAAAATGAGCCTACCACCTGACCCACTCATACCACTCCTGGGTATACACCCACAAGACTCATCACAGAGATACATGCACAGCCATGTTTATTGCAGCTCTCTTCACAATAGTGAAGAGCTGGAACCAACCCAAGAAACCCTCAACTGACAAGTGGATAACAAAAATGTGGTACATCTACACAATGGAGTTCTATGCAATGGTAAAGAAAGATGACATAAGCCGGGCATGGTGGCACATGCCTTTAATCCTAGCACTCGGGAGGCAGGTGGATCTTTGTGAGTTCAAGTCCCACCTGGTCTCCAGAGTGAGTTTCAGGCCAGCTGGGGCTACAGGGAGACCCTGTCTTGAAAAGACCAAAAAAAAAAAAATGACATAATGAACTTTTCAGGGAAATGGATAGAACTAGAAGATATTATGCTAAGTGAAGTAACACAGTCCCAGAAAAAGAAAAAAAAAGGCAAATGTTTTCCCTCATTTGTGGATGCTAACACCAAATCCCTAGTTGAAATGCAAGCTGAGTAACATTATTGTTATACTATTCATCTGAAAGCAACTGTGCTGTGATAATGTAAATTGCTTAATGGGCCCTAGAATTGACCTACCCACTTATTTTCAGACATTGTAACTACCAGATATGGGTGGAGGATATGTATTCATATTTTAGAGTAATATAAAATTAAGGGGAAAAATGTGACTGCCAAAATATATTTTGGAATTAACATACATTTTATTCTCAGGGGTCATAATTTTGTTACATATGTGATGTTTATATAGGCATATTTTGGAGCAATGCAAAGGGGAGGGAACAACAACATAAAGACTGGGTCAAAGCACTGACTGATGCAGTTAAATATTGCCCTAAACAACAAGCTTCTGCAGGAAAAGAAATCCTTGGAAAGACTGAGAGAAAGAACCAAGACATGTATGGCAGAGTGTACAAAGTGGGGTGGGGTGGGGGGTAGGGAGAGGGGAATGTATAGGAATTGGACTAACAGATGATGTATGAAATACAAAAAATATCAATAAAAATATTAAGAAAAAGAAGTCTGGTAATAATAAGTGGAGTAGAAACCACTAGAAACAGGAAGACAGTTACTTGCAAAAATACTAAACAATTATACATTTAAACCTGGGCTATATAATAGTAGTCAGATTCCCCTTGACTGAAAAGAATTTAAGACTAGATATGCCCTAACATGAGAGGAAAGAGCATGAGAGGAAAAAGTGACAATCAGAAGGGAAAGCTGAATGAGTGTGATGAGGAGGAATATTCACAGAGTAATGAATTCAGGGAAGGTAGGAAAGATTAGTAGAGAGGCTTTAGAAGAAGAACAGAATAACGTTTCATCAGTTCTTGAAACTGTGGGAGGGAAGAAATACAGACACATTTGGAGATAGAAAAAGGAAAATGAAGAAACACATGCCTGCTATCATCTATTAGTATAGTGATGGAAAGTATTCTAAGATGGCTATCTGGATTCTAACTCTGAAAGGAATACTCTGTATATTCTCTTCATTTCCTGTGTAAGAGTGTTACTTCCATAACTGACCGCTTCTGAAGTGAGCTGACCTAAACTGGCTCAAAGTGACTCTATGAACGAAGTGAATGCAGCTGTCATATACCACAGTTACTCTGAGTTACCCAAAGAATTGGTGATTTTTAGAAAAGAGAAAGTAGTTCAGTCTAACCTATCATTTTTCAACCTCATGGAACCTATAAGCTAGGTATTACTGGGGCTCAAGAAACTAATTCTCCTCTGTCCTTAACTTCCCCTGGGCCAACAAACTCCCATTTATAGATCTACTAGTAATACATTTCCATCTTCTGCGCTCACTTTTATATATATCTTCTCAATTATATTCACAAATCTGATAAATCTGACAACACAATCTAGAAAACTATTGCAACCACCTGTAGTCCTGCACCACTGTAAACACAGCACCCAGGAGGAAGAGGCAATTGGTAATCCAAAGGCAGCCGAGGCTGCAGAGAAAGTTAGAAACCAGTGTTGGCGACCTGAGACTCTGCCTAAAATAGTTAGTAATTAAAAGTTGAAAAGTATATTTGAAATTGATATACTGGGATGGTGGTAAACTCTCATCCAGTCACGTGGGAAGCTGAGGCAGGTGGATCTCTCTGAGTTCAAGGCCAGCCTGGTCTATACAGTGAGTTCCAAGCCAGCTGGGACTACAGGGACACCCAAATATCTCTAAAAACAAAAAAAAATAAATTAAAAAAATTGAATATCTGCAATACCTACCTTAAAAGTAAACACTTATAGCTACTCTCTGCTCCTGCGTAGTATCTCTCAGTTTAAAATGCAAAATGACCTATTACATACTAAGGAGGTTTCATATCATATGAGTACAATGAAACTGAAGAGTGCTCATTAACAAAACATCAAATATTCTTCCAACAGCACAATGAAGAAAACAAGGTGTCAATACATGGGTGATAATCAGAAGACTCCCAATATCAAGACTGCTAGTATTTAAGCCTTATAGTCTACTGTTATATACTAACAAGACCTCATTTCCATATCATTATCTGGCTAGGTGGACAGAAAGATGTAGAAACTATTTCTATGCATATTTGTTGTTTGTTTTTCATGAATCTGGATGAACATTTGAAATAACAAAATGAAAACAACTAAAGAAAAAAAAAAAAAAAAAAAAAAAAAACGACTAGAACCACAAAAAAAAAACATTTTCTTTTTTTTTTTTAATATTTTTATTATTATTTATCTTTGATGTGTATGAATGTACTGTCTATGCAGGTCTGTGCACCCGTGTCGTGCAATGCCGCGGAGGTCAAAAGAGGGTCTCGGATTCCCTGAAACTTCTGGAATTGGAGTTACAGACGGTTCTCAGCCGCCATGTGGTGCTGGGGAATCGAAACCCGGTCTCTGCAAGAGCGTCGGTGCTCTTAACCGCTAGGCTATCTCTCCAGTCCCAGAAAACATTTTCTTGTAGACACATGTGTCTTGATAATGAACTGCTGAATGAGGAGCAGTTTAGAAAGTTTCTGAATCTGTGAGATACAACACAAAAACAAAATCACTAAATGAACTTGCTCAGAATTTCAGAGAGAATGAAAAAAGAAGGATGATGCATATTTTTCCATTGTTATTTCATCAGGGAGCAACCAGAAGAACCACCCTGTCTTGGATTAAATACCACTTACTTCTCATTGCCAACAACATTCTATGATTCTTTTAATATCAGCATCTCATGAAAAAAAGGGGGGAGCATTTATTTATAGGGTAGTGGTTAAAAAGCTGAACATTTTTAACAATTCAACATGATATTTCTGAAAAGCAGAACTAAAGCCTACACCAAGCTCAAACCCTAATAGAAAAATGTTAATAAACAAGAAAAATGTAAATTTCATCATCTAGATATGCATTTTAATAACTGCATTTACATTTTCACGTTAATCTAATCATAAGGATTAAAGACTAAAGTAAAAATTCCATTAATCGTATGTATTTAATTTTACAATAAATAACCCCTGTATTCTCAAAGACCTTAAATAATCAGCTTAGATGGATCTTTAGTGACTACTAATGATTAGAAAGCCTCCTCAGAAAAGTTATAAATATATATGGGCTAATAAACATGAACAAATAAAATGCCACAAATGTTATCTGAAGAAATAACACACAATAAGTTCTATTTTCTGTCAATGATTCTTGAGAAGACTAAACATAAAACACATGAGGAACACACGTGGGGAAGTTGCAATTCCTACACTCCAATGAAAGGTAAAGACCCTAATGCTGAGGGGTTTCTACCACCACTGCACCATGATAGCATTACTAGAGACTATACTTTGCAAATCAAAATGAAACTACTAAATCATTTTTGACAGACAGAAAACTCCAGCTAAGCATACTTGATTATCAGCCTATCATAACCAAGTCTCGGTATAACCAGAGAATAGTCTAAGACCTCCTACAGATACCAATATCCAAATGCTCCTATATGCATTAAATCACCTTAAGATTAATTATACCTACCATAACCTAAGTGCTATATATTGTATAGAATGCAAATACTGTATTACTTAGGGAGGAATGATAAGAACAGTTTGCACATGTTCAGAACAGGAATACTTTTTAAAAATATAATCTATCTGAAATTAGTTGAATCTGTGAATGCAAAATCTGTGTATACTTAAGGATAACTATACATGACCACATGGATGTCAAATGAACATACAAACTGAAGCACTCAAGTCAATTTGACCAAATTTCTAGTGTGTATTAACAACTACGCCACTGGCTAAGAAGCATAAACAAAGCACACTTTCTGTCATTATGGAAATTACCATCTGGCAAAAGAAACTGAAATTTGAAAAGAAACAAAATTTGAAAGGAGTGAATGGCACTGAGCCAGGGATTACAAAGTCAAATGTCTTTGGGAGCCAGGTTAATAAAATGAATGAGTAAAGTTGATGAAATGGCAGACCATAGAGAGAACATTTCCAGTCCACACAGGCTGCAATCCACATGGGCTGCCATCAGGTAGTGGTCAGGAAATGTTATTTTGTGGAATTGTGGTTCATCATGCACAGATTCTTATAATATAGAACTAGAAATTACTTTAGGTATAAGCTGCTGAATTTAATTATTAGGAACTTGTTTAAACTCTGGGGATTTTGACCTTGAGATTATGCATTACCAAATATCTTACAGAGTTTGGTAAACAAGGACTTTTTACAATGTTAATTTTCCCAACCATGAAAGCTGGAGGTTTTTCCATCTTCTGATGTCTTCTTCAATTTCTTTATTTAAAGGTTTAAAATTTTTGTTAGGTAGAGATCTTTGTGTCTTTGGTTAGGTTTGTTCCTAGGTATTTTTTTGGTTTGAGGCTATTGTGAGTGGGAAGTCTCTTTAAATTCTTTCTCCAGTTCTTTTCTTGGTTAAAGAAAGGCCATTTTTTTTTTTAATTTTGTATCCTGCACCTTTGCTAAGCTGTTATTGTTTCTAGGAGTTTCTGGTGGAGTTTTTAGCTATCTCTTAAGTAAACAATCATATTTCTCATCAGCAAATAGGGAGGACCTTGACTTCTCTTTTCCAATTAGGACTTCATTTCCTTTCTTGCCTTATTGCTCTAGCAGAGTGTTCAAGCACTATATTGGGAGGAGGGTGAAAGGGGCAGCCTTCCGGGTTCCTACGTTTAAAGGGAATGTTTCTGTCATTTCCCCATTTAGGATGAATTGGCTATGGGTTTCCTGTATATGGCTTTGATTACATAAGGATGATCCTCCTCCAACCATTCCCTCAAAACTTAAACATGAAGGGATGCTGGATTTTTCAAAGGTTTCTCGCACAAATTGAGATTAATGTGTGGTTTTTGCCTTTCAGTCCATTTCTCTCAGTCTTTTTAAAGTGAATAGGCCTGGAATTAATTACCACTTACTGCCATGGCCTTTAATACAGGCTGCCACAGAAGGTAACATCACATTTAGGTGGGTCTGTCAGCTTCAAATGATTCAATCTGAGGGCTTCTTTCTCATTTTAGTTGACCCCAGATCCAGTCAAGTTGACCCCCAGGATTAGTCACCACAAGTGTGTGCATATATATATAAACTTGTCCAGATAATTTTATTATACAAGGCAAACAAAGTCTACCATTTCAGTTTCAGTATAACAGAATCTAAGAAGCAGAAACTGGAAGGAAGTAGGAAAAAATCTGAAAAGCATTTTCCTGTTATTCCTATTCACTGAGTATTTCCTAATATTCAAGCACTATGTCAGTACACAAAGAAATGTTCCGAAGTAAATTAATTTTGGTGTTTTAGTTCTACCTAAAAAAAAAAAAGAAGAGAGAACAAACATTATTGCTGGCAAGAAATTTCTGTGGAATCTTACATGAAAACTTGAAATTCAACTCTATTATTTTTTAGTTAAAACCATGTGTTTACAACATGGCAAACAATATTACAAAGATGACTCAGACAGAATAACTGCTTCATATAAGTGGATAAAGAAGAGTAATATTTCATGAGGCTTGTAATATTAGCAAAGTCATTTCAGAAAAAGTATTACACCCCAGGACTATGATACCACCACCATGAATCCTCAACTTTAAAAAGCTCAAAGTATAAATGTAGCCAGACAAAAAGGTTTAAAATAATGAAGCTAAAATCAGTGTTTGCATTGAAATAATGTCCTTACTGCATGAAATACCAAGTGTTGTGTGGTAACTAAGTAAATAAGTCATGTTACATAGAATAGCTTCTCACTGTTAGCAAATATTAAAACCAGAAACTCAGTTGCAGTGACATCCAAAAGAAATCAACTGTTTTGGCATACTGTAGTTCCACTTCTGTGAACTGTTTTTTTATGATGCAGTGTCAAATGAGAACCCCTCACCCACTGCCAAGAAAATATTCAAACAGTATAGCAGGCACTGCATTTTGGCAACTTAGTAATCACAATATATTCAATGGGGTGCTAACAGATGAATTCCCAAAACCAAATGAGGGAGAAGTATAAAGAGAGGATGGCATTTTGAAAAACACAAAGCACACTAAGACTCATGCTTATATAAAAAGTCAGATCTCAGAGAAAACAATGCCCTATATAAAATGATATTTGATTACAATTTTATTTTTTTGAATCACAAAAATTCCAAGATTTAGATTCAACTATTGGAAATGCTTTGGTTAGTTGGGCGTGGTGGCCATGCCTGTAATCCCAGCATTGGGGGGCAGAGGCAGATGGATCTCTGTGAGTTTCAAGGCCAGCCTGGTCTACATAGTGAGTCCAGGAAAAAAAAGAACATCTCAAACATAAAAAAAGAAATGCTCTGATAATTATTGTTATGAGTACATTGCAGTAAGAAAGAAAAATCTCACTCCTTAGATGCCAACTCAAAAAAAACTGAATTTAAGTTCTTAAAAATTATTGTGGTTTGTAAGTTTGGCTACAAATCAACAAAGGTATCATGGTATCTTCAAATTCATGGAGAACTTTTTTCCAAGTTCAAGTTTTGGATGAATTCCAACTTTTCCCCAGGCACTGCTAATTGGATCAAGGTATGAGTCAAAGGAAACCAGGAAAGGACTGAGTACTTCCATAACTGACCGCTTCTGAAGTGAGCTGACCTAAACTGGCTCAAAGTGACTCTATGAACGAAGTGAATGCAGCTGTCATATACCACAGTTACTCTGAGTTACCCAAAGAATTGGTGATTTTTAGAAAAGAGAAAGTAGTTCAGTCTAACCTATCATTTTTCAACCTCATGGAACCTATAAGCTAGGTATTACTGGGGCTCAAGAAACTAATTCTCCTCTGTCCTTAACTTCCCCTGGGCCAACAAACTCCCATTTATAGATCTACTAGTAATACATTTCCATCTTCTGCGCTCACTTTTATATATATCTTCTCAATTATATTCACAAATCTGATAAATCTGACAACACAATCTAGAAAACTATTGCAACCACCTGTAGTCCTGCACCACTGTAACACAGCACCCCAGGAGGAAGAGGCATGAGGCTTGGTAATCCAAAGGCAGCGATGGCTGCAAGAAAGTTAGAAACAGTGTTGGCGACCTGAGACTCTGCCTAAACATATGTTAGTAATTAAAAGTTGAAAAGTATTTTGAAATTGATATACTGGGCATGGTGGTAAACTCCTTCAATCTCAGCCACACGTGGGAAGCTGAGGCAGGTGGATCTCTCTGGTTCAAGGCCAAGCCTGGTCTATACATGAGTTCCACAGCCAGCTAGGTGATCTACAGGGAACCTATCTCAAAAAGAACAAAAAAATAAATTAAAAAAATTGAATATCTGCAATACCTACCTTAAAAGTAAACACTTATAGCAATACCTCTGCTCCTGCGTAGTATCTCTCAGTTTAAAATGCAAAATGACCTATTACATACTAAGGAGGTTTCATATCATATGAGTACAATGAAACTGAAGAGTGCTCATTAACAAAACATCAAATATTCTTCCAACAGCACAATGAAGAAAACAAGGTGTCAATACATGGGTGATAATCAGAAGACTCCCAATATCAAGACTGCTAGTATTTAAGCCTTATAGTCTACTGTTATATACTAACAAGACCTCATTTCCATATCATTATCTGGCTAGGTGGACAGAAAGATGTAGAACTATTTCTATGCATATTTGTTGTTTGTTTTTCATGAATCTGATATGAACATTTGAATAACAAAATGAAGAGAAACAAAGACGAAAGAAACTCAACATGTATAAGAAAAAAGAAAACTAAAAAAAAAAAAGAAAAAAAAATGACAAAAAAAACATTCTTTTTTTTTTTTTTTAATATTTTTTATTATTATTATTTATCTTTGTATGATGTGTATGAATGTAACTGTCTGCATGCAGGTCTGTGCACCCGTTCGTGCAATGCCGCGGAGGTCAAAAGAGGGTTCTCGGATTCCCTGGAACTGGAGTTCTCCTGGAATTGGAGTACAGACGTTCTCAGCGCCATGTGGGTGCTGGGGAATCGAAACCCGGTCTCTGAAGAGCGTCGGTGCTCTTAACCGCTTAGTCTACTTTCATCCCAAGAAAACATTTTCTTGTAGACACATGTGTCTTGATAATGAACTGCTGAATGAGGAGCAGTTTAGAAAGTTTCTGAATCTGTGAGATACAACACAAAAACAACAATCACTAAATGAACTTGCTCAGAATTTCAGAGAGAATGAAAAAGAAGGATGATGCCTATTTTTCCATTGTTATTTCATCAGGGAGCAACCAGAAGAACCACCCTGTCTTGGATTAAATACCACTTACTTCTCATTGCCAACAACATTCTATGATTCTTTTTAATATCAGCAGCTATTCTGCTTTCATGAAAAAAAGGGGGGAGCATTTATTTATAGGGTAGTGGTTAAAAAGCTGAACATTTTTAACAATTCAACATGATATTTCTGAAAAGCAGAACTAAAGCCTACACCAAGCTCAAACCCTAATAGAAAAATGTTAATAAACAAAAAAATGTAAATTTCATCATCTAGATATGCATTTTAATAAACTGCATTTACATTTTCACGTTAATCTAATCATAAGGATTAAAGACTAAAGTAAAAATTCCATTAATGTATGTATTTAATTTTACAATAAATACACCCCTGTATTCTCAAAGACCTTAAATAATCAGCTTAGATGGATCTTTAGTGACTACTAATGATTAGAAAGCCTCCTCAGAAAAGTTATAAATATATATGGGCTAATAACATGAACAATATAAAATGCCACAAATGTTATCTGAAGAATAAACACACAATAAGTTCTATTTTCTGTCAATGATTCTTGAGAAGACTAAACATAAAACACATGAGGAACACACGTGGGGAAGTTGCAATTCCTACACTCCAATGAAAGGTAAAGACCCTAATGCTGAGGGGTTTCTACCACCACTGCACCATGATAGCATTACTAGAGACTATACTTTGCAAATCAAAATGAAACTACTAAATCATTTTTGACAGACAGAAAACTCCAGCTAAGCATACTTGATTATCAGCCTATCATAACCAAGTCTCGGTATAACCAGAGAATAGTCTAAGACCTCCTACAGATACCATATCCAATGCTCCTATATGCATTAAATCACCTAAGATTAATTATACCTACCATAACCTAAGTGCTATATATTGTATAGAATGCCAATACTGTATTACTTAGGGAGGAATGATAAGAACGTTTGCCACATGTTCAGAACAGGAATACTTTTAAAAATATAATCTATCTGAAATTAGTTGAATCTGTGAATGCAAATCTGTGTATACTTAAGGATAACTATACATGACCAATGGATGTCAAATGAACATACAAACTGAAGCACTCAAGTCAATTTGACCAAATTTCTAGTGTGTATTAACAACTACGCCACTGGCTAAGAAGCATAAACAAAGCACACTTTCTGTCATTATGGAAATTACCATCTGGCAAAAGAAACTGAAATTTGAAAAGAAACAAAATTTGAAAGGAGTGAATGGCACTGAGCCAGGGATTACAAAGTCAAATGTCTTTGGGAGCCAGGTTATAAAATGAATGAGTAAAGTTGATGAAATGGCAGACCATAGAGAGAACATTTCCAGTCCACACAGGCTGCAATCCACATGGGCTGCCATCAGGTAGTGGTCAGGAAATGTTATTTTGTGGAATTGTGGTTCATCATGCACAGATTCTTATAATATAGAACTAGAAATTACTTTAGGTATAAGCTGCTGAATTTAATTATTAGGAACTTGTTTAATTTTTTTTACATGTAAGGACCACACATAACAAACTTACAAACCAAATCTGGTGCTATGTTAAAAACAAATTGGACCCTCCAGTTACTTAAAATTGGAGAAATTGAAATATGATCAGTTTTGCGGGAAATAAGGTCAACAGTGACAAATGGGACCTCATCAAACTCAAAACTTCTGTACAGCAAAAGAAACAAGTCAGAAAATAAGAGAAAAACCCACGGAATAGGAGAAAAAAAACCTTCACCAATGACAATCTGAAAAGAAGTTAAACATCAGAATATAATAATGGTGAAAACTACAACAATAGATGGACACATCATTTGATCAACTTGATTGAACATAAAAGCCCCCCCTGCTAGATGGTGGCCCATGAGCTGTGTGGGTTTGGGCACAACTGCTCGCAAATTGGTTTTACATGAAGGATGCTGTACTCACAAATTATCACTTACTTGTAAAAAATAAGAAAATGACAAACAAAACAAAATAAAAAAAAAACAGGAAAGATGCAGAAAAGTTACGCAGAATGAATGATCTGGGATGGTAGGGGTGGGGTGGGGGGAAGGAAGGGGATATATGCCTGAACTGAATTGGAAATGATGTATGAATACACAAAGCATCAATAAAAAAAAATAAAAAAAAGAATACCAAAAAACAAAGAAGAAACAAGTGACTCACTCAAAAGATGGAAATAAAAAACTGAACAGAGACTTGACCAGTGAGGAAGAAAAAGATGGCTGAGAAACATATTAAAAAGTGTTCAACATCCCTACATAAGTAAGGGAATGCAAATAAAAACCACTCTAGATATCATCACTCATACTGATAAGACTAGCTAAGATCAAGAAAACAAAAGATACCAAATGTTGGAGAGGGTGGGGAAAAGGGAACATTCATCCACTGCTGGTGGGAATGTAACTTTGTACAACACTACTGTGGAAGGCAGTGTGGGAAGCCTTAAAAGACTCAAATGAGCCTACACCTGACCCACTCATACACTCCTGGGTATAACCACAGAATCATCCACAGAATACATGCACAGCCATGTTTAATTGCAGCTCTCCACAATAGTGAAGAGCTGGAACCAACCCAAGAAACCCTCACTGACAGTGGATAACAAAAATGTGGTACATCTACACAATGATTTATGCAATGGTAAGAAAGATGACATAAGCGGGCATGGTGGCACATGCCTTTAATCCTAGCACTCGGGAGGCAGGTGGATCTTTGTGAGTTCAATCCCACCTGGTCCAGAGTGAGTTTCAGGCCAGCTGGGGCTACAGGGAGACCCTTGTCTTGAAAAAGACCAAAAAAAAAAAAATGACATAATGAACTTTCAGGGAAATGGATAGAATAGAAGATATTATGCTAAGTGAAGTAACACAAGTCCCAGAAAAAGAAAAAAAAAAAAAAAAGCAAATGTTTTCCCTCATTTGTGGATGCTACACCACCAAATCCCTAGTTGAAATGCAAGCTGAGTAACATTATTGTTATTAATTCTATCTGAAAACAACTGTGCTGTGTAATGTAAATTGCTTAATGGGGCATATCCTAGAATTGGCCATAACACGTATCCCACTTATTTTCAGACATTGTAACTACCAGATATGGGTGGAGGATATGTATTCATATTTTAGAGTAATATAAAATTAAGGGGAAAAATGTGACTGCCAAAATATATTTTGGAATTAACATACATTTTATTCTCAGGGGTCATAATTTTGTTACATATGTGATGTTTATATAGGCATATTTTGGAGCAATGCAAAGGGGAGGGAACAACAACATAAAGACTGGGTCAAAGCACTGACTGATGCAGTTAAATATTGCCCTAAACAACAAGCTTCTGCAGGAAAAGAAATCCTTGGAAAGACTGAGAGAAAGAACCAAGACATGTATGGCAGAGTGTACAAAGTGGGGTGGGGTGGGGGGTAGGGAGAGGGGAATGTATAGGAATTGGACTAACAGATGATGTATGAAATACAAAAAATATCAATAAAAATATTAAGAAAAAGAAGTCTGGTAATAATAAGTGGAGTAGAAACCACTAGAAACAGGAAGACAGTTACTTGCAAAAATACTAAACAATTATACATTTAAACCTGGGCTATATAATAGTAGTCAGATTCCCCTTGACTGAAAAGAATTTAAGACTAGATATGCCCTAACATGAGAGGAAAGAGCATGAGAGGAAAAAGTGACAATCAGAAGGGAAAGCTGAATGAGTGTGATGAGGAGGAATATTCACAGAGTAATGAATTCAGGGAAGGTAGGAAAGATTAGTAGAGAGGCTTTAGAAGAAGAACAGAATAACGTTTCATCAGTTCTTGAAACTGTGGGAGGGAAGAAATACAGACACATTTGGAGATAGAAAAAGGAAAATGAAGAAACACATGCCTGCTATCATCTATTAGTATAGTGATGGAAAGTATTCTAAGATGGCTATCTGGATTCTAACTCTGAAAGGAATACTCTGTATATTCTCTTCATTTCCTGTGTAAGAGTTTTGAGTGTCATGGAATATTTAGTCTTATAACTAGGTTAGGGTTTTGCAACACTGACTTGTAAAAAGGAAATAAAAAGGAAATTATTGCAGTTACAGATCAAGTCAAATGGGTCTTCAGGGAAATATGAGAATTAGATTGGGGCAACTACTTCTGATGCTGGCCTTGATAGTGGAGGGTGCCAAGAAGATGGTGTCTCGGACCTAAGACTACCCCTGCCTATTAGTCAAAAAGGAAAGGATATAAGATAGCAACTTCAAGAACTTGTGGGAAGCTGAAGACCACATGACAATGCAGCCTCCTGATACTTTGATGTCATCCAGGGAGATCAACAGCAAAAGCCAGATGTGCTATACCTAGACTTCTGACTTGTATAAAATTGACATAAAGTATGACTCTTTTCTTTTTTATTATTTTTATTTTATGTATATCAATGTATTACCTGCATGTGTATAAGTGTACCCATTTTATGCAATGTCCATAAAGGTCAGAAGAGTGTGTTAGATCCCTTGGAACTGAAGTTATGAATGGTTGTTAATCATCATATGGGTGCTGGGAACTGAACCCAGGTCCTTTGCAAGAGTAGTCAGTGCTCTTAACCACTGAGCCACTGCTCCACCTCCCTTTTTTGTTCAAAAAATAATATGCAAATGGCTAATGAACATGTAAAGATGTTCAACATACTAAGACATCAAGAAAACACAAATTAAAACTAATTGGAGATCCCACCTCACACCAATCAGAGTAGCTAGTTTAAAAAAAAATAAGTAACAAATGCTGGTGAAGATATAAGGTTAAATGTAACCTTTACACATTGCTTGTGAAAGTATAAATTAGTCGAGCCACCATGAAAATTTATATAAAAGTTCCTCTAAAAACTAAAAATAGAATTGTTATATTATCCAGCTAAATGATTCCTTGGAATATATTTGCATATCTATGTTTACTACAGCACTATTCACCACTTTGAACATGTGCAACATTAGCACATGAATGGATTTTTTTTTTTTAATGTAGTATATGGGGCTGGAGGGATGACTCAGCAATTAAGAGCAGTTGCTGCTCTTGCAGATGACCCAGGGTTAGTTCCCAGTCCACACACAGTAGCTAACAAATGTCCATAACCCCCGTTCCAGAGGACCTAATACCCTCTTCTTGCCTATTCAGACAATGTATACATGTGGTACACTTACACGCATGAAGGAAAAGCACTCATACACATAAAACATAACTAAAAAATAAATTTTTAAAAAAGAAAATGTAAGACATAATATAAACACAAACACAATGCTCTCACACAAACACACACACATACACAATGAAGTTTTACTCAGCCATAAAGAATGAAATTATATTGTCTGTAGGAAAAAAATGGATGTAACTGAAGTATTATTAAGTGAAATAAACCAGATTCACAAAGATCTCTTGTTTTCTCTCATCTATGGATCCTGGATTTTATATAAAACCCTTAAATCATGTATAAGTAAGATTATGTGGGGAAAAGGAAGGGGACTTAAAAGGAATAGAAAGGAAGAAAGAAAGAGGTTGGGTAGATATAATCAAAGCATATGACATGTATACATAGGAAAATACCTTTGTGAAACTCATAGTTACATGTAATTAATATATACCAATTTGTAAAAATTCACTAGACAGTAATAAAAAACTAAGAAAACTAATACACTTAGAAAACAGAAAAGATACTCCTTTCTAAATTTTATTTATCATGTATATGAGTGTTTTTTCTGCATGCATGTAAGTGCACCACATCTGCTCAATGCCAGCAGAGATCAGATTCCCTGGACCTGGAGTTACTGACAGTTGTTAGCCACCATGTAACTACATGGCAGAGGACTTGAATTATTTTCCCATTAACTAATGGGAAAATAATTCAAGTCCTCTGCAAGAGCACAAATGCTCTTAAACTCTAACTCATTTCTTCAGGCCAAGGTATAGTTTGTTGTTGTTATTGTTGTTGTTGTTGTTGTTGTTGTTGCTTAATGAAACAATAGGAATGACTTAAGGATCAGACTTCTGGAATTATGATGAAAGAGAGTCAAAGTGAATTTATTTTCCAGACACTTTGGTCTCACCAAGTTTTAATCAAATCTAATAGTGAGTATAAAATAATTCACTACAAAAAGAAGTAACTACTTGTGTAACATAAAACCAAAGAAGTTAGACAGCTATAAATGGGTTTTCAGAGACTATATATATGAAAAGACTACAGAAGAACATGATACTTCAAGCTCATAAGATAGAATGTCTCTAAATATTTCATTAGTACCCAGCAGCTGGAGAAGCAGCATGCAAAAATTACTGTTGATTTCACATCTTCACAATGAACTCCTGTAATGAAATGTCTTCTGGTTTCTCTAATCAATAAAAAAAAAAAGACTGTTTCTATTTAAATCCTAAAGTAAAAATGGTAGATTTATCAATAACACAATTATTTCATAAAGTACTTCAATAACTAAAGAAATAAAAGTTCTGAAAAAATAGCAGCACTGTAGCAGTCCTAATGGCATTTAAGTACTTAGTCTACTGATATCATACTGTTTATGGCCATGCTTACTATCCGGTTTCCAGAGTCAGAAACATACAGGTACATATTTTAAAGATCAGATCCTGAATTAGGATGATTTTTTTCCCTCAAATTCATACTGAACTTTAACCAGGTTCCCAAAAAGAATACAGGCGACCAAATGTTCAAGAGAAGCTCCAATATGAACACTATCCAGTCTTTGGATGTAAAGAAGGAAAACATCAAAATGTCCTCCCATGCCATTTTGCTCATTTTCCTTTAACAAGCACAGAGCCTGCTTTGTGCTTCTGTGTTTTAATTCTCTTCTCACCTCCAGTAATCTTCCTCAAAAGGGAACCTAAAACCTTGCTCTAGATTAAAGATGGAAATCTATCCTAAATCAAGTGCCATAAAAAAAAAAAAAATCCCTTAGCTGGGCATGGTGGCACACGCCTTTAATCCTAGCACTTGGGAGGCAGAGGCAGGTGAATCTTTGTGAGCTCAAGGCCAGCCTGGTCTACAGAGTGAGTTCCAGGACAGCTGGGGCTACAGGGAAACCCTGTCTCGAAAAGATTTTTTTAAAAAAAGCAAAATGATCTATAATTTACAAAAGGAAACAAACTAGGAAAATGGTGATTTTCTAAAAAATTAGAAAACTGGACAGCTTTTTTGTTTTGTTTTTATCTTATGTTTCTGTTAAAACAAAGTAGCCTCTTCAGTTTTCTTTTCATTCTTTTATTGTGTACAGAATTATTAATTTTGGCATGTCTGATTAAAATGTACAAGTACAGATTTGAAATATGAATATTTGATAATGCATTCAAAAGGCTTACAAATTTGGGTTCCCTTGACATCTTTAAAACCATGTTCCAGAGTCTATTAACTGTTTCACAACTTTAAGTGCTAATTGTTCATACAAAATAGTATCTGAGTTGTTTGTTTAAGGATCTTATTGTTAATGCCTTTTGGTTTGGGTTTGCTTTCAAAATGGTTGTTTTGATATATCTCTTTTGTTTGCATGCTTTAGGAATATTTTGGTTTCTGTGTTCAGTCTGGTTTGTGTTGCTTTAAGACCCCTGAGGGCCTGAAAACCAGTTTGAGAAAACCAAACTCCAGCTGGTTGTAGGTTTGATTTAATATGTTAACTCACCTTCAGAGCTAGGGGTGAATTGTCCTTCTATCTCAACTTTCTGGCTTTGTCCTAAATCCTGTTTCCTGCAGTGGGACTCTGAATATGGATGGATTTGGCTTGTTTGGGGTGGGAGTTGGATGAGGCCCTGCTAGCTGGTATAGCTTGTCCTTTTCCTCCCCTAGAACAACTCTTCTGCCTTTAACCTACAGGGTTAAATCTACTTTAAACTGCCCTATGAGCCGGGTGTGGTGGTCCACACCTTTAATCCCACCACACCTTTAATCCCAGCACTCAGGGGGCAGAGACAGGTGGACCTCTGTGAGTTCCAGGCCAGCTGCTACAGTGAGACCCTGTCTTAAAGGACCAAAAATAAGTAAATAAACTGCCTTTTACTAGCTTTTAGTAAAATTCTCATCAACAGTTAAAGCCAGAAATCTTGGTCTGGTTTGGGTGGTGGTTCCTACCACATCTCCCTTTAACTTTCCTATTTGGCCTATGAAAAATACAGACGGATCATGGAGGATGACGGCTGACTATCGAAAACTCAGATAGTGACACCAATTGCAGCTGTTGTAACAGATGTGGTCTCCTTACTTGAGCAGATTAGTATATCTCCTGGTACCTGGTATGAAGCTATTGATCTGGCTAAGTATTCCTCAAAGACCTTACCACCTACTGCCTCTATACAATGACTTGTGATTGGATGGGGGATAATTATATCATGTTAGGTGGAATTATGATCCTGCCATTATTTTCATTTGAAACTTAGCCATTATGTAAGGAGATGCTATTCTGTTAACCCAGGGTATCAACTTGAATGGATTAGGGAATAACTAAATGAGGAGATCTTCTGATTTAATTATCTGAAGGTGGACCCACCCTAAAGGTGGGCATTACCTTCTGAGGGAAGCTGGTATAAAAGGCCTGGGAAGAAGGGAGCTCTGACATTTTGCCACTGGCCTTCTCTCATACAACTTGCTGTTGTGACCAACACCTGGGATTATAATTTAGACTGAACGCTAGCTGATCTCCCAGAATCTGTCAGGCTTTCAACAGCAGATTGGGACTACTGAAACAATGAGCCTCCTGGATTGAGCAAGAACCACAATCTCAGCCTCCCCAGTGAGTTACAGACATTGCCGGACTGTTCCAGCACTACCCTGGGAGTTAATTTAATGAATGAAAGTGACAGAGGAACAGAGAGCAGAAAGATGACACAGGGGGTAAGAGGAAGAAGATTTGCAGAGGAGAGAGGCAGGGAGAGAAGGAATATCATGAAGAGGGAGAGGAAGAAGAATCAGGAAGAGGGAGCAGGAGCCCAAGAACGAGGAAAGAGGAGAGTTAGGAGGGGAATATCAAGAGGGGGAAGAGAGAGGGAGCCTGGGAAGGACGAATCAGAAGATGGCAGAGGAAGAGAGAGCAGGGGGAAGACAGAGGAAGAGGAGAACAGGAGAGAAACAGGGAAGAGAGAGCTGGAGAAGACGAATCAGGAAGACAAAGTTAGGAAGGAGACAGAGGAAGAGCAGGGGTGGGTGAGAGGAAGAAGGGGGGGGGAAGAGAGGGGGGGGAGAGAGGCAGGTGCGGAAGACCAAAAAGGAAAAGGGGAGAGGAGGCTGGAAGAAGAATCAGGACAGGGAGAGAAGGCAGGAGGGGGGAGAAGGAGGGAGGAGGGAGCTGGGAAGGGAAGAAATCAGGGAAGGGGAAGGACAAAAGTAGGGGAGAACGGAAGAAGGGAATAGAGAGATGAGGAGGGGGGCGTTTTAGATTGGCAGAGGAAGTGAAGAGAGAGAGAGAAAGACGGAGAGGGGGGAGAAGGGGCCCAGGAGATAAGAGAGAGCAGGGGGGGGAAGACAAAGACAGGAAGTGAGAGCTGGAAGAAGAATCATGGAGAGAGAGCAGAAGGAAGACAGAGGAAAGCAGGAGCTGGAAAAAGGAAGAATCAGGAAGTAGAGAGTAGCGGGATGGAAGACAGAGGAAAGACAGAGCAGGAGGGCAAGACAGAGGGAGGAAGAGGAAGCTTTAGAAGGACAGAAATCAGGGAAGGAGGAGAAGGGCAGGGAGGAGACCGGAACGGACGGGGAGAGAGGCAGGAGGAAGACAGAGGAATAGAGAGGGGAGCTGGGAAGAAGAAAATCAGGGGAAAAGTCAAAACAAAACAAGTTAGAAAAGAGACAGAGGAAGAGATTTGAAGAGCAGTTAGATGGGCATCCCAGAGGAAGAGGGAGGGCAGGAGGTGGGAAGACAAAGGTAGGAGAGAAGGAGCTGGAGAAAAAGCAAGAATCAGGGGAAAATGGATGGAGAGAGCAGGAGGGAAGTGACAAAAAGGGAAAGAGGACAGCAGTTAGTAGGAACCGCAGTTAGGCTGGCCACGAAGAAGAGAGAGTAGGGAGGAAATACGGAAGAAGGAAGGGAAGGAAGAGATGAGAGAATGAACGAAATTCAGGAAGAAGAGAGGGGGGGAGGAAGACAGAGGAAAAGAGAGCAGTTAGATTCAGCGGGAAAGACGGAGAGAGGCGGGACGGGCAGGAGGAAGAAACAGGACGGAGGAGGGAGAGCCAGTTAGATGACAGCCAGAGGAAAAGGATGAGAGGCAAAGAAGATGACATCCAAACAGGGGAAGAAAGAACAGGGAAGGGGGTTTAGTGAAGACGAGCGAGAGGAGAACAGGAAGAAGGAAGAATATAATTCAGGAAAAAGAGGAGGAGGAAGACAGAGGAAAGGACGAGAGGCCAGGAAGGATGGAGATGGGAAACCAAAGCAAGGAAGACCTCACAGTAAATAAGTATAAGAAACCGAGGAGGGGAAAGATAGAGGGGGAACCAGGGCAGGCTGGAAAGGAAGAATCAGGGAACACGAGCGGCAGGAGGGAGGATAGAGGAAGAGAGGGGATCTGGAAACCCAAGGAAGACTTCATTCGGGGGGGAAAGAGAGCGAGAGGGTCCGGAGGAAAGGGGGACACGAGGGGAAAAGAAGAGAGTCTGGAGAAAAATTCAGGGGGAAGTAGGAGAACAGGAGGGAAGAACAGCAGAGGAACAAGGACAAAGATGAGAGCTAGAAAGAAGAATCAGGGAAAAGAGAAAGTAGGAGGAAGAGGAAGATAGAGGAAGGACGAGAGGGCAGGAGGATGACCAGGGAATGAGAGAAATAGTAAGATGGGCAGAGGGAAGAGAAAGGCAGGAGGAAGACAGGAAGAAGAGAGGCTGGAGAAGAAGAATCAGGAAAGAGGAAGCAGGAAGGAAGACCAAAGAGGAAAGGAAAAGATGAAGAGCTGGAAAAAGGGAAGGAATCAGCAAAGAGATGAGGCAGGTAGGGAGGACCGTAGGAAGGGAAGGAGAGCAGTTAGGGTGCCCACAGAAGAGTGACAGAAAGCAGGAGGGAAGAAAGGAAAAAAGAAAAAAAAAAAAAAAAAAAAAAAAAAAAAGGAAAGAGAAAAGAAAAGTGCAGGAGGGGAAGACCCCAGGAACGAGGTGAGACAGGAGGAAGGACAGGAGGAAGACCTGAAAAGCTCGGACAGAAAGAATTCAGGGGGAAGAGAGATGGGGGGGATAGGCAGGAGGAAGACCAGAGGAAACCGAAGAGGCTGGAAGAGCCTTCAGAAGAGAGAGGGCAGGAGGAAGAGAGAGCGAGAGGAAGAGACAGCAGGAGGAAGAGACAGGAAAGAGAGAGCTAAAAAAGAGGAAAGGAATCAGGGGAAGGGACCGAAGAAGGGGGCAGGGAGGAAGAAAGAGAGAGAAACAGGGAGAGCTGGAGGAGGACAAAAGGAAGAGAAAGAGCAGGAGGGAAGGACAGGAGGAATAAGAAGAGCTGGAAGGAAGAATCGGGGAGAGGAAGGGACAGAAGAAGAGGAAAAAAGAAAACGAGCAGGAGGAAGAAGACAGGCGGAAACAGAAAGATAGATTGTCAGGAGGGAAGGACTGGGTAGAGCACAAGGAAAGGAACAGAAAAGGGAGTGGCAGAGCACTTAGATGGCAGAGGAAGAGAGAGCTGGGCAGACGAAGGCAGGGAAAAGAGAAAGGCGGGGACGGAAAGACAGAGGAGAGAGAGTTGGAATTAAAGAATCTGGAAGAGAGGGGGGGCAGTGAGGGAAGAAAAGAAGGGAGAGGGCTTTGAAAAAGAATCAGCGAGAGAGGAGGAAGGACAGGACGCAGAGATTAGGAGGGCCGAGACTTGAGGATAGGGGAGAAGCGGAGGAGGAGGGGAGCGAGGGAAATCAGGGAAGAGGAAGAAGGAGAGCGAAGGAGGGAAGGAAAGAAACAAAGAAAGAGGGATAAGAAAGAGGGAAGATGGAGGAAGGAAGGTAGATGCCAGAGGAAGACCAGGGAAGGAGGAAGAAGAGGAAACAGGAGAGGGCAAGAAAGAATATGACAGGCCGAATGGAGGACAGGAAAGGTGTCCAGAGGGGAAGAAGTCGAGAAAACCGGAAGAATCAGGAAAAGGAAAAAGAGAGGGGGAGGAAGACAGAGGACAGAGAAGAGAGGAGCAGAAGATGGCCAGAGAGGGAACAGAGATAGAAGAACATCACAGGGAAAGGAGGAGAGCAGGAGGAAGAATAAGGGAGACAGAAGGAAGACAGGAAGAGAGAACAGGCCAGTTAGATTGCAGAGGAAGAGGGAGAGCAAGGTGGAAGGAAAAGGGAGAAATCAGGAATAAAGGAGAGAGGGCAGGGAGGAAGACCAAAGGAAGAAGACAGCAGTAGATGCCAGAAAGAAGAGAGAGAGTAGGAGGAGACAGGAAGGGAAAAGAAAAGGAGCTTAAGAAGCAAGAGAAATTCAGGAAGAGAGGAGCAGGAGGAAGAGATAGAGAGCAGTTAGATGCCAGAGAAAGGAGGAGAAGGGGAGGGAAGACAAAAGGGAAGGGGAGAAAAGGCTAAAAAAAAAAAGAATTTTATATTCAAGGAAGATGAGAAGCAGGGAGGAAGACAGAGGGAAACAGAGTGGAGGGAGCAGTATTCATGGACAGCAGAGAGGAAGAGGGGATCCAGGAGGACAACAGGAAGAGCGAGAGCAGAAAGATGGACAATCCAAATGGGGAAGACATGAAGGTGGTAGAGGAAAAGAGAGGAGGCAGACGGGGAGAATATACTCAGAAAAAGAAAAAGGAGGATAGGCCAACCAGGAGAGGGGAGAGCGCAGGAAGATGCCTTGGGGGGCCAGAGGATGACATGAATGAGAGTGAGAAGGAGGGGAAAAAACACAGGGGTAAGTAGAGACAGCAGGAGTAAGACAAGACGGAAGAGAAGAAGGATCAGGGACAAAGGACGAACCCGGAGCGAGAAGGAGAGGGATTGGGAGGCAAAACACAGGAAAGACTGGGAGCGCAGGAAGGGAAGTAAAGACAGGGACGAAAGAAGGAGAGATTTCTGGGAAGAAAGAACCAGGGGAAGAGGAGAGCAGGAGGAAACGACAGAAAGAAGCAAGACGAGAGCACTTAGGATGCCAGGGAGGGAAGGGAGAAGGGAGGGGAAGACAGGGGGAAGGGGAAGACAGAGGGGAGCAAGGAGCAAGAAATATGGAACCAGCGAATGGGAGACCAGGAAGTGCCACAGAGAGGAAGGAGAAGGAAACAGGGAAGAAAAAAAATCAGGTGGGGAAAGGAAGGAGGAGGGGAAGACAGAGGGAAGGAGGAAGGAGGAGGAAGAGGAAGCAGAAAGAGCAGGAGAGGAAACAGCTTGGAGGAGAGGACAATGGACCCAGAGCAGGAGAGGAGACAGCTTGGAGGAGAGGACAAGGGACCCAGAGCAGGAGGAAGACAGAGGGGACGAGGACCCCCCGACGGGAGGACACACCCCGAAGCACTTCCGGGGAACGACCCCCCCCCCCCCCGGAGAGGGGCAGGAGGAAGGACAGGAAGAGAGGAGCAGTTAGATGCCAAAGGAAGAGAGAGCAGGGGCTAGGGACCGGGAAGACCAGCTGAAGATTGAGGGGCTGGAAGAAAGAGATATCAGGCACAGAGTGAGCAGGATTGGAAGAAAAAAGAGAAGAATGACCGAGCGAGCCAGGAAGAACCAGGAAAGAGAGGAGCTGGACAAGAAGAACTTTTCAGGTAAGAGGGAAAAGGCAGGGAGGAAGGGACTGAGGAAGAGAAGGGCTGGAAGGAAAGAATTTCAGGAAAAAGAGGAGGGCAGGGAGGAGGCTGAGGGGGCAGGAGGGAAAGACGCGGAAGAGAGAGCTTTGAAAAAGAAAGAATTCATTTCAGGATTGAGAGAGGGGAGGAGGAGGAAGACAGGAGGAAGAAGAGAGAATGCAGAGATAATGAAGGGGAAAGAGAAAGAGGGAAAAGTGGGAGAAAGCTTAGATTGGGCCCAAGACAAAGAAAGAGAGAGCTGGAAGAAGAACCAGGAAGAGAAAGCAGGAAGAAAGACAGGAGGAAGAGGGGAGAGCGAGCAGGAAAAAGAGGGGCGAGAGAGGGAAGAAGAAAAGATCCGAACTCAGGGGGAAAGGAGAGTGCAAGGAGGAAAGACGGAAAACGAGAGGAGGCACTTAGATGCCAGGGAGGGAAAGAGGGAAAAGGAGGAGGGGGGGAAGCATCGGAAGGAAGCAAGCAAAAACATCCACTAAAATAGTGAAAAGACAATCCAAAGAACAGGAAAAAAAATTAAATACAAAAAAAAAAAAAAAAAAAAAAAAAAAAAAAAAAAAAAAAAGGAAAGGAGGAAGGAGAGGGGAGCGGAAGACAGTCGAGGAAGAGGGAAGAAAGGCAGGAAGAGGCAGAGGGCCCAGGATACTAGAAGACCGTTCAAGGAAGGGAGAGGGCAGGGACGGAAAAAACACCAGGAAAGACGAGCAGGGGGAGGGAATAAGGAGGACGAGAGAGCTGGAAGAAGGAATCGGAAGAGAGAGCAGTTAAGAATGCCACGCAGAGGAAGAGAGAGCAGGACGAAGACAGGGGAAGATTGAGCTGGAAGAAGAATCAAGAAGAGGGATAATGGAGAGCAGGGAGGGAAAAACAAGAGCGGAACAGCAGAGAACAGGAGACGACAGGGAAGACGAGAGCTTGGAAAGAAGAATCAGGGAAAGAGGAGGTGCCAGGAGGAAGCCAGAGGAAACAGATGAGCTGGAGGAGACAAAGAAGAGGAGAGCCAGGAGGAAGAATCCGAAGGGGACCCAAAAACAGGAAGGGGAGGGACCAGAGGAATCGAAGAAACGCAGTTAGATGCCCAGAAGGGAAGGAGAGAAGGAGACAGGGAGGAGCAGGGAGGGAGGAAAGACCAAAAGAATGAGAGGATCAGCTGGAAGAAAGTTCAGGGGACAAGAGAGCGGCAGAAGGGAACCCGGAGGGAATTAGGAAGGGAGAGCAGTTAGATGTCACAGGAAGAGACCGGAGCAAGAAAGAGACAGAGAAGAGAGAGCTGGGGAGAGAGAAAAAAAGGAATCAGGAAGAGAGAGAGGCGGGGAAGGAATGACAGCAGGGAATAGAGAAAAAAATGGAAAAAAACAGATTGACCCAGTTTGGAAAGATGGGGAGAGCCGTAAGAAACAGAAAGAGGAGAACTGGAATGGAAGACAGAGGAAGAGAGAATGGAAAGCTGACATCAGAGGAGAGAGCAGGAGGAGGGGAAGACAGAAAGAAGAGGGAGCTGGAAAGAAGAAAGGGACAGGAGAGGCAGTTAAAATGCCAGAGAAGAGAGCGCAGTGACGGAAAGACAAGGAGGGAAAGAAAAGAGAAGGCCTAGAGGAAGGAAGAGGAAGACAGAGCTGGAAGATGGCAGACGAAGACAGAGAACATTAACAGGGAGCAGGAGAAGAAGAGAAGAGGGAGAAGGAGTAACGAGAAAAAAAGGTATGGGAAGCAGGGAGGAGACAGGAGGAAGGAGAACATGGAAAAGATAAAAAAAGATGACATCATAGGAAAAAGATAGAGAACAGTACAGAAAAGAAAAAACAGGAGGGCGTGAGACGCAGGAAGGAACGACAGAAACAGAGAGGGCAGGAAGATGTCACGAGGAAGAGAGGAGCAGGGAAAAAGGAAAGAATCAGGGAAAGCTTGAGAAACAGGAGGAGGAAGGAACAGAGGGAAGAGAGAATGGAAAGATGACAGTGGAAGAGAGAGCAGGAGGAAGACAGGAAGAGAGAGCCAGAAGATGACAGCCGAAGGGAGACAGGAAGTTGGCAGAGGAAGAGAGCAGGAAGAAGAGTCAGGAAAAGTGAGCAGGAGGAAGATAGAGGAAGAGAGATAGAAGATGCCAGAGGAAGACAAAGCGGGAAGAAGAATGGAAAACCTGGATAGCTTTTTGGCAAGTAGATTGTCTTTAAAAAATGAGAACATGATTCCAAATGTTCCTTAAAAATATGTAAGCTGAAAATAAAGTATAAAATCAAGGAAAGTGTTTCAAACATTTAAACTCTAATTCAAAATGGTGAAGCAGGGAGACTGGGCCTCCACCAGCTCTCTTGCTATTCCTCCAGGCCCTTGACTAGCCCTTTGGCAAAAGTATTTTTATTTGGAGGGGAGGGGCTTTGATCAGTGGGGAAATCCTTTTTTAAGTTATAGATAATTCTGTTCTGTTCTGAGAATTCCTTTGTAACCTAGCACATGTTTAAATTTTCTCCTGTTTTAGTATGTTTGCAAAGAAATGTAAGATAATGAGATCTGGTGCCTATCTATTAGAATTTCCTCATTAAAGTATGCTGGACAAATCCATTTTCTCACTTATTTCGTATATTGGTCTTTGAATGAGTTGCTTGAAGGTATTTCAATATGATTTCAGATTTTCAAATTCCAACTTGTAATTGAGACCACTGTTGTTTTATATATATATCTGCAGGCTAGCATGGTCAATGTAGACTCAAGATTTTTTGGTATCTTCCTAGTTATTAGATCTACCCTATTATGACCAAAATTCATTGCCTTTGAGTATATATTTTATAATGATAAAATGCCTCATAAGCTATATTTAGATTAATATCCTAGAATATTACTTTTATCTAATTAGAGCACTAACATATATTTGAAGTATTTGTTGTAAACAGCATAAAATTATGTTCACATAATTTATGTATTTCTATTTTGCATTTCTATATTCTATGTGACTCCTTAGCTGCATTTGTTATTTATACCTAATAGTCATTTAAAACCTGTAAAATTACTTAAAACAGATTTGTTATTCTACATCACGCATTTCACAGTTTGGGGTAATAACCTCTTCCTGTGGTTGCTGATGACTAGATCATATTCTAGTAGATAATTCATACATCTGGAATTTTTAATTAGGAACTTATCTCTAGATAGGGTCTGCTTTCTATACTAGTTGCTGGTCAATGAATTTTGCTTCATTTCTAAATAGAATTTGCTTTGCAAGTCTCAAAGTTATGATAATCTCTTAGCTTGAGAT
This sequence comes from Rhizomys pruinosus, assembly GCA_009823505.1. NCBI lineage: Eukaryota > Metazoa > Chordata > Mammalia > Rodentia > Spalacidae > Rhizomys > Rhizomys pruinosus. The sequence goes on along the minus strand of VZQC01001595.1, from coordinate 574,731 downwards.
GCCTGTGATATGGGAAAGGTAGGAAATCTGACTCAACCAAAAATGTATACAGAAGGCTCCTTTCTACATGCCTAATTATCTAATCCCCAACCACCACATAGGCATTGAAACCCAAGTAAAAGCCCACAGATATTTATATAAAGGCCAAATGACCCTTGCGGCCAAAGCAGTACTATCACATTTCTGTACCAATATTACAATTAACTGAACAAAAAGTCTGACTATTAAATTTAGTTTTCTTTTCTCTCTCTCTCCAACTTCTTTTTTTATTATATATATATTTCATTGTTATTAAACTTTTTCATACATCATTTGTCAATCCAATTCAGACTCATTTCACTTTCCATGCCTCCCACCCCACCTGAGTTCATGCATTCTGGCATATATGTTCTTGCATCTTTTTCTGAGTCTTTCAAAAACAATTTTTTTCAAAGCAGAGGATATTGTTTTTTGGGGGAACTTCACTGTTTCCGTAGGGTTTTTGTTCCTATTCTTTTGTTGTTGGTTCCCTTCCAACTCGTATTGTTCAATGTATGTCATAGATTATATATATATATATATATATATATTTATATATATTGCATATATATTATATGTATATATATATCACCTATACTAAAATTATTCATCTGAAAACAAACTGTGTTATTTCCAAATCATATTTCAGGAATTCACATTTTCCCTTTTGATTTTATATTACCTTAAAATATGTCCATACATATCTCCAACCATATACCCAAATCCCTAAGTCTGCAAATAAATGGTAGGTTAGTTCTAAAACCTGTTAAGGAATTCACCATTATAAAGGCACAGTTGCTTTCAGATAAACAAGTAATATCACATTAACCTTGCTCAGTTTGTTTTACAAATACTTACTTGGTGCTACCATCCACCTGGTATAAGGGATTCCATTTGTTCATTTGTCTTTTTCTGGAACTATGTTACTTCACTTAACATAGTCTCTTCTAGTTCCATCCATTTACATGCCAAGTTCATCATGTCATCTTTCTTACCCACTGCATAGAACCCCATTATGTAGATTTTGTACCACATTTCGTGTACCACATTTGTTGGTTGAGGTGCATTTGGCTTGGTTTCAGCTCTTCAATATTGTGAAGAGAGCCGCAATAAAACATGGCTGTGCATTGTATCTCTGTGGTAGGATGAGTTTGTGGGTTGGTATGACTGGATCACGGTGACAGCTCATTAGTCTTTTAAGGTTTTTCCACATTGCTTTCCATTTTNGGTCTTGACTGTATTAATCGGCCTTCAGAGTGGAGGGCAGCAGGTACAGTTTTGCAGCGAGTTCGCAAGATAATTTAACCATTTCAACCTGATAAGGAAAATATAATTTTCCAGTTGCTTTCTTTATTTATTAGAGCTTATTATGCCTGAATCACACATATATATATGTATATATATGCATATATATATATGTATATATATATCACCTATACTAAAATTATGTCATCTGAAAACAAACTGTGTTATTTCCAAATCATATTTCAGAATTCACATTTTCCCTTTTGATTTTATATTACTCTAAAATGTCCATACATATCCTCCACCCATATACCAAAATCCCAAAGTCTGAAAATAAATGGTAGGTTAGTTCTAAAACCTGTTAAGGGATTCACATTATAAAAGCACAGTTGCTTTCAGATAACAAGTAATATAACATTAACATTGCTCAGTTTGTTTTACAAATACTTACTTGGTGCTACCATCCACAGATAAGGGATTCCATTTGTCATTTGTTTTTTCTGGAACTCTGTTACTTTATTTAACATAGTATCTTCTAGTTCCATCCATTTACTTGCCAAGTTCATAATGTCATCTTTCTTTACCACTGCATAGAACCCCACTATGTAGATGTACCACATTTTCTGTGTCCACTTATTGGTTGAGGGGCACTTGGTTTGGTTTCAGCTCTTCAATATTGTGAAGAGAGCTGCAATAAACATGGCTATGCATGTATCTCTGTGGTAGGATGAGTCTTGTGGGTGGTATGACTGGATCAGGTGACAGGCTCATTTTGAGTCTTTAAAGGGTTCTCCACACTGCTTTCCATTTACATTCCCACCAGCAGTGGATTAGTGTTCCCTTTCCCCACAACATCTCCAGCATTTGGTATCATTTGTTTGCTTGATCCTAGCCAGTCTTATTGGAGTGAGATGATATCATAAAGTGGTTTTAATACACATTTCCTTAATTATTAGTGGTTGAACACTTTTTTTTTTTTTTTGTCTTTTTTGAGACAGGGTCTCCCTATAGCCCCTGCTGGCCTAGAACTCACTCTGTAGACCAGGCTGGCCTTGACCTCACAGAGATCTGAATGCCTCTGCCTCCTGAGTGCTAGGATTAAAGGGGTATACCACCATGCCTGGCTTAAAGATGGTTCTTAGCCACCATGTGAGTGCTGGGAGTCAAACCCGGGTCCTCTGCAAGAGCAGTTGCTGCTCTTAATTGCTGAGCCATCTCTCTAGCCCCAGATGTTGAACACTTTTTAAGATATTTCTCAGTCATCTCTATTTCCTCACTTGTGAAGTCTCTGTTCAGCTCTTTAGTAAGTCATTTGTTTTCTAAGTTCTTCATTTTTTGAGTAGTATATATTTTCTGGAAGTTAATGCTCTGTCAGAGTGGGCCTGAACTCAGAGGACATGTTTCCCTGGACATGTCTTGGAACTATACATCTCCCTGGAATTGTGATGCTCAACCATCTGCCTGGAACTATATCCTTGAGTCAGGCCACATCCATGGTTTTGTTTAAAATGGTTTTTTCAGCTTCAATTGGGGAAAAACAAGCTTGGCTCCATCCTTATCTTAACAAACCATCTAATATTTCTAGAATATCTCATTTACTCTAACCATCACTAGTTCTAGAATATCTCATTGACTCAAGGTCAATCTTCCTTCCCAATCTTCACCTGTGCAACAAAGTTGGTGTACCATGTTCAAGCACTTTGATATGTGAATTCTCAGTTATCTTTTTTGAAGTAGAATGAAGTTGAGGTTGCCAAACAACCAAGATGAGCTGCCTAAGTCACAAGACCCAGGAACTGGGTCTTGCTGGGGTTAATTAAAAGTCATTAGTCTGCTGGGTGTGGTGGTGCATGCCTTTAATCCCAGCACTCGGAAGGCAGAGTCAGGCCGCTCTCTGTGAGTTCAAGGCCAGCCTAGTCTACATAGTGAGTTCCAGGACAGCTGGGATTACAGGGAGACTCTGTTACAAAAAGACCAAAATAAAAAGTCATTAGTCTATTTTATATCCATTTTGTAAGTCATTCCTATATGTGTAACTCATATTCTGGCTCAGAGTTAATTGTCATTTCTGATCAGTGCAGACTTGTCATTATCATCTTGCTTAAGTCTTCTCATGAACCTATCATGGGAAAGATTATATCACACAATGGTTCCTGTTTTGACAGAAGATTATACAATACTTTTCTGATCACTTGAATAAGTTGCAAAAATATCATTTGTCTTTCAGTAAGTGCTCCATTAGACACAAATGTGAATGGAAAGAAATTCATGATCTCCATCCACTTGGAGATTACAATGGTTTGAGTATCAGTCCCCTTTAACCTCAGTAACTCAAGGTGTAATATTAAGAAAATCCCAATTTTTCATTCAAGACATAAAATTCTTTATTTCCAGACAAGCTAACTTCAAATATCTGGAATTTGAAGTAACATAAATTGTGTCTATTGATTAATCACAAACATGTATGTAATCTAATGCTAAGGGATTTTTTTGAGAAAAAATACCACCTTATGAAAACTATATTAATGTCACTAACAGAGAGAGTATATGCATAAGTAAAGTTTCATTATGCCTTGGATTAAAAATTCATACTTGTTTTCATCTTGAACTAAAAAAGTATTACTAAGTGCATGTTTGTTGAAAATGGTGAAGGTCTCAGATATCATTTTATAATGAGATTATCACAGTCCTTTACTAATCCAATTTCTTCAAGAGCTTTGAGACAAAATTAATCATTGAAAATTAAGAAAAATAAGCATATCAACTACAACACACTCAGGATTAAAATGGCATCCATAAAATAATTGAAAATTTCTACTTATTTATATGTAAGTTATAATTGCTTAGAGTTTATGCCTAATATGTTATGCTTTTTACAGAATTAAATCAAATGTAATTTACAAAAATCATACCTCATCCTCATCTATAAAATTTAAGACTATAATAAAATTATAAAATTTAATTGCTTTCATTTTGTTTCCCTATCTTTATTGAGTTATAAATGTCAAAGAAGATTATAAACATTTATAGTGTACAACATGCTTTGATATATATACTCATTTTGAAATGATTACCACAGTGACATTAGTATTATTATCACTTCACATAGATAACTTTCTTGTATTTGTGAGGGGAGAACATTTAGGAATCATTCAACAAATTTCAAGTATACCACACACAAGATCAACAACTGTGCTAGAAGATCGCTGAACTAACAGGACTGATGTTGTTTTGCCACTGTTGGTTTTCTACTTGCTTCTCAATTTTATCTATTTATTATGACATGAAGAGGCCACAGCACTGTGTGCATGTGGAGGTCAGACTGCAACTTGAAGGAGCTGGTTTTCTCCTCCCACCATGGGGCACCAGGAATCAAACTCAAGTCATCAGTCTGGTAAGCACACACCTTTACTTGCTGGGTCATCTTGCCAATGTCCACAGCCAAATCTTTTAATATAATATGTTACATGGTGCAGGGTGCAATGTGTTTCAAACTATAAAACTTTTTGAAATGTCCTATTTTTTCTATAAAATTTTTATTGAATATTAGTAGAGGGTTTTTTTTGGTTTTTTTTTGGTATTTTTAAGACGGGGTTTCCCTTTAGTCCCAGCTGGCCTGGAGCTCCCTCTGTAGACCAGGCTGGCCTTGAACTCACGGAGATCCGCCTGCCCCTGCCTCCCAAGTGCTGGGATTAAAGGAGTGTGCCAACACACCCAGCTGGAATATTATTAGAATTTCATACAATGTATTTGACCTAAGTAGCACCAAAGAATAATGATTCTTGAATTTATTTTTTGCTTATGTATATGCATGTATTTTTCTGCATGAAGTACACCTGTATGAGAGTGTCTACAGAGGCTCAAGATGGGGTGGAATTCCTTTGGAGCTTCAGTTATAGGCATTTTGAGCCATCCATGTGGATCCTGGGAACTGAACTCCAGCCCTCAGCAGAGTAGTAAATATTCTTTTAGAATATTTTATTTAGTATTTTTATTGCTTGCATGTATGTAAGAGTACCCATGTTATGCAATGCCCCCCAAAATCAGAAGAGGATGTCAGATTCCCCTGGTACTGGTTGTCATCTGCCATTTAGGTACAGGAAATTGAACCCAGATCCTCTGCAAGATCAGCCAGTGCTCTGAATTTCTGAGCCATCTCTGCAAGACTCCAAGAGGAACAAATATTCTTAACCACTGAAACTTTCTAGCTTTAATTTTTAGATTTTAAAAATGATTTATTGAAAATATTCTTTGAATGGCTGAAGAGATGGCTCAGCAGTTAAGAGCACTGGCTGTTCTTTCAAAGGACTAAGGCTTGGTTCCAAGCATCCACATGGGAGCTAAAAAACATCCATGAATCCAGTTCCAGGGGATCCTACATCTTCTGGCCTCCTCAGGCATTATATAACATGGGTACAGTTATATGTACTCAGGGAAAATACTAATACACATAAAATAAAAATAATGTTTTTTTTTAATGTAAGACAAAATTTCTTTTGAGAAATCATGGGCTGGTCTGATGAAACAAAATTAATCACCTCTAGAACTTTAGATTTTAAGATAAATCTAAATATTGAAAGTTAAAGATTTCTTCTGTTTAGTAATTCTTTGTCTTTTTGAGACAGTGTCTCCCTGTAGCCCCAGCTGTCCTGGAACTCACTCTGTAGACCAGGCTGGCCTTGAACTCACAAAGATCCGCCTGCTTCTACCTCCCAAGTGCTAGGATTAAAGGTGTGCGCCACCACACCCGGCCTCTTTAGTAATTCTTAAGTGGCTATCAGAGACCATTAGGGTAGATCAAATGTCTTTCTAAGGATTTGAGAAAAAAATATTACTGCAGGCCAGGAATTACCTACAGCTTTAATCCCAGCACTCAGGCGACATAAGTATGTGGGGTCCTAAAAGATAAAGGCTACCTTGGTCTACATTGGGTGTTCCAGGCCAGTTGGGGATATAAGGACACTCTGTTTCAAAAAGTTAAAAACAAAAAAAGTTCCTTAAGTTAAAATAAATATTTTTGGTTGTTTTACTTAAGAATCAAACACCCTCTACTATAACATTTTATTTTAATAGTCCATCATGCTGACTGAATCTTCTAAGACCTAAGCAATTCTGCACATTATAAAAATGTAAACCTATTTAACAACTTGTACATTTTTCAAAGGCAGGCTGCTCTCAAAAAATCTGTTCCTGATATATTTTGTTGCATCTCAAGCTAAGAAAATTTTTAATATTCTCTAACATTTTCTTTCTGGGGGATGGAGTGGCAGCTCATCCACTAAGAGCACTTGCTCCTCTTGCAGAGGACCCCAGTTCAGTTTTGAAGACCCACATGGTAGCTAACAACCCTTAACTCCAGTTCCAGGAGATCTGACTCCATCTTCTGACTTTCACAGGCAATGAATGCATGTGATGAACTTACACGCAGGCAAAACACTCATACACATGCAATAAAAATAATCAATTAAAGTTTTCTTTCTTATTTGAGGATCATTCATTCAAAAGGATACCTTTTTTCCAGCACCTGACATCTTACTGCAACAAGTGAATAATTAAATCTCATCTGTGACTGAACAGTACACTTTCTCACTAAGAATCACTGCTATGAAGTTGAAATTTATAGCTGCATAAAATTGAGGCATCCATAATATAGGCTTTTTTGGACTTGTTCATGATTTGGATATTAAACCCATCTGTTCATATAATCCATGATTTAAATGTCTTGGTCTTCTCCCTGCTTTTAGATAAATCATATCACTTCCTATTGTTTGGAAGTGCTTTGTTAAGAAGCATACCAACTATAAAATGTACCAACTAAAACAGTTCCTAGGCTGATGAAAAAAATTTCATGGAGCTATACGGGATAATCAAGGATTATCCCGTATATCATGGATGGGGGAATGATTCTAAATTTGATTAAGAAAGGTTGTATGCAATACGTGCAATAAAAATTAACTTAAAAAAAGAATAACATTATTTAGTATACTTCCCAACACTCTTCTATTCTGACATATTTTTGGATATTTTTCAGACTAACAAATGACTGAGAAACCTAGGTGCCTTAGAATAAAGAAAGGAGGACTGACTCCAGACCCAGGAGACTCCAAAGCAGCAGTGAGAAGTATTCTAAGCAGGCACACAGATGTCCACCACATGATAGCCAGCGAGGGACCACAGGGACATGATAAAAGTCCTCTGTCCCCCGAGCATTCCTACTGAGGTGTGAACGGACATCTGTTCTTTATTTATGTTTCTAGAAACCTAATTACTCTAGAAATGGATAGGAAAAAAGTAAAAACAAAATTGAGAAAATCATGAACTGACTTTGCTATAATCTGTGATGCATTTTTAGTTAAGATAGAATGGGGGATAATAAAGTGCCTTCTACATGCATTCATTTCAGCAATAAAGAAAAGAGCTGAAGAAACAGGAGTTTACTGAAATTGGTAGATTTCATAGGTTATCACTACAACTGACAATGAAGAAATAAAATGCAATTTCTTTTACTTTATTTTTCTGAGTCAATAATGAAGTGCTAAGAAATATTCAAGAAATTCACAGTAATTTAGTAAAAAAAAAAAAAAAGATAGAAAGTTGGGCCACTCAACCTTACTGCAAATGTGTTAAAGAAAGTGAATGAACTTAAATTTTATGTAAGCACTTGAATTCAATAACTACTTAAAAAGTCTATTTTAAAAGTATATGCAAAGCCACAATTTAAAGTAATACTGGACTCAAATTGCTGCAATCAGCAAACCAAAAGTTTACTTTACCATATGTATACAGACTTAAGGAGAAGATATGAAATGTAGTTTATTTATTGAAGTTAATCACATTTCTAATAGAAAAACAAATGAACATAAGAATAATATTTTGTGAGGAACCTGGAGCAATCAAATCATCTATTTACATTAAGCCTACTGAAGCTCTAAAGGTACATGTTAGTAATTAATAAAAACTTGTCTATAACAATTAGTAATTGTCTTATCTATTTTAAGGTCTGATTTTATCACAGGGCCTCTTTAACACTAAAAAGAATTCTAGATATTTATCCCATGAACGAAAAAGAAAACTAAAAATGCAGTTCCAACTTACCAGCTTACCACTAGACTCTTTTTTACATTAGTTTCCTCATCTGTAAAGTGTAGATGACAATACCATCTATGCCATATAAGTTGATATTCACAAAGCACTTAGAACAGGTCATATAAACCTTACCTGAAAATGACAAGTATAGGACATCATGATAAATTTAAAAAATAATGATGTCCAAGTAACCAAATTTTAATTTGGTCTTTTTCTTAACTGAGAGAATTAAAAAAAAAAATCCCACCACCACCATAGACATGCATACACAAATAACAGAAAACACTTCTCTTAGGCCGGGGGTGGTGGCACACGCCTTTAATCCTAGCACTTGGAAGACAGAGGCAGGCAGATCTTTGTGAGTTCAAGGCCAGCCTGGTCTACAGAGTGAGTTCCAGGACAGCTGGGGCTACAGGGAGACCCTGTCTCGAAAAGACAAAAAAAAAAAAAAACAAGTATAAGAAAGTCAGGAATTAATTTTTATAATACTTTTATTGATGTTTTGTGTATTTCAGACATCATTTCTCAGTTCCACTTACACACATTCCCCCATCCCTTCCCCCCATCCCATCCCAGATCATGCATTCTGCCATACATGTCTATCATTTTTCAGTCTTTTTAAAGTTTTTCTCTATAAAGGTCCATTGTTTGGGGCAGAATTTAACTATGTCAGTCAGTTCTTTGACCCGGTCCTTGTGTTGTTGTGGTTCCCTTCTCACTGTATCCCTCAAAAACATGCCTATATAAACGTCATACATGTACCAGAGTTATGTCTTCCAGGAATAAACTGTATGCTAACTCCGATATATGTTTAGGAGTTCACATTTTTTCCCCTTAAATTTTATGACTCTAAAATATGGATATATACTTTTCACCCATATACATAATTACCATGTCTGAAAGTATGTGGTAAGTTAACTCTAGGGCTCATTAAGAGATTCACCTTATAACAGATAGAAAGAGATAACAATAACATTGCTCAGCTTGTCTTTCAAATGGGGGATTTGGTGCTAGCATCCACAAATGAAGGAAAACATTCCCCATTTGTTTCTTTGGGACTGTGTTACTTCACTTAGCATAAGGGCTTCAAGTTCCATCCATTTACCTGCAAAGTTCATGGTGTCATCTTTCTTTACTGCTGCATAGAACTCCACTGTATAGATGTACCACATTTTTGTTATCTACTAGTTAGTTAAGGGGCACTTGAGTTGCTTTCAGCTTCTTGCTATTGTGAAGAGCTGCAATATACATAGACGTGCATGTATCTTTGCAGTAGGATGAGTCTTGTGGGTATATACCCAGGACTGGTATGGCTGGGTCAGGTGGTAGGCTCATTTTGAGTTTTTTAAGGATTCTCCACACTGCTTTCCACAGTGGTTGTACAGAAACTCAGGAATTCTAATCAACAGCAACTCTGCCTTCATGAAAATGGCATTGAATGAAAATTCTGAAAAGCTGCTTTCTCAAGTAAGGAGTAAAGACTTTCACATTATAATACAAATAAAGTCAATCATGGCACATGGTACAAAGGCATCCATTGTGTACATACACAGAAAATCTCATTTTAGAACACGAGGGTGTTTCACCAATGCACACAATATACCACTAGAAAAGCTGAACTGATGAGACTGCCTTACAATTAGATACTCTACGTACTGTATATAATAATGGATGAATAAGGCATTACCCAATATGAGTTAAAATCATGATAAAATTATAGAAGTCCTATAAATATTCAGAGCATAAATAGGAAATAATGGAAGAGTTTCAATACTTTTAAAGCTATAAAACATTATCTTATCTTAATATATGCTTCTCATTTTTATATCCCTAACAGCACTCTATTCTCAAAAATCTCATATCTATGTTTATTACAGCTCCCTTCACAATAGTGAAGAACTAGGAGCAACCCAAGTGTCCCTCAACGGAGAAGTGGATAGAGAGAATGTGGTACACTTACACAATGGAGTTCTATGCAGTGGTAAAGAAAGACAACATCATGAACTTTGCAGGTAAATGGATGGAACTCGAAGCCATTATGCTAAGTGAAGTAACACAGTCCCAGAAAAACAAATGACAAATGGTATCCTTCATTTGTGGATGCTAGCACCAAATCCCTAATTGAAAGGCAAGCTAAGAAATGTTAATGTTATATTTCTTTTTATCTAAAAGCAACTGTGCTGTTATAATCTGAAATCCTTAACAGGCTCTATAATTAACTTATCACTTATTTTCAGTCTTTGTAATTGCAGTATATGAGTGGAAGATATGTATTCATATTTTAGAGTAATATAAAATTAAAGGGAAAATGTGAACTCCTAAACATATTTTGGAACTAACACACAGTTTGTTTTCAGATGTCATAATTTTGGTATATATGTGACATATATATAGGCATATTTTGGAGCAATACAAATGGGAGGAAACAATAACAACAAAAGGACTGAGTCAAAGAACTGACTGAAACAGTTAACTTCTTCCCCAAACAATAAAGCTATGCAGAGAAAAACTGCTGTTTACACAAGATTAGTATTCTGTGATTATCACATTCTCTATTTCATAACTATAAAAATGTATTTTCTTGGGCTAGAGGGATAGCGCAGCCATTAAAGGCTAAGACTAACAACCAAAAAATGAAAAGGTAGTTTCTTTCAGTAAAACTAGGCAAAATTCTTCCTCAAATTAAAATTATTTATATATCTTCAGTATAATGTATAATTGTCTTATGAAAGAAAATAAATCTTCTGTATATTTATACATTTATGAATTATTAAAGTTAGAAATAAAATTGTCTTCATAAATTATTTCTCTTTAACTCTTTATCAAAATTCATGAGTACTTTGAAATATTTGATGTTACTAACATCCTTTTATGTAAAAGGTACTATTTATTTAGTATATTTTTTTCTATGTGTATGAATATACTTTCTGCATGTAGGTCTGTGCACCCGTGTCGTTCAATGCCGCGGAGGTCAGAAGAGGGTGTCAGATTCCCCTGGAACTGGAGTTCTCCTGAAATTGAAGTTACAGATGGTTCTCAGCCGCCATTTGGGTGCTGGGGATCGAACCTGGGTCCTCTGCAAGATCAGTCAGTGCTCTTAACCACTAGGCTATCTCTCCAGCCCCTATTTAGTATATTTTTGTGAGTTTTATGGTTCACTTTAAAAATACATTAAAGGTTATTATGAATGTACACCCTTTTATTTTAGCACTAAAAGATAAACAATAATTCTTTCCCATGCTATAAAAATGCAATCTCCCTTGTAAACTGTCATTTGTAAAAATCATTGTATTTCTGACAATATTGAGAGAAAATAACAATTCTTTTCAAATGGGAAAAAACTATTATTACATCATCTAATCATCATTTATGTAATCACGTAGGTCTCCTAGCACAGGAACAGACCATAGCAATGGATGCTGTACAAATGTCTGACTTGACATAAAACATAAGGAGTTAAACTTTTCCAAATGGAAGAAAACTCAAACAAAGTTTTTGAGGTATGAGGTGTGAAGAGTGAAACCATGGCAGGACAGTCAGAGCCGAGTGTATAACCACTTCCAAGTTCCATTTGAGTAAGGATTAACCATATACTGTGCACCTATAAAAAGCAGGTAATAGGACAGAAACATTTCAAAAAGGGGTAAATATTTTAAACAAGAGAATACTCACAAATTTTAAAACTAAATTTCTACTCACAAACCAGATTTTTCTATTGCAGTTCTATTTTCTTGATGTTTGATTGTGTGTGTGTGTATGTTTCTAACTTCAGTTTTTGTGGAATTTGTGAATGTTGTCACCATTACTGTAAGTCCATAAGAGTAACTACACAGCTGACTGGAAAACAGTTTTCTTGCAGTCAACCACTACCTCATGCTATTACAGTCCCCAAGCCTTCACTTCCTCAATGATCCCTGAGTCTTGGGAGATGGAGGTTTTATATAGGTATCCTATTCAGAGCTACATACTTCAGTCTTTTATTCTCTTCATGTTGAACACTTGTGGGTCTCTGTTAATCACCATACACTGCAAGAAGAAGTTTCTCTGGTGAGAGATGAGAGATCCATTAATCTATGGATATATTAGGAGTCAGTTTAATTCTGTGTCCATTTAGTAGAATCTAATTGGCTATTAGCTCTCTCCTTGGAGGAATAACCCATGGCTGATGCCATAAGCTTACATCCTCTAATGGTTAGGAGATGTTATAAGCCACAGTAAGACCCTGTCATATTTAACAGAAAAAAATGTAATTCATGGATTAACATACCATCCAAACATCTGTGTCTATACCAAAGTAACCTACCATAACAATTAGTACTGTTTAAATACCTATATATCTAATTGCGTGTGCTTCATTAGTAGGATCGAAAGGCTATATATTATACTGTTTAAATACCTATATATCTAATTGCATGTGCTTCATTAGTAGGATCGAAAGGTTATGCCTGGACAAGCTGGCAGCCCATGAAAGAAAACAGCCAGAATTGACTAGAGACCAAGACAACAGCTCCAGAGAAAGTAGACTGTTTTGCTTCTCATCCACCTGTGCCCCTTTTCTAAGCCTAGGGAACAATCTGCGGAAGAGGGGGCGTGGTAGAATGTAAGGGCTGTGATTGGGGTGAATGGTGAAACTACAACAATATAGACTGGACACTCATTTGATCAACTTGATTGAACATACAAGCCCCCCCTGCTGGATGGTGGGACCCATGGGCTGTGTGGGTTTGGGCACAACTGCTTGCAAATTGGTTTTACATGAAGGATGCTTGTATTCATAAATCATCACTTATTGTTAAAAAATAAAAAAAAAAACTGAAAAAAAAAAAAGAGTATCAAAGACACCAAATGAGAACTTTAAATCCCTGAACAAGGAGATTGAAGAAGATACCAGAAGATAGAAAAACCTCCCATGCTCATGGATTGGAAAAATTAATATAGAAAAATGTCCATCTTGGGGTTGGAGAGATGTCCTAGTGGTTAAGAGCTCCAACTGCTCTTGCAGAAGACCCAGGTTCGATCCCCAGCACCCACATGGCGGCTGAGAACCGTCTTTGACTCCAGTCCCAGGGGAATCCAACACCCTCTTCTGACCTCTGCGGCACTGCACATCACGGGTGCACAGACCTACATGCAGACAGTACATTTGTACACATAAAAATCAATAAATTAATTAATTAACTAAATGTCCATCCTACCCAAACCAATATACAGATTCAATGCAATCCCAATCAAACTCCCCATGAGTTTCTTTTCAGACTTAGAAAAAAAAAAAATCCTTAAATTCATATGGAAAAACAAAAGACCCCAGGTAGCCAAAGCAACCCTGAGCAAAAAGAGCAACACAGGGGGGATAACCATACCTGACTTCAAACTATATCACAATGCTATTGTAATAAAAGCACCCTGGTACTGGCACAAAAACAGGCAAATAGATCAATGGAATCCAAACCTGAGCACATGCAATTTCAGCCACCTCATATCTGATAAGAGGGCCAAAAAGACCCAATGGAGGAAAGACAGCATCTCCAGCAAATGGTGCTGGCAAAACTGGATCACCACTTGTAGAAAGATGAAGCTGAACTCCTACCTTTCACCACGCACAAAAATCAACTCCAAATGGATCACAGACCTCAATGTGAAACCAGAAACTCTGAAAATAATAGAAAATGTTGGCAGTGAACTACAAGACATAGGCGTAGGAAAAGACTTTCTAAATCAGACAGCCACTGCGTTGGAAACAAGGTCAATAGACAAAGACAAATGGGACCTCATGAAAACCAAAAGCTTCTGTACAGCAAAAGAAACAATCAATGAAGTAAAGAGCAAACTCACAGAATGGGAGGAAATCTTCACCAGGGATACAACAGATAAAGCATTAACATCCAGAATATATAAATTACTCAAAAACCAAAGGATCAAGAAGAAAATGACACTATCAAAAGATGAAGTAAAGAGCTGAATAGAGAATTCACAAATGAAGAAGTGAAGAAGGCTGAGAAACATCTCAGAAAGTGTTCAACGTCGATAATAATCAAGGAGATGAAAATTAAAACCAGCTTAAGATTTCACCTTACCCTGGAAAAATTGGCAAGTTTAGGAAAACAAATGACACCAAATGCTGGAGAGGTTGTGGAGAAGAAAGGGGAACAGTCATCCACTACTGGTGGGAATACAAACTCTTGCAACCCCTATGGAAAGCAATGTGGAGAACTCTTAAAAGCTAAAAATCAGCCTGTCACCTGACCCAGTCATAACACTCCTGGTTATCTACCCACAAGACACATCCTATCGCAAAGACACATTCACATCTATGTTTTTTGCAGCATTCTTCACAATAGCAAAAAGCTGGAAGCAACCCAAATGTCCCTCAACCAACAAGTGGATAAAGAAAATATGATGGGGCTGGAGAGATAGCCTAGTGGTTAAGAGTGCCGACTGCTCTTGCAGAGGACCCGGGTTCGATCCCCAGCACCCACATGGTGGCTAAGAATGGTCTTTAATTCCAGTTCCAGGGGAATCCAACACCCTCTTCTGACTTTCTTGGCACAACATGGGTGCACAAGCCTACATGCAGACAGTACATTGATACACATACAAAAATAAATAAAATTTAAAAAAAGAAAATGTGGTACATCTACACAATGGAGTTCTATGCAGCAGAAAAGAAAGATGACATCGCCGGGCATGGTGGCGCACAACTTTAATCCTAGCACTTGGGAGGCAGAGGCAGGTGGATCTTTGTGAGTTCAAGGCCAGCCTGGTCTACAGAGTGAGTTCCAGGACAGCTGGGGCTACAGGGAGACTGTCTCGAAAAGACCAAAAAAAAAAAGAAAGATGACATCATGAGCTTTGCAGGTAAATGGATGGAATGGAAGACATTATGCTAAGTGAAGTAACACAATCCCAGAAAAACAAACAAGGAATGGTGTTCCCTCATTTGTGGATGTTAGCACAAAATCCCTAGTTGCAAGGCAAACTGAGTATTGTTTATGTTATATTTCTTTCTTAAATGAAAGCAGCAGTATGGTTAAAAGGTGAATCCCTTAAGGGGCTTGAGAACTAACCTACCACTTATGTTCAGATTTTGTAATATTGGTATATGGATGGAGTGTATGTATGCATATTTTGAAGCAATATAAAATTAAAGGGGGGAAATGTGGCAAAAAAAAAGACTGAGAGAAAGATGCAAGACATGTATGGCAGAATGCAGGAACAGGGGTGGGGTGGGGGGCATGGAAAGGGGAATGTGACTAAACTGAACTGAGTAATGATGTATGAAATAGACAAAACATCAATAAAAAAAGAAAAAAAGAGTATTAAGTTTTCCCCCATGGCGTGTAACCTATATAACCACAGGTTATGGACATATGCTGCCAGGCAAGTAGTCATTGTAGTTTGCAGGATTCACAGCTGGGCAAGCACAAAAATTACCCTTCTCTTCCAGGACATGCAAAGCACTCTCCAGCCCCACAAAAGCCCATCAGGAGAGAAGAAGCCTTGAGGTCAGCACCAGGTGATTTCTACTTGTTTGCTCCAGAGTTCATGTGTGTAATAGGTTAGGCAATATGGTCTTACCATGAAGTTCTGTTGGGTAACCAAGACCTGGTCATTTCTCTTTTTAGTAATTCTTGAATGCTTACTGGAGATTAAATATCCTAGATTCTTATATTTCCTTCCTTGCTGTTCATCTCTTTTACTCTAACTTTATGAAATTTTACTTAATCTTCTACCACCCTAATATTTCTGAAATTATTTTACTTGCAAGAGATACTGCCTTTCTTTGACAGCTTGTTTTAATACTAAATATCTTAACTTTTGTTTTACTGGAGAAAATTTATCTTAATCATCTGAAACTGTTAATTATAGGATAGTAAAACATTATTATGGAGGGCTAGAGAGATGGCCCAGTAGTTAAGAGTACTGCCTGCTCTTCCACAGGTCCAGAGTTTGATTCATCGCATTCACATGGCAGCTAAAAACTGTCCATAACTTGAGTTCCAGAGGAATCTGACACCCTCTTCTGACCTCTGTGGGGATTCCACATGGGTGTACTTACACACATTCAGACAATATGTTCTCATGTATAAAATAAAAATGATAAATAAAATACTTTTAAGCTGTTATGTTATCAAACATGGTGGCTCATACATTTAATACCAGGAATCAGGTGGATCTTTGTGAGATCAGGGACAGCCTGGTATACAGTATACATAGTAAGTTTTAGGCCAACTGAGGTACTGGCACAAAAATAGACCTGTAGATCAATGGAATAAAATCAAAGACCCAAACTTGAGTACATACAATTTCAGCCACCTGATATTTGACAAAGGAGCCAAAAACACTCAATGGAAGAAAGATAGCATGTTCAGCAAATGGTGCTGGCAAAACTGGATCACCACCTGTAGAAGAATAAAATTAAAACCATGTCTTATACACAAGTCAATTCTAAATGGATTAAGGACCTCAATGTGAAACCCAAAACTGAAAATGTCAGAAGAAAACATTGGCAGTAACCTACAAGATAGAGAAAAGGCTTTCTAAATCAGATAGTTGCGCAGGAATTAAGGTCAACAATCAACAAGTGGGACTTCATTAAACTAAAAAGCTTCTGTACAGCAAAAGAATCAAAGAAATGAAGAGAAGGTCCACAGTGTAAGGAAATCTTCACCAGTGGCACATAATATGCAGAGTATATAAATTACTCACAAAACAAAGGACCAAGAAAACAAATGACCCAATTAAAAGATGGGTTGAAGATCCAAACAGACTTCTCAAAAGAAGAAATAAAGATGGCTAAGAAACATCTTAAAAAGTGTTCAACATTGTTAGTAAACAAGAAAATGCAAATCAAAACCACATTAATATTTCATCTTACACAGGTAAGATTGGCTATAAGCATGAAAACAAATGATACCAAATGCTTGAGAGAGTGTGGTGAAAGGGGACCACTCATTCACTGCTGGTGGGATTGCAAACTCCTGCAACCCCTATGGAAAGCAGCAGGGAAAACTCTTAAAAGACTAAAAATGAGCCTACCATTTGACACATTATACCACTCCTGAGTATATATACCCAAAGGATTCATCCTATAAGAGAAATACATGCACAACCATGCTTACTGCTGCTCTTTTCACAATGGTGCAGAGGTGGAAGCAGCCCAGTTGTCCCTCAGTTGACTAGTGGATAATGAAGATGTGGTGCATCTCTATACAATGGAGTTCTATGCAGAGGTGGAGGTGGAAGGATGACATCATGAAATTTGTAGGCAAATGGATGGACCTGTTAGGCTAAGTGAGGTAACACAGTCTCAGAAAAACAAACAAAGTATGTTATCCCTCATTTATAGTTCTTAACACCAAATCCTCATATGCTAGTCAAAGTGGGTAGCTGGTCAGTAAAGATAATATCACATTGATTGTTATCACTATAGATATACCTTGCAGTATGTGACTCTATTCTCCTCAAGTCTAAGATTTATGAGAAAGAACATTTTTTAAGTACATCAAAATATATATCAACTCACTATGTAATTTAGGAATGTAAAGTTATACTGTTTACATGTATACAAGCTTATGGTTAAACTGTGAATCCCTAAATATGTTTTGTAATTAATGTATAGTTTGATTTCCGACTTTTTAAATTTGCTATATGTAAGGAGTATTAAAAAAAAAAAGCTGTGAGTAGAATCATGAACATCAAAGACTGGGATAGATGCACCCAAAGCACAGAGTTGAAGTATTGCTTAGAGTGCAAGAAGGATGTACCATGCTTCAAGTAAAAAACACATTGTTTTATAATATGTGCTCAAAGTATAAAGTACAAGCTCTTAGCTACAAATTTGATGCTAATGAAGGAACAATGTACTGAATAAGGATCTGGTGTTTTTATAACAAAGCATACATAAAGCAAAGCTATATGGGGATGGCTTTATACAGAAGCAAGAAATGAGAAATTATTGATAAAAGCTACAAAATTTTAGTTACACGATATGAATAAACCCTGAGAATCTAATGTACAACATGGTAACCATAACGAATAATTTTGTAGTTTATGCTTGAATCATTCCAAGAGGGTTGATTTTTAAATGCTTTCACCAAAAGGAAAAAACATAGTAACAAAGTTACATAGTGACTGATTGATTGATTGACTGATTGATTGACTGACTGATTGATGAAGATTTTATGACCAGATACCTGAGAACCCTAACCCTCTGTAATTCTTTAAGGAACAATAGTCTGATATATGATAATATAATGTTTAAGGAAACTTTAGAAATCATAATTAGCTTAAATGACAACTATGGGTATATAGTTTTAATATTATTTGATTTGGAAACAGATTCAACAAAACCT
>VZQC01001595.1:550496-555178 GCA_009823505.1 Rhizomys pruinosus | reverse complement strand
TTTATGTATATGTATGTATATTTAACATTCTATATATATTATACTCTATATATACTAATATATTATATAGTACTAAATTTATACATTATATATCTATATTGAAGCCCTACAAGTTGGAGAGGAGAACAACAAAAGAACTGAAAAAAAAAAAAAAAAAAAAAAAAAAAAAAAAAAAAGCGGGAAAAAAAAAAAAAGGACTGAAGTTTTCCCACAAAAACAAGAAGCCTCTCTGTCTTTGGAGAAAAAAAAAAAAAATAAAAACTCTGGAAAGAAAAGACTCAGAAAAAGATGCAAGACATGTATGGCAGAGTGCAGGAACTCAGGTGGGGTGGGTGACATGGAAAGGGAAGTGACTCGATTGAGAAATGATGTATGATGTATGGAAATAGTTTAATAACAATAATAAATTTTTTAAAAAGAAGTAACTGAAGCTGGGTGTGGTGGTGCACACCTTTAATCCCAGCACTTGGGAGGCAGAGGCAGGCGGATATTTGTGAGTTCAAGGCCAGCCTGGTCTACAGAGTGAATTCCAGGACAGCTGGGGCTACAGGGAGACCCTGTCTTGAAACGACAAAAAAAAAAAAAGGAAGTAACTGGTAGCTCAACTTCTAAGGCTTTCATCCTGGGAATCAATTTGGCCCTGTAGTAACCTTTCCTAATGGCACTTACTCCCATTTTCCGAACTTCCTAAGTTAAAAATATTGTCTTTTGGGGGATGTGTGAATTTATAGTCAACTTTCCATCATTTCAAGAGAAGCCTCACATAAACTATGAAAGAAATATAAGCCGTCCCTCAAAAATCATGCATTTGTGATGGCTAATATCTCATATACACAGGTTGAAATCTCTAATGCCAAAATGGGCAGTTGAGTAGAAAAATTTGAAGAACTGCCATTAATTTAAGTCTCTGAAATTATAAATGAAATAATATTAGCACACTCTAATCAGCCTGTCTATTAAACTTCATAACTGACTTTTTCTCATTTCATTATACATTTTTAAATTTTTTTTTGTCTTTTTGAAACAGGGTCTCCCTGTAGCCCCAGCTGTCTTAGAACTCACTGTGTAGACCGAGCTGGCCTTGAACTCACAAAGATCCACCTGCCTCTGCCTCCTGAGTCCTGGGACTAAAGGTGTGTGCCATCGCGCCCGGCCATTTTTAAATTCTTAACATCCATATCAACATGTTTTTTATGTTTTTATTCTTTATGATTCATATTCTGCCCCACCTCCCTTTCTAATGTAACATATTTCTACTTCTAGAATTCAAATATGATATCCACAATAAAAAAAGAAATACCTGTCTAAAATTCACCATTTTAGTTGATTTATGATTTTGACAATTAACTCAAATACTGTATATTATTTAGAAACATACATATTTACTTATAAGACAAACTACAGCTATCAAAGGCATGCTTACAATATATCTGAACTTAAAACAGCCTCAATATGCAAACACTATGATTCAAAAGACAGAGTGATTTGTCACTGTCATGATAGAACAAAAATACTCAACACAGACTTTAAAAGGGCTTTAAAGGGGGTATTTTAGATATTTATACCATGGGTCTAAGATATTTCCTAGATCTAACAATTCCCTTCCCTTCTCTTCTTCCCTTCCTTCCTTTCTTTCTTTGCCTTCACTTCCCTCCCTCCTTCCATTTTCTTCTCCTGTCCTTTCCCTCCCCCCCTCCTCCCTTCCCCTCTCCTTTCCTCCCCTTCCCTTCTTTCTTCTTGACAGAGTCTCACATCACAGCCCAGGCCGACCTCAGCCCCCTCAGTCCAGGGATTACAGAGGCACACCACCCCAAGACATGACTCTATGACTCTATTTGTAACAATACCACCTTGCTAAAGAAATTAAGCCGATTATAGCATACTGATAGTTTGGGCGTTTTCCATTTATTTTTCAAGAATAACACTGAAAATGTAATTATAATAGACTTAATCACTGACATTTTACATGGTAATGTTTGATACAACTAATTTCTTAAGCTTTTATATTTTAATGGTCTTTCTAAATGCTGACTCACCAATAGCACAAACATTTTTGTTTTCCTTTGGATAATCAACTTCACAAAGAAAATTTCATTACTCTATGATAGTTTTCTATATAACACAATGAGTCATACAAAAGTAGTTATAAGATTACTAAATATTCAGTTTGATGTTCCACATAGTAAATGACAACTCTGCAGAAAACCTTTTGGGAATACAGAATTTCAACTTGTGTCCTGGGGAAAAAATGAACTAGTTTATATCACAAATTTATATTCATGAATTTGCTATAAATGTGTTCTAATGCCATCAGAAAGAAATTATAGCTGTGTCACCCAAAATATGCAGCAAATAGGGCTGATATGTTTATTATGTAATTATCTACCCAACTATATGAATTGTTACAATTTGTTATAAAAATACTATATTTATTACTTTGGATGGTACTGACATAAATGTATAACTTAGTTGAATAGCTATATACTATAGGGTTTCAGGATACACATAAAATATAGTAGCATTATGTATAACTTTTACTAGGAAGCTTTTCTTTATTCTGCTATAATCTATTTTTCCTACATACCTCAAAATAAAAAAGAATTATCTTTTATTTTAAATCATTGAAACAAAGAAACCTTATTTTATTATCTGAAAAAAATAATGAAAAACAATGTAAGAGTAACTTAAAAATAACTCTAGGCTGAATTGCCTGTTACTAGGCTACAGAGCTTCTGGAAATATAAGCCAACTAACTCACTTAAACTGACATACAGTAATGGTAGATGAGTACTTTTAAGGTGTTTTTCTTTTTGCTTTTTATGCAACTAAATAATCACTTTTACATAAATACAACTGTAACTACTGAGATAAAGAATAAAGAGATCTATAAGGGTCCATGGGCACAATTAAGTCATAAAGCTGAAAAAAGAGAAACATTTTCTTAGAGTAAAGTCTATGTAGTGATGAAACAATGTCCCTAGGAATGCAATAGAAACCTATCATTTAACTTCAAAACTAGCCCAGACAAAGCACGCATGAAAATCCCACAGGGACCAGACTTGTGTTAGCAGAGGAGCTGCTTTGATGAATGTATGATACTTTCAAATGTGTTTATTATTCTAATGGCAAAAAGTTATAATACATTCCCTGAAGAATATACATATCAGTATCTGTAAATGAATGATTCATGAAGACCTCATTTCAAGTGAAATGTTATATTCCCTTCAGGCGTGACCTTCTATGAATCTCAAAACAAATTAGTGAGTCCTTTTTCATTATATATATATATAACCACACCTATTTGTAAGAAAATAAGGCATGATGATTTGGTTTGTACTATGTGTGTAAAGCTAGAGAAAATGAGCAGAAAACAAATGATTTAAATAAAATATCTTGGAAGCTGCTTATTAATATCTTGGAAACTGCTTATTAAACTGACTTTGATCTTGTGATTGAAATGAATATTCATATGAAAACTGTGTAAATATTTTTACATGTTCTACATTCTGACGTTACTGGTAATTACATTTCAGTGATGCCTATTCTGGACACTACTGTATGTGTATATTTTGCCTTTTGGGAAAACTAAGATCATCTAGGACCTGCTTCCTTTGTTAGAATTTTTTAGATTTATTTATATTTTATCTGTATGAATGTGATACCAGCACATGTGTAAGTATAACCATGTCATGCAGTGCTTGCAAAAGACAGAAGAGGGTTTCAGATTCCCTGGAATTGGAGTTACAGACGGTTGTTAGCCACCATGTGGATCCTGGGATTCAAACCCGGGACCTCTGTAAGAATAGTGAGTACTTATAACCACTGAGCCATCTTTCTAGCCCCCCAAAAGCTAGATTTTTAAGTCACTCTGGAATAGGCTAGCCAATGGTGAATCTTCATGCCAGAATTAAATATAGCCATAGAAAATATTAGGAAAGTATTCCTGATAACAAGTTTAATAAAATGCAGTTTAACTTTTACTAACTCATTTTCACTAACTCACCAATTTACTTTGTGAGCCCTGGACAAAAAAATCACATAAAAAGTATGGTATGTTTCTGTTCTTAGTAAAATATTAATATTAAGAATTTATTTTGCCAGGTGTGGTGGTGCATACCTTTAATCCCAGTACTCGGGAGGCAGAGGCAGGCATATGTCTGTGAGTTCAAGGCCAGCCTGGTCTACAGAGCGAGTTCCAGGCCAGCTGGGGAGGCCTTGTCTCAAAAACAACAAAAAAGAAAAAAAAGAATTTATTTTTTAGTTTAAATAAATCTTATATGTTCAATCAAGTTGATCAAATGAGTGTCCAGTCTATATTGTTGTAGTTTCACCATTAACCCCAATCGCAGCCCTTACATTCTACCACGCCCCCTCTTCCGCAGATTGTTCCCTAGGCTTAGAAAAGGGGCACAGGTGGATGAGAAGCAAAACACTACTTTCTCTGGAGCTGATGTCTTGGTCTCTAGTCAGTTCTGGCTGTTTTCTTCCCCCCCCCCACTGGATGGTGGGACCCATGAGCTGTGTGGGTTTGGGCACAACGGCTTGCAAAATGGTTTTACATGAAGGATGCTTGTACTCACAAATTATCACTTATTGTTAAAAAAAATGAAAACAAAAAAGCAGAGAAAGATGCAGAAAACTTATGGCAGAATGCATGATCTGGGATGGGTAGGGGTGGGGTG
>VZQC01001595.1:457996-545496 GCA_009823505.1 Rhizomys pruinosus | reverse complement strand
TAACCACCCCTTCTGCTTTACTTTCATTTCATAAAACCCTTTTCAGTGTCAATGCCAGCTGCTGGCTTTCCCTGCAAATGTTGCACTTTTCAATACAGCCATGACTTAACTAAGTAATGCGCAAATTCAGACAGCAGAAATGCTGATTCAAAGCAATTAGGACAGAATACTAATTTCTTATTGAGTGAACATCAAGAGACCTTTGTCAAAATATGAGGAAGAGTCAGGAGACAAATGGGACTGGAGGGCCCAGAGCTAATGGAGATTCAGATTCTAGGCATGGTCAGCTGTCTCCCATGGAGGCCACCCTACCTAGAGAACAATTAAATATAAATCACTTGTGATGAAGGGATGAAAGTAAAATGTGATAATAACAAATGCAAAGAGAATTTTTCAGAGAGAAATAAAAGATATAAACAGAGAAAACATTCAAAATAATTATTTTTAAAGCACACTAGACTGAGATCAAAGAGAGAATGAACTTAGAATACATGAATTAATTAACCTGAAACATGGGCAGAAAAAAAATTAAACCTACCTGAAGGAAATTAGAAAAAGGAATTGGCACAGAAAACATATGGAAATGAATAGCTGATAATTTTTCAGTTTGCATCTCTATTTTTCATCACTGCTCAATCAATATATGTGTATATTTTCATTTCACTTGTAGGTGCAACCAACATTTTTATATCCAAATATTTTTTATCTTTCTTCTACTATTTATTAGCATTTATTATTTGTAAAAATGAACAGATATAATTATGGTATTTTCACACTGCCTTGTGACATGCTTTGATCATATTCAGCTATTAATACTATTATCCTTTTCAGTTTTCTTCTTTTCCTTACCATTACAGATATCAACTGTTTATTCCTATTTAATACCTGAGTAGTATTCAGTGACCAACTCTTTGTTTATTAGCAAAAGGTATTTGGATTACTTTGAGTATGGTGATTGTGAATAAAAATGCTACAGCTCATTGTTAAAATACTATGTTAATTAAAATTGAAATCTATTTCAACTAGGTTCAACATGGCTGTGGCAATTTTGAATCAGAGCAGCTGTGTATCCTCTACACATAAGATGAATGCGTCTCTCAACTCTAACTAGAAAAGTTTCCTTTTGCAGCAGACAGTGATTAACCCCCTGGCAAATGTGCAGAGAAAAAGAAACTATAGATTGATTATCACTGAATAGGATACCTATTTCAAACAACTTCCTTCCATAGTTCAGGTATCATTCTTGAAGAATGGATGGAAAGATTTTGGGAGCCAGAGATTGTGGATAACCACAAGGAAACAGAATTTTCCAGAAGGCCGATCAGTTACTCATATAAACATACAGCAATGGTGACCACATGCACGGGTCTTACGCAAGCTCAGACTTGACAAAAATCCCAAAAGAGTAATGCAGAAGTAGGAATGAAATCCCAACTTAAGCCAAGGAACTTTTGGCAACTGATGGCTATTGGGAAGGGGGTAAACAGTCTCTTACAAAGATGGTGTTCCTGGTAGTTTAACCAGGCACCAGTAGATGAACCCACACTGAAGAACATTTTGGTACAGAAATCAGATTCTACAGGTTGTGTGCAGATATATATATATATTATATATATAATATATTATATCACATTAAACCTAACAGGGAGCAGTAAGGGGAGATGCAGATACTGGAGGGAATCAAATGCCATCAAATTATATTGTATAAAAATCACAAAAATTGAATAAAAATTAAAAAATGTTTCAGTCAGTTCTTTGATGCAGTCCTTTCTGTTGTTGTACAAAAGAGACTGAGAGAAAGATGCAAGGCATGTATTGCAGAATGCATGATCTGGGTTGGGGTGGGGGTAAAGGAAAGGGTGATATGTTTAAATGGAACTGAAAATGATGTATGAAATACATAAAACATCAATAAAAGTCTATTAAAAAAAATTAAAAAATAATGAGACAATATTTCAAATACGAAGCCAAAGAAGACACAAGTATTGAAAATATGCACATTAGCATATGAGTCACATTATTAGGCATTAAGGAAGTAATGTGAAATCCTAAGCTTACACTATAGAAAAGCTGGCACATACGGCCTCAATCAAGTATTCCAAGTATTTTCACTGGCTTGTAAATACCACGGACCTCCTAACATACAACACTAACAAAGCAACGTTATCTGAGAATTACCATCAAAACCTATAAGCTTGTCATCCTAAGAAAATATTAGACATCCACAAATTAAAGGACATTCTACAAAACAACTGGAAAACACTTAGAAAGAGTCAAGTCATGAAAACTGTTGAGCAAAGACATTTGACAAACCATAAAAAATAGAGATAATTAAGTGTAATTAGGGCCATTGGACTGATTCTGGACCCGAAACAGATCTTTAGTAAGATAGTTCATGCAACTCAAATACCTGTACTTAACTGCATCAATGCCAATTTCTTGATTTTAACAATAATCCTATGGTTATGTAAGAGCACATTAGGGGTCCCAGGGTGAAGGGTATGCAGACATTCTATTTGCTTTTTTTTAGCTTTTCCATAAATCTAAAATTAAACATTAAAAATAGGTATTATGAGCCAGGAATGGTGGCACATATCTTTAGTCCCAGAATTTGGGAGACAAACACAGGTGGATCTCTGTGAGCCTGAGGCCAGCATAGTCTACATAGCAAGATCCAAGCCAACTGGGGATACAGGGAGACCATGTCTTAAAAACCAAACAAAAAAAAACAACAAAAAAAAAAAAAAAAAAAACAAAAAAAAAAAACAAAAATACGGTATTATTATCAGAAACCCTGTTAATGATCAAGAACTCGTAAACAACCAAGAGAAAGGCCCACTGCTGCCCCTGCTACTTTGCTCTGTTTTTTTTTTTTTTTCATAGTTTTAGCGTTTATAGAGTGATAATCCATGAGAGTGTACAAGCATCTTTCATGCAAAAACCTATCTGCAGCTTGTTGTGCCCCAACACCACTGCAGTGACCGTTTAGGCAAGAATGCTTGATCTGGGATGGGGTGGGGGTGGGGGGGGAGGAGGGAGAAGACAAGGGAAGAAAACGCCTGAACTGAATTGGAAAAAACTGTATGAAATGCACAAAGCATCAATAAAACTATTAAAAAAAAACAGAAAAAAAAAAAGAAAATGGCCACGCACTGCCACCTTTACTGCCCTAGTCATTACTCGCATGTCACCACAAATGCATTGCTATTTGGTCACTGGTACTAAAAATATCAGTCTCAATAGAGATTGTACATATCCCAAAAGTAGTCTTTAATTATTACAATGCCATATTTATTAAATAGATAACTACTGAAGTATATTTTAGAATAATTCTTTTATTTGGAAGTTTCAATTTGCAAAAAATATATTACGTAGTCAAATTAATCAATACATATTATGATACTACATCAGATAATTCAACAAAGGAATTGAAATCTCTGGATCCATCAGTACATTTATAGTCAATAAAGAATATTGCATAATAATAATTATAATAATAATAATAATAATAACAACAAACAAATCCTCTTTGAGGCTCAGGGAGATCCAAACCTCTTCTAAGTCTTTAGATTTCCAAACAACACAGCACTGAAAAAAAAAAAGTGACTAATCAACAGAACAGAACCCAGAAATTGGCCCATGAATCCATTCGGTCAACTATGATATCTGACAAGGTGACAAGAATACACGTCAGATCCAGTCTCAAAAAGACAAAAATAAGTAAATACAGAATAGTATTCAGCAATCACAAAGAATGTATTGCTTAAGGAAAATACATAATGATAATCACAAAAAAATGTCACACTCTACAAGTAAAGTGACAAGGAGAAGAAATTACTGTAGTCACATTTATCTGAAATTCTAAAACAGTAAAGTTAACTGATCTACAAACGAAATCACAACAGGGCTGGCAGGTAGCCAATATATATGGGAAGGTTGTTTCTAGTTTGTCTTCCATTTGCTGTGACAAAACACTCTGACCAACACCAACTTGGGGAGGAAAGGGTTTATTCGCTTACATCTCCTGGGTCCACAGTTCATCACTAGGAGCCCAAGCAGGGAACTCAGGGCAGGAACCTGGAGGCCAGAGCTGAGCAACAGGGGCCATGCTGAGGAAAGTCTGTCACTGGCTGCTCCCCTGGCCCATGCGCAGCCTGCCTTACTTATACTGTACACAACAACCCCTGCCCAGGGTGGCACCACTCATTGTGGCAGGGCCCTCCCACACTACTCGACCCACAAGACCAATACTCCACAGATCGTGCCACAGGCCAATCCAATGGAGCCCATTCCCCCAAATTGAGGCTCCTAACCCAGGTGTGTCAAGTTTGTACACTCTATAAGCTATCCAGCACAGAAGGTCTGACTTCAAGAAGTCATGAAATGACTGTTGTGTATGATAAACATGGTACAGTGAGAATGGGTACATTTTATTGCAGGTAAATTACACCAAGTGGATCATGGAATGTGCAGGTAAACTTATGGAACTAGAAAAATATTATACTGAGTGAAGTAACCCAGATCCAGAAAGATAAGTTCTCTTTTTAGTGGGTCCTAGATCTTAATCTTTAGGTTTGACTGTATAACCTAGATTAACCACAGGTGCCAGGGAAATAAAAAGAGACCATTGTGGGAGGGGTTAAGGAGTCCGAGCAAGAAGAGCAGGATACAGGTGCTATGAAGGCAGGGTAGGGAAAAATGAAAGTAGGGGCCTAATTAGGGAGCCAGAAGTAGGGTAATACAAAAGGAGAGGGAAGAAGGATGGATAAATAACACTAAGGTTTGTAAAACGCCACATTTAAAAACAGACACCACACACAATATATGTGTGTTATACATTATATATATATAATATATATATGTTATATATATTATACTATATATATTATATTAAATATAATATTAGCTTTTTTTTTTTTTTTTTTTTTTTTTTTTTTGGTCTTTTCGAGACAGGGTCTCCCTGTAGCCTCAGCTGTCCTGGAACTCACAATGTAGACCAGGCTGGCCTTGAACTCACAAAAATCTGCCTGCCTCTGCCTCCCAAGTGCTAGGATTAAAGGCGTGTGCCACCATGCCCGGCTTATATAGCTATTTTTTAATGCAGATATCCCATACAGTGGGATGATAAGCGTCCCAGGAGCCACAGACTATCAAAATCCCAGGGAAAGGAAAAGGATACCTCCCATCAAGTTGCTGGTCAGGGTGCCAAGAGATCCCAAAACAATATAGGCTACTACCACTGCCCCTGGAAGCATGCCAGAACATAAAGGTAATATCCTATCGCTGAAGACACCATAGACTTCAAGCACAGGACTTGGAAAAAATCAATCTGCCACTGACATGGAAGCCTCCTCCCTGAGGGGTAGCTCTCAAAAGTGTCAGAAGGTATATGCAAGCTGTGAAAAGAGAAAATTTATCAATATCCCCACCTAGCTGTAAAGCTTGAGAACCACAGTATGGGACTGGCAAGATATCCTCAATGTTCAATAGTGGCACTTATATCTTGGGGGCAATCAACAGCCATCTAGTGGAGGGGAACTCATACCTAGAACTATATACCTAGCCAAGAGTTCATAGCTGGAGGTCATAGGCCCTAAAGGAGAATCTTTTACTACCATATTACTAAAGTAATCGAGTTTCCAAATTGTCTTCTAAATACTCATCCTTATATCCATAAAGAAGTGCAGTTTTCAAGTCTCACATCTCATCAGAGAAACTTCTTTTTGCAGTATATGGAGACAATTAAAAGAGCTACACCTGGTTAATATGCAAAGAGTAAGTGATCATGGAGAGCAGGATCCCAATTGATGCATCTACATACAACTTCTAAGGTTCAGAGAAAATCACAGAAGAGAGGGCAGGAAGACTAAGAGCCTTGAGGCTCAAAATGACTTCTGCTTCATGGTTCTCCAGGACAAGACAAGGTTGTTGTTTTCATGAACTCTCAACAATGATGGTTGCCTGCACAGATCTGCAAAAACCATACCAGTTGACAAGTCATCTCAGATGGAAGAAAAACAAGAGGTCTCCATCCTAGATGAAGGGTCACAGGAAGTTAATGACTACTGAGGGAGAGAAATAACCAGTTTTCTCTTTTTTTACCCCTTTGGTCTTTTTGAGACAGGGTCTCCCTTTAGTCCCAGCTGGCCTGGAGCTCACTCTGTAGACCAGGCTGGCCTTGAACTCACAGAGATCCACCTGCCTCTGCCTCCCGAGTGCTGGGATTAAAGGTGTGTACCACCACACCCAGCTTGGTTTTTTTTTTTCAGGGATGAGACCCCAATCCTAAGTGGTCAGCCCTATCTAAATACATGCAACACTAATCAGGTTAAGTAGGTTTTGTATATCTAACAAAAATAAATAGAAAAGAGGTCATGAAATCAAGAGGGTTGGTTGGGAGAACAAAGAAGGACTTGGAGGAGAGAGAAATGGAAATAATGCAAATGCAGGGCTGGACAGGTGGCCTAGCGGTTAAGAGCGCCGACCGCTCTTACAGAGGACTGGGGTTCGATCCCCAGCGCCCACATGGCGGCCGAGAACTGTCTGAAACTCCAATTCCAGGAGAACTCCAGTTCCAAGGGAATCCAAGACCCTCTTCTGACCTCCGCGGCACTGCACGACACGGGTGCACAGACTTGCATGCAGACAGTACATTCATACACATACAGAAATAAATAAAATTACTAAAAAAATTTTTTAAAAGGAAATAATGCAAATGCAGTGTGCTTGTGATGAAATCCTTAAAAAAAATGGAATACATTTCTAAATGTCATGAAGAGAGACTGTGTGATGAAAACTCTACTCTGAGCACAGATAAATAATATTACATATAAATTATACCTAAACAAAACTGATTATGGATTCATAAGACAGAAGCCTGGATTCTACCCTAATTACCATTACCTGTTTTTTCACCCACTCATTTTTATTTTCCACACCTATTTGCTCAGTGATAACATCAAGTCTACTTGATAAAGAAAGAGAATATTTAGTTCAGTGGGATTAATAAATATGAACATAGTAACACTCAAAAATCATTTTATATGGCACATTTCACTTCTTTTTTTTTTGGTCTTTTTGAGACAGGGTCTCCCTGTAGCTCCAGCTGTCCTGGAACTCCCTTTGTAGACCAGGCTGGCCTTGAACTCACAAAGATCCGCCTGCCTCTGCCTCCCAAGTGCTAGGATTAAAGACGTGCGCCACCACACCTGGCCCGCACATTCCACTTCTATTCTCATGATAAGTTTTTTTTTTTTCTGAATAATCCTGAAGTAACAAAAATTAAGATATAATTACTGAGACATTTCTAATAAAATGAAAATGTTTTTAAACAGAGTGACATATAATGACATAAAGAAGTACTCAAATAGCAAATATTAGAATGATTTTGTTTACAAAAAAGGTTTTACTATAATATAATGTATAAAATATACACTTTGATAATAAGTTCAACATCATGTATACTACAGATTAACCTCCTACAATCCAAAACAGAAGGTGGTTCATATTAAAATGGCATAGATAACCAAAATACTGGTATCAGAGTAAAGCTATTATGATTTCTTTTTCAGGCATTCAAACAACATATCTACAACCCAAACTCCCACAAACATGAAAGTCAACATTTTTGACAAAAGCTTAGTAGAGTGCTACAACGAATGTCTCTATACACCTTCCTCTCTTTACAAAGCAATGGAAACTTTGCGGAGGATCACAATTGCAGACTGTGATTCATAGGCTGCCTGGCATCTAGAGAAGGGCAGGAAACTATACCCTGAGCAATGAGATGGAACATATGTCAAAGGAATCTATGTAATTTCGGAAGGACAGTTTTAGGAAGGGAGGGAGAGCTGTAAGCAGGGAGTGGGGATAAGGACATGCTCTTTATTTTCCCTATAACTGTCCTGCTCCCCAACAAGTAGGGGAAAAAAAGCAAAGCCAGTAGCAATGACATAAAAAGGACAGAACAACATGATGAAAAAAACCTGAGAACATTTTAAATCCATCACATTATCATGTTAACCTAAGACAGCCAGCCCATTTATGTTTCTACATCACAGGAAAACAAACCTAAACATTATTTACATCATGAAATTTTCAACCTAAACTGTATTTCAATTGTATATGATATTAGGGAGGCACACACTAACATCATGTTTAATTTTTGTTTTGGACTTTTTGAATTTCTTTTGTTCAGGTTATCCT
Source organism: Rhizomys pruinosus (assembly GCA_009823505.1). Taxonomy (NCBI): domain Eukaryota; kingdom Metazoa; phylum Chordata; class Mammalia; order Rodentia; family Spalacidae; genus Rhizomys; species Rhizomys pruinosus. The sequence goes on along the minus strand of VZQC01001595.1, from coordinate 537,291 downwards.
TAAAAGTAGAAAACTATCATGTTTATGAATCAAAATAATTACATTAAATGTTATAAATGAGAAAACAAGAGTAATGAGAAAATTCAAGTTAAATGATTACCCTGAGATTATTTTTTTATTTTTTTATTATTATTTTTTATATGTATGAGTGTACTGTCTGCATGTAGGTTGGTGCACCCGTGTTGTGCAATGCCTGCGGAGGTCAGAAGAGGGCATCGGATGCCCCTGGAACTGGAGTTAAAGACGGTTCTTAGCCGCCATATGGGTGCTGGGAATCGAACCCAGGTCCTCTGCAAGAGCAGTTGGCATTCTTAACCACTGAGCCATCTCTCCAGCCCCATATCATGGGATTATTACTAACAATTACAGGGTACTTTTGTCACTTGAATGAAAATTGCTTTTCTAAAGATATGAAAGCAAAAATGGAAGATTATATTATTAAGATGCATTTTGCAAACGTTGAAGTATCTATTAAAAATGAGTATGAATTGTAAATGGTTGAAGGGATGGTCTGAGGGGGTGCCAGCACTTGTGTTAAAGACATGATGAGCTCCCTTATGCTGACAGAAGTGTACACCAGCCAGACACTGCAGAACACTTAGTGAAGAGGGTTCAGATATATACTGTAGAAGAAATGTATTAGTGTCCACCTGACTATAACATTTTTTCCAGTGGGAATTAAGTGTAAATAAAAATACCTACATTTTCTATTAAAAATCCAATTAGAATATAAATGCAACTTGAGAAGTTATGGGGACAAGTTAAACTTATAAAATATGTGAACACAATCTTTCCTAAAATGTGAGTGTAAAAGATGTATTGACAAACAAGTGATATGTGTAAGAAACTCCTTATACTGGAAGTTGAAAAATCAAACAATCAGGCAAAAGATAAGGTAATATTTCTGAAAAACATGTCTTTTTTAATAAAAGTTATTTTAATTGTTTTTAAAGAAGGGGTGGTAAAAATGTAAATGTCACACAAATCTTACACAACTGTAGATTCAAATGTTCAAATTGTGCCATGGTCTACAATACTCAATTTAGCACATGAAACTTCTTACATTATGACAAGAAATGCCTCAAAACTCTGACTGCCAGAGGTGCAGTTCTGGTAGCAACCTTGCTCAATCCTAACAAAGCTCTCTTTGCCATGGGAACAGCATGATGTGGAGACAAAACAGAACCTAGTGCAACTTTTTTGCATGAATCTGTACATTCTTTTTCTTTCTTTGAAGTCTGAGTTCATTTTTGGCAACTATCAGTTATCTGTGTCATCAAAGAAAGGATTACAGACTCCTTTACAAGGCATAGGTCATCCAAGCACAATGAACCTTAAAGAGGGTCTTGCCAGCAGATGAATTTACAAGATAGTATCACTCTGAAATGAGCTTGCAGAAGCACATCCTATACTCAAAGACTGCATGGCAGTTGGACTGAATAAACTAGTCATTTTTTTTTTCATCCGGATCCACAAGGCTGACCTTGGCACAAAAAGTTTTACCTCATTTAAATATTTAAAAATATCCCTCAAGCAAGCCATGTATGAATAAAGTTATCAAACTGTTCCAAGGGTAAGCTTTTTTTTTTTATCACAAACAAATAAATAAACCAAAAGGATATAGCCTTTTAAACTGCAAAGCGGTGCTTCAGGAAATTTATTTTGGGGAAACAACACACTTCTGTACTACTGGGAAGCTTGTAGGCTGTTTCAGTTACTAGCAAAAGTCTGTTGAAAAGGTGGTACTGAAGGTCTTGGCCTCAGTAAAATGGGTAGTTTAAGGATAGAAAGCTACGAATTCTTTCAGGATCACTGCCAGTCTTCCATACTGATATACATAAAACCAACTGTAAATAATAGGAGTCATGCACCTCACCAAGCCCCCAGAACTTTACTGCAAAAAGACACCAAAAGCTTTTCAGATTTCCAACAGGCACCCCACTCACTTGGCATGTGTTGTATATCCCTATACACAAAATAGATCAAGACCAGAAACTGGACACATGAAATTATGCTAATTGTTTTAAACAAATGCCTGTTGAATAGGAAATAGTATTACTCCCAATTTCACCGTGTTCTAATTCAAGCTATTAAAAGAATCGGGCAGCAGATGGGTAGTGATGTGGTTGTCAGTTCAAATCTTCTTCACCTATTTTTAAATTATCATTTTAAGGACCTCAACACGGTGAAAAACATTGATGGCTAATTCAAATATCACCAAAGCCAGCCCTGAACCTTATTCCATATGATGATAGATATTTGAAAATAATTCTTGGTTTCATTAAATATTTCTCAAATAGGTGATATCTCCTTAACCATTTAGTTTAGAGGGCTGCTAAAAAGGCATTTTAAAACTAGCAACGTAGATCTAAAACAAATGCTGTCGCTGCCTATAAACCTAAGATTCCTCTCCCTTTCTTTATTTTAATTAATTTTATTTATTTCTGTATGTGTATGAATGTACTGTCTGCATGCAAGTTTGTGCACCCGTGTCGTGCAATGCCACGGAGGTCAGAATAGGGTGTCGGATTCCCCAGGAACTGACTGGAGTTCTCCTGGAACTGCAGTTTCAGACGGCTCTCGGCCGCCATATGGGTGCTGGGGATCGAACCCGGGTCCTCTGCAAGAGCGTCGGCGCTCCTAACCGCTAGGCAATCTCTCCAGCCCCTCCTCTCCCTTTCTTATACTATATGTCTTATATGATTTATAAACCAATAGCTGCAACAAATTTAATATACATAAAGACAAAAAAGTACAGACCTTTCATAAAGAAGCCACCACCTTCATCTGAATTAGTGCAGAGCTTAGCAAAGCAGGAGGTATCTTGTCTGAAACCACGAAAGCTTTGAAAAACTCATGCTCAGAGTTACTTCTACTTTATTTTTAAGGCTGATAGTATAAATAATATACCCTCAATCCTCAATTACATAATTATCTATGCTATTTTTAAATTTCAAATATGCTCTAATAAAGAAGAAAATAAGTAAATAACTAAATATGCAAAGGTAAATGTACTGTTTTCTTTCTCTAGTATTTTTTTAAGTTTTTTCTTCAAACTTACTATTTACTTATTTTTATTTTACTTGTATGAATGTTGGGCCTGCACATTTGTCATACAGTGCCCCCAGAAGCCAGAAGAGCGCTGGAGTTCTGGACTGTTGTCAGCTACCATGTGGGTGTTGGGATTCAAACCCATATCCTCTGCAAGAGCAGCCAGTGCCCTTAACTGCTGAATTATCTCTCCAGCCATATTGGTTTTTTTTTTAAGTCAATATTTTCTCACACTGACTGGATAAAACCTGGTTATTGATGTTACACTCTCAAAATTGTTCATTCAACTAACTATAAAGCTTAAAATTTTTAAAGAATTGATGCTCTAGACCAGCCTAATAAGTGTAGCTCTCTAAACTCAACCATAAAGCTTCTTTCTGCAACAATGAAGACTATTATAGAGATTCAGAACTGGTCAAAATGTAGAAAATAAGCAAGCAAAGCCGGGCGTGGTGGTGCACGCCTTTAATCCCTTTAATCCTAGCACTCAGGAGACAGATCTCTGTGAGTTCAAGGCCAGCCTGGTCTACAGAGTGAGTTCCAGGCCAGCTGGGGCTATAGGGAGACCCTGTCACAAATAGACAAAAAATAAATAAATAAAATTTAAAAAAATTTTTAATTAAAAAAAAAAAAACTAAGCCCGATATGGTGGTGCACACCTTTGCAGAGGTAGGCGGATCTTTGTGAGTTCAAGGCCATCTTGGTCTACAGAGCAAGTTCCAGGACAGCTGGCTACAGAGAGACCCTGTCTCAAAAAAAAGACCAAAAAATTAAAAACTAAAAATTATAAAATTAAAAAAATTAAAAATAAGCAAACATGTGGTATCTAGGTCCAATTAATACACCCACAATCCAACCCCTACACCGAAGGCTCAGGGAATATCACAGAAAAAGAGGCGGAAAGAATCTAAAAGCCAGAAGACTAGAACTAATGACTATTGCTAGTGTATTCTATCTAGCATGACATGGAAAATTGCATTGATGAAACCTCAACCATATGGATGCCATATGGATGCCTAAACAAGACTTGCATAATGACAATACCAGCTGATATGCCAAGGTGGATGTGGGAAATTTCACAAGGTCCCACCGATAAAGAGCTACAGGCAATCTATGGCTGCTGAGGGAGACATAATCAATTTTCTTCAGAGACAGGCTCCCTGACAGGTTATTCAATCCCAAGTGGTCAGCTGTAAAACACATACAAGCAACATTAAATGGACAAGGAAGATTATAGAGATATATGAATATATAAATGTATGTTTGTATATGAAACAGTAATAGCAAAAGAGGTCATGGAATTGAGAGAGAGTCCTAAGGGAGCATGGGAAGAGTTGCAGAAGAGGAGGAAGAGAGGTGGAAATGATGTAAACACTGCATTCATACAAAATTCTAAAAGATAAATAAATAAAAATTTTAAGCATTGAATAGTAAATACATTTTCCAATGATTTACTTTTCACAGTTCATACTAGGACGCTTTCAGTAACTAAATTTGAAGTATTCTGGGCTTTTAAGGATAGGGGAGTTAAAATGCTTACTACAGCTGGGTGTGGTGACGCACTCCTTTAATCCTAGCACTCAGGAGGCAGAGGCAGGCGGGTCTTTGTGAGTTCAAGGCCAGCCTGGTCTACAGAGTGAGTTCCAGGACAACTGGGGATAAGGGGAGACCCTGTCTCAAAAAGACCAAAAAAAAAAAAAAAGCTTACTACAAAAGCCCAAAGGTCTGAGTTTGAACCCCAAAGCCAATAATGGAAGAAGACAACTCACTCCCAAAAGTTGTCTTCTGACTGCCACATATGTGCTATGATACATACAACCCACACTCATACACACATCATATATATACATATATATAATATATATGTATATATGCATATGTATATGTAATATGCATATTGATAATACATATATACATGTATGTGTATATGCAGGGGGTGGGGGAAGAATATTGAAATACTCTTCCTTAGATATCAAGTACTTCCAAGAATTTATTTCTGAGGCACTCTGGGAAAAATTGACTAACTACTTAAATATTAAACAAAATTCTTCAATAAGAACTGCCATTATATGACTTAAACTATTTGTAAAAGTTTTACTTACTGAGCCGGGCATGGTGGCGCATGCCTTTAATCCCAGCGCTCAGGAGATAGAGGTGGGTGAAATCTCTGTGAGTTCAAGGCCAGCCTGGTCTACAGAGCGAGCTCCAGGCCAGCTGGTACTAAAAGGGAGACCTTGCCTCAAAAAATACCAAAAAAAGGAAAAAACTAAAAGTTTTACTTACTGAAACATCTTTCAGTTGCTTCTCAAAGGAGAAATGACCAGACTCTTTAGAAAAGATGAACTTGTACGTGTCTACTGCTCCTGCTCCTGACACCAAGGCTTTTCTCAGTTCATCAACGTATTTTTCTTTCTCCATGGCAATGTCCTCAGCTTCTCGGGAAATCTCTGATTCAGAAACTATGGGAAGATTAATAATATTAATAAGCATTTACCTGTTACTACTAATATATCTCACATAAGAGAAATCTGAACAAAAAAATCAATTCCTATACCATAAAGTTTAAGTCAAATTATGCCTTTTAAGTGAACTAGCCATTTTGAGAAATGCATTAACTCAGTATTAAATCTCAACTGAAACTCATGACCATCCTAGAATTCTTTCTTGGACTCCTGATGAAATGTATGCATTGAAACTTATCATGGAAATTACTGTTTTGTATATCTGCTCTTAGATCATGGCCAGGAGAATCAGTCCCTATAATCCCAAATAAGGTCAGCATCTCACATCTTTCTTCCTTGCCTCTGCAACCCCTAGTCTATTTCTAACTCATAGCTAAAGGCAAATTAGGTAAGAGTAATGTTCATTCTTTTCACCTCATGTACCAGCAATGATAAAAAGAGGATGAAATGAAGATAGGAAAGGATTAGAAAGGGAACTAAAAATGTACTGAATGTCTGTTCCATGACATATATCCTAGGTCTGGTGTCTGGTATTTTTGTGCAGATGCCTTGGGGGCTAATGTTCTAGCATTCATTGAGCTTACATTTCATAACTACATTCTTATGATCCTATTCTTATCCTAGTTTCTGCTAGAGTCTGGATGTGGTTTGTATCCCAAAATTTCATATATAGAATCTTTATCCTCAGTGTAGCTGATGGTGGGACCTTAAGAGGTATGCACAGTGTAAGGTCCTTCTGTTCCTCAAAAGGAATGAAAGTAGTTCTCATAAGAGCCCGAGTTAGTTCTTGGCAGCATGAATTGTTCTGTGTGAGCCTGATGCCCACTTTGCTCTCTGGATTACCATTGCACAATGTGATCTTTTCATTCTACAAATACTCCTGCTGTTAGGAAACCATCCTTACTAGTGACTCTTGGACATGAAACCTACGAAAGTGTGAGTTTTATAAACCTCATTTCTTTAAAAAGTAGACTCAGATATTTTCTGATCTTATTGTAAACTGGATTAATACACCCTTTTTAATTATTTTATATAATTATTTTTATATTTTATATAAGTTGTAAACATATTTAAGATCTTTTTCAAAATAGTCCTTATGTTTGATTGCTGGGGCATTTATTATATTTATTCTACCTTTATCAAATGTGTGTCCTAATTGTTTTCATTCCTTGTTTTGTTATATTTGGGCATGTCTCTCCTCTAGGTAGAGAGACTAGTACTCTGGGCAGAAGTAGTCCTAAGGAAAGACTGACGATTGCCTTTCCTGGAGTCAATACGGATTTTACCACTTCTAGAATAGTTTCAATTATTGTTTCTTTATATGGATTTATACTTAAAAGTGAAATGTTCAACCATCATACATACATAAAACAGGGTTAGGGATTTGAATGTCAGGTACACATTCACTTCTGATCCTTAGAAAATGGACTTTTATGTTATAATCCTACATCTGTGTGTGTGTGTGTGTGTGTGTGTGTGTGTGTGTGCGCCGGTGTGTGTGTCGGTGTCTGGATCTGTGTGTGACTATATGAGTCTGTGTGTCTAGTTCTAGACCTGGGTCTGTGTATGTCTGTGTCTGTATGTGTGTATAGGTGCATGTACCCAATAATGATGCTGTGGAGGGCAGAGTCAATGTTGGTGTTCTCCTTTATCACTTTCTACTCATTTTCTGAGACAGGGTCTCTCAATGAATGCACAGCTCACCATTAAGAGGAGACGTGCTGGCTGACAAGCCCCAGGATTCACATGTCTCTGTCCACCAGTGCTGCACTTTACCCACTGAACCATCTCCTAGGACTAAAGCAGTGTTTTAAGAGGATTTCAGTATCAAGAACTAACTCTCCCAGGTTCCTTTTTTCATGATGAAAGTGTAATTCCAATTACTAAAAGGCCTATAGACAAAATATTTTGCCCTATCCAGACATCAAAATCACAATCATTTATGTATAACTTCTAATATTCTTTAATATTTTATTATTTTTATTTTAGGAATGCACCCATGTTCTGCGATTACCATGGAGGTCAGAAAATGGTGTCAGACTCCCTGGAACTAGAAATACAGACAGTTATCAGCCTCCAGGTGGATGCTGGGAATCAAACTCAGGTCCTCTGCAAGAGTAGCCAGTGTATTTAACTGCTGTTCCAATGTTCATTTTTTTAAGGTTTCATTTATTTATTTATTTATTTATTATGTCCTATGTGTTTGTGTATGTGTATGTGTATATGCATGCACAAATACTTGTGTATAACAGAAGAGGGAGTGCAGATACAGGTGGTTGTGATCTACCCAATATGGGTGCTGGGAACCAAACTGGGATTCTCTGGAACAACTGTAAACACTCTGAACCATCTCTCAAGCCTGAGTTCCAATATTCTAACTTTGAAGCTACAACTAAGTTTTAGTTCCCATTATCAACTTTGATTTCTAGATATCTTTCCACACAAGACTTCAGAGGTCTTCCTTTTCTGACATTTACAATCGGCAATGTGTTTGCCTACTTGTTTGCTTTTTGCCTTTGAAATTTAATGTAAGATTTCTTTGGAATGGCCCTGTGATTAGATGATTCCACATCAATTCATGCTACCACAGTGATGGTATGGCTCTACAATCTTAGAGGGTACATCCACCTCCTTTGTTCTTTACTATTCTGAAATCATTTTCATTTTGCAAAATAGAAAAGTGAGTCTCAGAATACGAAATAGCAGGCTAGATTCACGGAGTAGGGAACTGGTAACACTGGAAGTCATATTAAATCTCTGTGGTTATGTGGTGTGTAGGTATGTAAGCATATCAGCTAACTTCTGCCCAAACAATAAACCTCTGCAGAGAAAAACTTCTAAAAGACTGAGAAAAAGATGCAAGACCTGTATGGCAGAATGCATGAACTGGGGTGGGGGTGGGGGGACATGGAAAAGGGAGTGTGTCTAAATTGCACTGAGAAATGATGTATGAAACACACAAAACACCAATAAAAATTATTAAAAATAATGTAAATCTTTTAACTGTGTCTAGAATTAACCTACCACTTATTTTCAGACTTTGTAATTTTGGTATATGGGTGAAGGTTATGTATGTATATATTAGAGTAATATAAAATTAAAGGGAAAATTTTAATCCTAGCACTCTGGAGGCAGAGGCAGGCGGATCTTTGTGAGTTCAAGGCCACCCTGGTCTACAGAGTGAGTTCCAGGACAGCTGGGGCTACAGGGAGACCCTGTCTCAAAAACAAAACAAAACAAAACAAAATTAAAGGGAAAAATGTGAATTCCTAAACATGTTTTGGAACTATCATACAGTTTAGTTTCAGACATCATAATTTTGGTATAGGTATGATGTATGTATAGGCATATTTTAGAGCAATACAAATTGGAGGGAACAACACTACAAAAGGACTGACAAAGAACTGACGGAAACAGTAAAATTCTGCCCAAAACAATAAACCTCGGCAAAGAAAGACTTTTAAAAAAAACTGAGAGAAAAATGCAAGACATGTATGGCAGAATACATGAACTCAGGTGGGGTGGGGGACATGGAAAGGGGAATGAGTCTAAATTGTATTGAGAAATGTTGTATGAAATGCAAAAAACTTCAATAAAAATATTTTTAAAAGGTATGCATCACCATACGTAGCTTAAAACACTTAATTTTTGAGAGAGAAAAAAGTATGACAGGAAATCATCCTCCTGTTTACATTCCCCTTTAAACCTTATTGGGACAAGGGGCACTAATTTAAAAAAAAAAAGGCTTACTCAAACATTTCCTATAAAAAGAAAAAATGAAATCTTCACTGTCTTTTCAAAACCACAACCCTGGATAGGCAGCTTATTCACCAGCTTTACAGAAAGAACTCTGGAAGAAGCCCAGCTGTTCATATTCACTGCTCTAAACTTAAGTGATGAGGAATGAAAAAAATGTTAACAATAAAATTCATCCAGAATATAGCTGAGCCACTTCATTAAAATGTGAGCAAGGTAGCTGGGCGTGGTGGCGCACACCTTTAATCCCAGCACTTGGGAGGCAGAGGCAGGCGGATNGACAACCCAAAACAAAAAAAAAAAAAAAAAAAAAAAAAAAAAAAAAAAATGAGCAAGGTAATTAAAAAAAAAAAAAAGGAAATATTCTCAGACTACCAGAAACTCCAAAAGCATAATTTTGATACTACGTATAAGTAGGTGAAGATATAATGAAGGTAGATCCCTCTGTGTCACTAACAAAAGGACTGTACACATTCATTCTAACATATGCTGATGTCCAAAAGACACACGCCTTTGGATGACGCCAGAAGCCTACTTCACTGTTTCACTCATTACAAGTCATCCTCTACCAGGTTCTGTCACATCTCACCAAGTATCCATGTTTAGAAAACATATGTATAAACCTAATTATTTGACAGTAAAATCTTTAATAAAGCTTCAGGTTTAATAAGATTAAAGCTACTCCATAGATGGATGATATAAGTTTCTTGCTGCCAAAATCAATTGTTTGAGAAGTCACATAGTGGTCATCGATCATTAAGCCACTTTGTGAAATGATCCTGAGACACAACCCTCTGTAATACTGAAGTGACTGATGACAGGCCACATGATAATTAGGTCTCCAAAACGTTCATTAGATAAAGCATTGCTAATGGGTACGAAATCAGTAAGCTTGGTGTGTGGGAGATTAAAACAGACCCCATATCCTTTTAATTTCATTCAAATGAAAAGAGAAAAAATTATCCATAATTGAAGGTTGCAACAATCAAAAAGTCGAAAAACAACAAAAACACAGGAAGAGGCACAGGAAGGAAACCTATTTTCATGTTTCAATTATTTAATTGTTTCAATATTCTTAATCATGTATTGTCTATTGTAAGATACCTTACTACATTTATGTAATAAGTCTTAGTTAAACCAAAAACAACATTTTAGTATTTGCTTACAGATTTTCTTCAATATTTACACAAGAAAAAATATATACAGTAATGAAAGGCATAAAACATATGCTAAATCTAAAATTTAATTAGATAATTTTGAAAATAATTTTACATATAGCACTAGAAAATTCTATGCTTGAAAGCATGTTTGGTACAGGAAGCCATAATGTTAACAAACCACAATAGAATATAGAAGATTGATACCACTTTTTTATACATCAGCATCTTATTGATTACATAATGAAAGAAATTATCAAGTATCCAATTTAAGTGACACAGCACAAAGGGCATATAAAATATTAGATATCTGCTCAGTTTGTTACCAGAACTCAACCTTTGTGCAAGAGAGATTAAGGAGAAAAGGGAGAAATATCATAATTCAAACAAAAAGTTGGAAAAAAATGAAAATGAAAAAGAGCTACAATAATTTCAGAAATTTTAAGAATTGTTTGGCTACAACAATGCATTTTTACCTTTTAAAAATATTCGTTAAAAATCATTTTCTACATGTCCACCAAGATAAAGGCAACATTTTACTAAAAATATTTAATAGCCCCTCCCATTCTTTGTTTAGGCCCTCCCTGTTAAGCTGCCCCTCATAGTACAAATATTAAATGAATTATAAGGCTTTTGTGTGGAGACAATATTAAAGATTATATACTTCTGTAACAAAGTAGATTTTTTTTTAAATGGAGGTTTCCCATAACAGCATATAATGATACAAAGAAAAACATTAAATAATCACCATAAGACCTGGTTAAAATAAAAAAATCAAAGCAAACCTGAGGTGTACTGGTATGAAGGTGGGAGATGTAAACATAGACTGAGCAGGCGGATAAACAGAGAGGCCCTACAGTCTTTTAAATGACTAAAGAATAAACTGTGGAAGGTCTAGATAAGTGTTCTGAGTTCCTGGAATTTTAGTTTTATATGATACTAAAAATACACAGGTTTTGTGCTGGGTATTTTGGCACCGAGTCGTTCTAAATCCTTTATTTATTGATAAGATTATGGCACAGAAATACATTTAAAGACATAACTCAATACCACAGGATTTTGGGAAATGTCAATTGGTACAAATAATAAGCACATTTTAAATGCTGACCAGCAAAAACTTTTACTAGTGTCCAAATAGGTCAAACATAACCCAAACATAGAGGTGGCAATTCTGTCAAGCTTGAGGCCTGGTAAAATTGGTTCTCAATATTCCTTTAGAAGCTTCATTAGACTTATTCACCAAGCCAACAACTTGGCTAATTATGTACTACAAATGAGGTCCCATTTCCAAAGCAGTGCCATCAGGTACCCCAGGTTCCTGAACACAACAGTTGTTTCTATGACTCTTGGAATCCCTGAAGCACAGGTGTATTTTAGGAAGGTACTTCAGACACAAAACTTGCTTGCTGTTAAAAGCTCCATGCCCCTTTTGTCTATGAACCATACTACATCTTTATATTTCATTCCACCTTCAATTGATGCCAGGGCAACCAGCACTGGAGCTCTCTGAAGGCCTGCAACACAATGGCCAGCAATGCAACAACCAGGTTCTTCACAGAACTTAATCTTCAGGAGACTTAACCAGTCATCAACAATCTGGTTGGATGGTGGGGCACCATCATCAAAAGGCCATTCAAGAACATGAATGCCTTTTTTCTCCACAAGAGCAGGGTCATAAGTTGCTTCACATACTCTTACTATTGTGGTAACTCCATATTTCTTAAGTTCTATAATTTGTTTAAGGTTGCATTGGTTGGATTGTGTGTAATAAGGAATCTCATGTTCTTGTATGTGACTTCTATAGGAGCAGGGCAGTTCACTTGAGCCATGTTAATTTAGTTTAAAAAACGTTCAATAGGGTTATGAAAGAATTTTTTAAAAGATACAGAAATTATGAAAAGAAGATCAAAGTCTTCATCAATATTCAATATACTGCACTTGAAATTCTCAGTGCTTTGAGTATGAAGTTGGGAGAAATGGGAAATGAAATGAACCTCCTGACAAGAAGCAGTGATTCTTCAATCCAGGAATACTGAGGCAAGACAAAGGAAGTGCACTGAGGTTGACCCCTTCCAGGACTGAACTCTTATAAAATGTTCTGCAGGTTTCAATTCAGTATGTCTGTCTCTGGGTTATCCACTCTTATGGGGACTTCTCAGTGGGGTGGAATGAATTTCTACAGCTCACTTGTCTGCACAGAGGTTGTGCTGTGGCTGGCAGTAATCTCCACTGCCCTTCAGAAACTCCATAAATGTGTGACCAAGAATACCACAGAACTGCTCTCTCAGTAAAGGTCTTCTTGCTCAAGATAGGTTCTGGAGAAAAACTCCTTTCTGATGGCTGACCTTCACTCTCCAAGTGTTCCACCCACATGTCTCCCAGTTCCTTTTATTGATACCATAGTTTTCTCACAGTAAATTCTGTAAGTTAGAAAACAAGGGGCTGGAGAGATAGCCTAGCGGTTAAGAGCGCCGACGCTCTTGCAGAGGACCCGGGTTCGATCCCCAGCACCCACATGGCGGCTAAGAACCGTCTGTAACTCCAATTCCAGGAGAACTCCAGTTCCAGGGGAATCCGAGACCCTCCTCTGACCTCCGCGGCATTGCACGACACGGGTGCACAGACCTGCATGCAGACAATACATTCATACACATACAAAAATAAATAATAAAAAAAAAAAAAAAAGAAAACAAACGGCAGAATTTACTGAATTTATGATAAATGTCCAATTTAGTAACTAGGAAACTGGAGCTTTCATTTATAAATATGCTACCTCTGAACTGAACATTTAATTTTATTTTGTTCTAACTTTTTTATGTTTAAGACTCTCACTGTTTAAGTAAAAAATAAAGAGAGAGAGAGAGAGAGAGAGATATGAGCATTAACCCACTGCCATAGTTTTTAGCCATCTGCATTCTCTTTGCTGTAAAACAAGAACTGTCATCTGGGTTTACTTCCTCCCTAGGCCAAGCCTGACAAACCTTCCCCCATTCCTATCCTGCAATAAGGAGCCAACAGCTGATATCTCTCACACAGAATTTTACAGCTTAAATAGAAACCATAAGGAGTACTAGAAACATTCCCCTTGAAATCTCATTTTACAATAGTACATATGCAAGCATTCTTTGTTTGCTGCCATAAAATACAAATGAAAAAACTGTAGTATGTATAAATTCATTTTAATAGTGTTTGATAGCAGGGCTTGTAACAATCAAGAAACAGGATTTCATGATGCATTTTAATTTTAGGAATGACATAACAATTATAGTAATAAATTTAGGGAAACATTTTAAGTTAGAATATATAAATATTATATACATAAACTTTAAAATTTTCAACTAACATATTATTCACAACTCTACAAATAATTGTTATGTAACTATAAGAATAGGTGTCTAAAAAGTATTTCAATGAAATACATTAGAAGAATATTAAAGCTTTAGCCAGGTGTGGTGGTGCACACCTTTAATCCTAGCACTTGGGAGGCAGAGGCAGAGGCAGAGGCAGGCGGATCTTTGTGAGTTCAAGGCCAGCCTGGTCTACAGAGTGAGTTCCAGGACAGCTGGGGCTGCAGGGAGACCCTGTCTCAAAAAGACGAAAAAAAAAAAAAAAAGAATATTAAAGCTTTAAGATCCAAATACAATGTAAGTGTAATATTTGAAATTGCTATTGCTGTCATATTCTAAATAGGGATTGAGAGCTATTTGCATTTTTAAGGATTAGCCAAGTTTCAGAAAAATCTCTTTTTTTGATAAAATAGCCAAAATCCCATAGACTTGAACCTTACACTAGCTGTGGTTCTGTTTTGTTCTCCTACAAGTGCAGCACATATCCATTCAAAGAATTCAAGACATACAAGTAGATGAAGTAAAATGAAAGCATAAGGATTCCATCCAGCAATCCAACAGAAACCCTTGTTCTACCTCGTGGTCTTTCCCCAGGCTCCAGGGAAGAGAGAAATGAAAAGTACTAGGTATGTTTTCTGTAAAGAAATCACTTTAAAGCTATGACTAAATCCAAGCAGTAAGATTCACCTAGTAACCAGAATTAGCATCTGTATATAGGATCAATTCTAGAGAATGACATTAAGTATCACAGATCTATATACAAAGTGGAAAGCGGCTAAGGAGCTAAAAGTAGCTTTAAACCTATCTGTGAAGAAACACAACTTGAAGTTTCACTGACAACCAAAGAACGTTATTTAACTTTTACTTTAAAATTCTTTCCTTTTAGTATTACCTGTCCCAGTCCATGCTGAGTGCCCATCAGTAAGCATAATAACAAAACCAGATCCTAGTGCTTTCTCCCAAGACACTTGTAGAAAATGAAGTATGTTGGGTTCAGAAGCCAGACAAATTCGGCTTACTTTTCTTTCCATTTCTGGTTACCTGTAAAGGAAGAACAAAATTAATGTTAAAAGGAGACACTAGTTTCCAACTGACGAGGTTTTCAAACTAGTTTTCAGTTATAGAAACTCCAAAAAAATTAATAAAGCTAAACATCATATATAAAGCTAAACATCAACCACTAAACTCAGTAAATCACAGCTTCACTCAATAATGACTCACAGGTTTGTTTTCCACTTTAAATATTTTATTGTCTGATGACAAAAAGAGAAAAGTAACACAACAACATAATACAACTCCTTAGAATGTGGTTAGTTCTGACACCAATAACAAACTGCACTAGTATTTTATAAGTTTCAAGGTATTTGATCCTAATAAGTTTCTTTGCCAGGAGTGATGGTCCATACCTTTAATCTCAGCACTCAGGAGGCAGATGACTCAACAGTTTTTGTTTTGTTTTTAATTTATTTATTTTCTATGTGTATGAATGTACTGTCTGCATGTAGGTTTGTGCACCCGTGTCGTGCAATGCCACAGAGGTCAGAAGAGGGTGTCAGATTCCCCTGGAACTGGAGTTCTCCTAGAATTGGAGTTACAGACAGTTCTCAGCCGCCATGTGGGTGCTGGGGATCGAACCCAGGTCCTCTGCAAGGGCAGTCGGCGCTCTTAACCGCTAGGCTATCACTCCAGCCCGACTCAACAGTTTTTACAAATGAGAAAAGCAGAACCATAAATGGTAAATAATTGGTCCAGTACTGAGCCAAACAAAATTACTGCAACATATGAAAAGTAAAATTTTATCTTTGCCTTTCCACAAGAGTCAATAGACTATCCAACAAAAGAACTTCAGAGAATGATGGAACCATCACAGGACTGGAATGTAACTATAATTAGTGAGCATAAATAATACCATGTATCACAGTTGCTACCTAGACAAAGTCCTTGTGATACTATACTTGACCTCACCAAAAAGGAAAGAAATAATATGGAATTAAGGTAAAAAGTAAGAGAAAATCATAAGAAAAGAAAAAGTTCAGCACCCAATCATTGCCTTTCCAAGAAGGAGATGTCCAGGCTCAGTGACTCAGAGGGCGAACACTGAGATGCGAACAGGGAACCAAAATGAGTTACATTAAATTATCACAGCCTGAGATCAATAACCATTTTTTTCCATTTCTAAACATTGTACTGATGTGTTTTGTTTTGTTTTGTTCTGTTTTTATTTATCTTTTTTTTTTTTGGTCTTTTTTAGACAGGGTCTCTCTGTAGTCCCAGCTGTCCTGGAACTCATTCTGTAGACCAGGCTGGCCTTGAACTCACAAAGATCCGCCTGCCTCTGCCTCCCAAGTGCTAGGATTAAAGGCGTGCGCCAACACGCCCGGCTTGTTTTTATTTATCTTTTATGTGTATGAATGTACTGTCTGCATGTAGGTTTGTGCACCGTGTCATGCAATGCTGCAGAGGTCAGAAGAGGGTGTCAGATTCCCCTGGAACTGGAGGTAAAAACAGTTCTCAGCCACCATTTGGGTTCTGGGGATCGAACCTGGGTCCTCTGCAAGAACAGTCAGCCATCTCTCCAGTCCCAATGTGTTTTTTTGTTTGTTTGTTTGTTTTGTCTTTTCAAAACAGGGTCTCCCTGTAGCCCCAGCTGTTCTGAAACTCACTCTGTAGACCAGGCTGGCCTTGAACTCACAAAGATCCACCTGCCTCTGCCTCCCAAGTGCTAGGATTAAAGGCCAGCACCACCACGCCCGGCCCAATGTGGTTTTAATATAAGGAAAAATCAACAACATGACTGGATCTGTGATAGCTACATTACAGCTCACTGCATTTTACAATTAAACAAAGCCTGTAAGCAACAGAAGAGCAAAGGGCAAAACAATACCATCCAGAACAGGTTCTTATACTTGCTCCCTTCCTGTCACTACCTCCGCAACCTCAATTCTGTCTTCTCTCAGAAACAAAAAACAACAACAACAACAACAACAACAAAAATGTCTTCACCAGCACCCTAAGAATATGGTACATATTAGTATTTCACTGTATGAGTGAATAAACAAATGTTGTTTAATTTAATTATTTTTAAAAGGGAAGGGACTACAGAGATTGATCAGTAGCTATAAGTACTGGCTGCTCTTGCAGAAGACCCAGGTTAGGTCACCCATACAGCAATTAATAATTGACTCTAATTGCAGTTCCAGGAATCTGACACCCTCTTCTGGCCTCTGTGGGCTTGCACTCATGGATGCACTTACATATATGCAGGCAAAACACTATACACATAAAATAAATATAAATAAAACAAAATGTTTAATTAAATCAATAAAGAGGTAAAATGATAGTACATGGACTCAAACCTTATCCAAAGGAATGCAAAATCTAGCACGGCTGAAGTAGAAAAAAACAATGTGATGCCAATAAACTAGCTTCTAAAATTACTAGGTAGAGCTGAGTATGGTGGTCCATACCAGTAATCTTAATATTCAGAAGGTAAAATCGGGATAACTGAAGGTGCTTAGGACAACCAGGCTACATAGTGAGACCTTGTCACAAAATACCAAAAGAGAATGAAGGAGAAGGGGGAGAGAAAGAGGTTGAGGGAGCAGGGGGCAAGAGAGGAGGGAAGAAAAGATGGAGGGAGAGTCAGAGGGAGAGAGGAACAGGGAAAAGAAAGCAGGGTAAGGCGGTATCAGAGGCACACAGAGAGTGCCTGCCTGGAATGGCAGAGAAGCTGCTGTTTAAGACCATTCTAAAACAAAGCCAGACTTTTGTTTCCAGTCCTCCAGCAAATGAGTTAACAAGGTTCATATTCTGCAATGATGACACAAGTGGCAAGCAACACGAGCTGGTCTTGATTCTGGATCAAGTAGCAAGAAAGAAATTGTACTGGTGATCTCTTAAATCTCATTCATGACTGACTGCTGAACACACATCCCAAGGACTTCAAAGCAGACTTTCCACAAACATTTGTCCTTTGATTGATTTAAAACATCCTACCTATCACCCATGGATTCTACCCATTTTTCCCAAGCAGTATCCTTTAGTACCAGACAAAATAAATCTATATTTTCTTACACACGGGTTATATAACAGCAGTTAATTGCAACATTTCTTATAAAACATAATTTATATTGACTTCAATACATTGATTATCTTTTTCAGAATTTATTCTTACTAATTCCAGTTAATATCTCCCACTTGCATACAGCCAACAGAGACCAAACTGAAAATCTAGTCATGCTCCACAATGAAAAACACAAGACCACTACCTTATTATAAATAGTGCGCTTTATAATTTCAAGGCAAAAACAAATTTGATATTAAGCACTTTTGTTAATGGCACTGACAATAGTGAGAACTTTTAGGATATTCCATTTAGACAAGCATAGCATTCTTTAGATTCCTCTTTAAATATAATGTGTATCTAAGCTTCTCCAAAGATTTCATCTACTGAGTCACATTTACTCCATCCTATGTATGTAACTGCTGCTACTGTTCCTTGGTGGTTTTGAAAGGGTGGAGTTTCATTTTTTTTATTTGTTTGTTGAATTTATATTGAACAGTGTGGTTCTGCTCATGTGATCTAATACATTTAGAATCTCTACCTAAGTCTGCCATTAAACATTTTGCTGAAGCTTTCTTGAGGGTTCCAGTCATTCATGTTCAATGCTGATCAACACAAGGTAAAGCATAGGCCTCTGTGGCCTACCAGTGAAAACAAGCCTCTAGGAGTCTCAGCCCTCAGAACTACTGAAGTATTTCCTTCCCATTTCTATTCAAGAGACACAAGGAATATCTATCAAGATATCCTGGTAAATACACCTCTACCTCTGGCAATGAGAGACAGGGACAAGGAATGAAAACTGAAACCAAGACTTAATCCTATTCTCCTTTGGGGGAGGATTACAGATTCTACTACTAACTAAAAAGCCATTACTGAGGCCAGGAATGGTGGCATAAACCTTTAATCCCAGCACTCTGGAGGCAGAGGCAGGCAGATCTCTGTGAGTTCAAGGCCAGCCTAGTCTACAGAGTGAGTTCCACACAAATTGTGGCTACTTTACTCTTGTTTATGAAAAGATGGAAAGTTGCTTCAAATTTTTACACCAGATTAATGTGCCATAAGAATTCAAGGCAGATTGTTATTTGGTAACTGAGTAAAAGCTTTATCAATTACAATTTTACAAACTCCTGTGTTTCAAGTTGCCTACTCAACTTGAAACTATTATGTTCTCCTAAAGAAGACATCACAATTTTATATATTTATAACCAAATATGAAAATAAAAACAATCTACACTGCTACCATTTCATAAAATAATAAATTCCTAGAGCTTTGCCTTCTTACATTAATGGGCACAAAGAACCCAGAGTTAGTCTAAAACTAAAGCAAAAAGATTTCAAATTAAGAGTTTGACAGATCTAAAAATTATGATTTAAACATTTATATTTGAAACCTTGATCATTAAATATAAAACATACCTCATATATTCAAAATTATTACTTACAATGAGGTGCTTTTTATACAGATGTGATTTATTCTGAATGTCTTATCCATTTGAGAACACTTACCTTTAGATCAATTGGTCAACACACTTTTAAGTAAATTACCCACATACTCTGTAATCCTTAAATGTGAAAATTACTGGAAAATGTGGATTACTGGTATTTGACACAAACCACTGAAAATCACATATAGTTAGAGGATCACGTAATTAGTTTCCCTTTTTATTTACATTAAACAGATGAGATTAATCTAGTAAAGTAGTAGCAGGGTAGGTGTGCAGAAATGATAGTTTTATATACATTTTAATTCAGTCAAGATTAATAAAAGCTGTTTTTCTAAAAACTGGAGTTTACAATTTTGAGTGCATAAGTCATTAGGGTGTTTTAGTGCAAAATGCTACCCTCGGCATGTAAAATGATGAAAAGCACAGCTCAACGCCATATGTAAAGACTGCAAGTGACCACAGGGCCACCATGTTTTACCCCAAAGCTAGATTAGTTCTACTTCTGGTTGTTTATTTTATTAACTTTGTATTGGTGTATATTCATGGTATATAAGGGTGGGTTTTATAGACATTTTCATACAAGTATATCATGCATTTCTCCATATTGACTCAAACTTCCTTGCCTTTCTCTCACCTCCCATATTGCTAGTCCCTTTCCTTTCCCTAAAAAGTCTTCATTTCTTTCATTTCATGTGCGTGTGTGTATGACTTTTATGAATTTATATAAAACCCAGGATCCCGGGCTGGAGCGATGGCCTAGCGGTTAAGAGCACCGACCGCTCTTGCAGAGGACCCGGGTTCGATCCCCAGCACCCACATGGTGGCCGAGAGCCGTCTGAAACTCCAATTCCAGGAGAACTCCAGTTCCAGGGGAGTCCGACGCCCTCTTCTGACCTCCGCGGCATTGCACGTCACGGGTGCACAGACTTGCATGCAAACAATACATTCAGACACATACGGAAAATAAAAAAAATAAAAAAAAAAAAACACTTAAAAAAAACCCCAGGATCCCTAAATGAGTGAAAACATGACATTTGTCTGAACCTGGATCATTTCACTTAATATAATGATCTCCAATTGCATTCTTTTTCCTGCATGTGACATTATTTTGTTCTTTTTATGGCTAAACTAGAACATTTTTTTATATAGATGTTCACTTTATCCATTCATCTGCTGATAGACACCTAGACTGGTTACATAACAGTATATCTAGTATGCTGACTATAATTCCTTTAGGTATATGCCAAGCGCATATTGGTCATATGATAAGAATGTCTATACTGATTTCCACAGTGTTTACATTCATTTAAAATCCCACAAGTAGTATATAAAGGTTCCTTTTTCTCTGGGATCCTTATAAACATGTGTTGTTACTTGCTTTCTTAATGACAGCCAGTGTAACTGGAATGAAACAAAAAGTAAATGTAGTTTCAATTTACATTTTCCTATGGCTAAAGATGTTAACATTTTCTCATATGGCAATTGTCCATTTGTCCTTTGTTTTCTGAGATCTGTCTCTTCATTTCATTACCCTACTTAATGATTCGGTTGTTTAGGGGGTTTTTTGTTTATTTATTAATCTTTTTGAGGCAGTGTCTCCCTGTAGCTCAGGCTGGCCTCAAATTCACAGAGATCCACCTGCATCTTCATCACAAGTGCTGGAATTGAAAGCACACACCACCATGCCCAGCGGTTTAGGATTTTTGGTATTTAGTTCTATATATAACAAGATAGTAATCATCTATTAAATATATAGCTCTAAGATTTCCCCCATTCTATGGGCTATCTCTTAACTCAATTGTTCCCTTTGTTATACAGAACACAAATCCACTGCAACATCATTTGGCAATTCATGAGATTAGTTCCTGAGTTAGTGGAGTCATTTTCAGCATCTTTACTAGTATCTTGAAATGTTTTCCCTAGGTTTTCCTCTAACAGGTACAGATTTCAGGTCTTAAAGGACTTTGATTCATTTTGAACTGGTTTGTGGAGGTGGGAGGATGAGAGATATGGATTTAATTTCATTCTTTTACATTTTAGAAATCCAATTCTCCTGGCATCATTTGTTAAAGAGGCTGCCTTTTCTCCAGTGTATGTGTCTTGCATTTTTTGTGGAAAACCAGGTGGCTATAGTTGTAAGGTTGAAATTCTGGACTGTTGATCTACATGTGCCAATGTATGAATTTTAATTTATTTTTATGTTTCTACAAAGAATCCCCTCAGGATATTTTATGGGGACTGCATTCAACTTGCAGGGTGCTTTTTGTCACAATGGCCATTTTTTTGCTACTTCATCAGCATGGAAGGTTTCATCCTCTGAGTGTCTCCTTCAATTTCTTTCTTCAGCATTTTATAATTTCATACAATCACATAATTCTTTTCTTTCTTGAGCTTGAATTTGCTATGTACCCGAGGACCATCTTGAATGGATATAATTCTCCTGCCTTGTCTCTCAAGTGCTAGAATCACTGTGCCACGAAACCAAATTTTCCATTATTAGGAAAGGAACCAAGAATACTTGGGTCCCTGACAACCACTCTACCAACTGGGCTGCACCTCTAGCCCATGATTACATTATTCATACAGGTCCAAACCCTAATGTAGAGGCTGGCAAGGTAGCTCAGCTGGTAAAGTACTTTCTGCACAAGCATGGCAGAGGCAGGCAAATCCCTGAGGCTGGCTGGGCAGTAGCACTGTTTTTTGCCAAAGCCTCAGGTCTAAATGAAGGATAACATTTGTCGTTTGTTTTTCTGGGACTGTGTTACTTCACTTAGCATAATGGCTTCAAGTTCCATCCATTTACCTGCAAAGTTCATGATGTCATCTTTCTTTACCACTGCATAGAATTCCATTGTGTACATATAACACATTTTCTTTATCCAGTCCTTAGTTGGGGGGCACTTGGGTTGCTTCCAGCTTTTTGCTATTGTGAAGAGAGATGTAATAAACATAGATGTGCATATATCTCTGCAATAGGATGAGTCTTGTGGGTATATACCCAGGAGTGGGATGACTGGGTCAGGTGGTAGGCTCATTTTCAGTTTCTTGACAGTTCTCCACACTGCTTTCCATAGGGGTTGCATGAGTTTGCATTCCCACCAGCAGTGGATGAATGTTCCCTTTCCCCACAACATCTCCAGCATTTGGTATCCTTTGTTTTCTGGATCATAGCTACTCTTACTGGAGTAAGATGAAATCTTAAGGTGGTTTTAATTTGCATTTCCTTAATTATTAGTGATGCTGAATACTTTTTGATATGTTTCTCAACCATCTTTACTTCATTTGTGAAGTCTCTGTTCAGCTCTTTACTCCATCTTTCGAGTGGGTCATTTTTCTTCCCCCTTTGTTTTTTGAGTAATTTATACACTTTGGATGTTAATGCTCTATCAGATGTATCACTGATGAAGGTTTCCTACCACTTTGTGGGTTTTCTCTTCACTTCTTTGATAGTTTCTTTTGCTGTACAGAAGGTCTTGAGTTTAATGAGGTCCCATTTGTCAATGGTTGACCTTATTTTTTGTGCAACTGCTGTCTGATTTAGAAAGTCTTTTCCCTTTCTTTTTCTTTCCTTTTTTCTTTTCCTTTCCTTTCCTTTTTTTTACTCTTTCCTTTCCTCTTTAAAAGAAAGAAAAAAAAAAAAAAAGACTTTTCCTACACCTATATCTTGTAGGTTACTACCAACATTTTCTTCTATCATTTTCAGACTTTTGAGTTTCACATTCAGGTCTTTGATCCATTTGGAGTTGATTTTTGTACATGGCAAGACGTAGGGGTTTAGTTTTATTCTTCTACAAGTGGTGACCCACTTATGTCAACACTATTTGCTGAAAATGCTGTCTTTCCTCCATTGAGTCTCAAAACTCAAGGTGGACAGCTCCTCAAGAATGACATCTAAGTGTGACATCTGCCCTCAAATACAAACACATACATGTACCTGTGCATGTACATGAACAGACCATAAATATACATGCCTGTGCACACACATGAACACACACACAAAATGGGGGGAAAGGGGTGAGGTTATAAAAATTACTTTTGGGATGTCATTTTTTTGCTTCCACAAAATTTATATATAAACATACACAGATGGATACACAAATCATTTTTTCTCACAGATGTCTGAAGAATCATGACTGTTTTTAGCATTAACTCTGTGAAAGCAAAATCCAGCACTCTGAATCACTCTAAAACAGTCACATCTCACTGCTTTTTAAACTATACTTAGAACTACTGAATCATTTCTAATTATAGAGATGAGTTCATTTAAAATTCAATAGTCTAGATGCCTGTCGATCACTCATTCTTTCATAGTAACATAATGGGCTTTAACTTCAATAATGTTAAAAAGGGCTCAGACCTATTCTGAAAATATCTTTAAATTGTTCACATTTCAGTTATTTTCCAATTTTCTGATTAATTCTAGACATCACAAAATTTTAATTATTTTTATTTTAAAGAATATATTGTTGCAGGCCTTACATTTGAAATTTGGATGGTACCTGTGAAACATGTCATTCCAGCTTGAGTATACATGCCACTGAAGTGATCATATACAAACCATATTTAAGTAATAAACACATTAATAAGCTCCCATATGAAAACTCAGTATCACATAAGTATTCTGTGCCTGAGAAGCCTCGGGATTATATTATTTAAATTATTAGGTTTTCAATAATATATCATTTGAATATTTTTTAAATACTTTTGACTGAGATACCTTGTCATTAAATATCAAATACAAATTATCTTAAAATCAACCACAAAAATGGATAAAAGGAAGCTTTAGAACGTGTTTTATGATTCAGTAAGAGCAAATTATCTACCTTTTTGCTCAGTAAAAGGAAATAGTCTTTTACCTCAGGACAATTTGAAGAAAATGGGTGTATTCCTCTTCAGAGGGGCTGACTGATCAGGGCTCTAAAAGAGCCTGTGTTTTGTTTACTAAGAGCACTAAAGGTCACACTAGTATCAACACCTCTTGCAGTCAAAGCCAGGGATCTAAGAGGAGCCTGCAGGTGGAAACAGTTGGGAACCACCCCAGTTTGTACATCAGTAGCTTTATTGAGAGCTCAGAACAGTTGAGAATTGAGAAGCTTATCTTTAGTACTTTGTTTCTTTGATACATGGCCTCTCTCTTAGAAGACAAAAAAGCTGTTGGCTGGTATGCAATTGATGTGATCTTGGTCTGAACAAATACCATTCACAGTTGCTTCTGAATAAACAAGACGCTTTTTAAATTAGTTTACAAAGAATTTTGTATGCCCTTTTGGATGCTGATAAGGAGCACTGCAGAAGCCAATGCTTAGGTCAGCTCAAGTTAGTTACAACACTGTATCATTGATAACACCATTTTGAACTCCAGCTTCCTTTATTTTTCTTCATAGTCAGTTGTGACTTCTTTTCAAGCTGCTTGGACTGCAGGTGTTCAAACTTCGGCAGCTTTGCCAAGGCGTTGTACTTAACAGATGAGAAGGGCCTAAATGCATGTTTCTAATAAAGCAATTAACTTAAGTACCCCCTTGTCAAGAAAAGTAGGTTGATACCTAAGGGAATTCAAAATAAAGATTACTATACAGCACAAGCTGTCAATAGTCTCTAATTAGATTCTTGGTCACATGATTATGTTTGAACTTATTTTTTGTAAAAAGGAAAAGAAAATGTAATTGCAAACCAAAAGTCTGATGACAGATTTTTTCATATTTTTTTCACATTTTTTAAAAATAGAGAACAGGAACATAAATAATTGTTTCATAGAAAAGTCTTACATTGCAAATACTGTATTATATTCGTATCTGTGGGACATAGGGGTGTGTGTGTGTTACACATACATCAGTGTGTGGGTGTATGTGCATGTGTGCACATACATATATTCAGAGGCCAAAGCAAGACTTGGGATGTCTTCTATCACTCTCTGCCTATTTCCTTGAAAAAAGATCTCTCACTGAAAAGAAACCTGGCCACTGGGGCTAGACTAACTGCCTATCCAAAGAGTACTCAGGATTTTCCTCTATCACCCCACAATACTCAGGTTACATACATTCAGCCCTGCCCTGCTTTTAATGTGGGATCTGGCTTCAAACTCAGGTCCTCATGCTTACAGAGCAAGTTCTCTTAGTGAGCCTTCTCCCTGGCCCCTGTTTACCTTTAACAAGTCAAGAAAAGAAGAATGAGAGTCTACTCATTTAGGAAACTTTCAGAGTTGCAGGAACACTTCAGCTCCACTGCAGTTTCAAGTAAGAATGACAATAACTAAAGAGAAAAGATAGTACCGTAAATGCAGCATTAATTGCCAAGAGTCCTTTTTCAATAAGAACTTCATAATTATGGTTTATTAACATTTAGAGTGTTTTCTATTTCTCTTGTATTTTAATTTCAGAACAGTAACTGTGATCTCCCATGAAACACCATCAGTTAAGCTCATATGCAGTCTTTCCTATTTGAAAACTGTGTTGTTCAGAATTGAAATGTCACCAAAAGGAACAAGACTTGCACTGTACTTCCCCACCCCAAACCTACCATTTACTCACAACTGTACCCATTTATCTGTCTCTTTAGCAGCAAACAAGAGAATGAATGACAAGACTGGGGAATAAGAAAAATGAGAAAAAGCCGGGTGTGGTGGCACATGCCTTTAATCCTAGCACTTGGGAGGCAGAGGCATGCGGATCTCTGTGAGTTCGAGGCCAGCCTGGTCTACAGAGTGAGTTTCAGTACAGCCAGAGCTACAGGGAGACCCTGTCTCAAAAAGACCAAAAAAGAAAAATGAGAACTAATCCTTGGCAGATAATACCTATAACTGATCCATACAAATATAATTTAAGAATCATGGGAATCTGCTGATATTTAACATTTTAGCCAAGAAACGGTAATTTTATAGGGTTTAAATAATCATAAGCTCAGTTTAAACAGCACACTCACATTTGTAATCAAATAAATAATTACTTATCTCCCAGGAAGCAATTTCAATCATATCCTTGAATATATTTTGACAACTGGTGGGGGGGCTTCTAAGACAGAAGCAAAAGATTATATCTGGGGTTCTATTGATGATATATCCCCAGTGAACCGAACTACTGTACTTAAAATTCCAATCAAGCCCTGTTCTCTTTTGCAAAGTTCTAAAACCTAATACCTCAAGCTACTACAGGGAGAAGTCCACATGCATGAGGACTGGAGACTGTGGTACATTCGTACGGTGAGGAGATCATATAAAGCCACTAATCAGTACAAAAAAAAAAGATTGTTAGATTGATAAGTACTGACCCTTTTGGTCTGCCATTGTTATAATTCAAGAAACTGACAAATCTCTATTTTATGTAGAAATCATTTCAAATAAATGCCGGCTCATGGCTTTAGGAAATAGCAGGTATTTCTTCTCTGACCCTATTTCCCAGCACAGAACTGTAAAACCCCTGTGAGTGAAATCAA
This sequence comes from Rhizomys pruinosus, assembly GCA_009823505.1. NCBI lineage: Eukaryota > Metazoa > Chordata > Mammalia > Rodentia > Spalacidae > Rhizomys > Rhizomys pruinosus. Next base: position 510,582 of record VZQC01001595.1, on the reverse strand, counting down.
TGGCTTTTGTTTTTCATTACTGAATTCCTTTCAACCACAACTTAGTTTATTGTATTGGGGTAACTTAGGGTTTGTCCTCCAAATATCCTCAGATTGGAAAACCAAGTGACTAATATTATAACTATCAGGTCTCCTCTACTTCACCTTACTTCCATTCTGGGGCTTGAGTTTGAGATCTACTGAACTTTTTGAACAAGATTTGGAGAGCTTCTAGGTTGGTAAATACATCCCTGGTGTTAGCACAGTAAAATGCCTTCAGCCACTGAAGCTTGGTTCCCTTCCACAATGCCTACCCCATGTTACCTCTTCTGTCTGTTTTTCCTCAGTTGTATTTTTTATACTAAACACATAAAGCTAAAGATATGATAAGTGTTTTCCTGATCTTTGGAGCAATACCAGCAAAACACCTAGTCTGTAGAGGTTTAAAGATACCAGTGATCAGGGATTTAAACATGGTAACTGAAATGGAACAGTGCTTTGAGATCTGTCACTAACTCTGGAAAGAATCAGAACTGAGTGATTGGGCATCCAGCTGGTGGTAGTTGGATGCAACACTGGAAAATAACTCAGTCTCATGAAAAGAAATCGAGTTCAACGTTAAAGCCATCAGTTTGTAACTTCTACTGGATTTGGCACAAACTCCTTTGTGGCCTTGGGATCATACCTTGATCTAATAAATCTAGAGCATTTCACTGTTCCCAGATAAAGACCAAAACTTCTCATAAAATGGGATAGTAAAGCACAAATTTTTAGATCATGGCAGACACTATGCTAGGTATTTTATTGGACATATTAAAATATAGTATTATATGTGAATAAAAGAAACATACATACTGACTTCAGAACTTTATTCTCTCACAACAAAAGACCCAAATAATCATGTTACAAAACAGTGTACTATGAGAAAAGGTATAATATGGTTGTAATGTGTAACAGAGAAATCCAGAACATTCATACAAAAGCATTCTAGAAAGACAGAATGAATAGGAAAGATTCTGAATACACCACAATTGCCTTTTGCTTATGCTGTTCTGTCTCCTAAAATACACAACACTAGTTTCTACTGTAATACTGTACTTTTCAAGGTCCAAGAGCCTTGAAAGTAATTGCAATCCATGTCCAAAGAACCTAAATGATCATTTTATTCCTCTACTGAAGAAAGGGGGTCTAATATAAGGAAGATAACAAGATAACACACTAAGAGTCCCTCTGCCAACTCTTCAGCCTGAATGAAAAGTCACGACCTGAATTATGCACACTGGGTTGCTAGCAGGGAACATAGACTATATAGCTAAAGAGTCTTGGGGCTGGAGAGATAGCCTAGCAGTTAAGAGCACCGACTGCTCTTGCAAAGGACCCGGGTTCGATCCCCAGCACCCACATGGCGGTTGAGAACCATCTGTAACTCCAATTCCAGGAGAACTCCAGTTCCAGGGGAATCCGACACCCTCTTCTGACCTCCGCGGCGTTGCACGACATGGGTTCACAGACCTACATGCAGACAGTACATTCATACACATAAAAAATAAAATTAAAAAAAAAAGAGTCTTGATGTCTGCCAGTTCTCTCACTCAACTATCTTTCAATCATTTAACAAAAGTTTATTTTTACCTTACTTCTTTGTCGTCTGCACACATATAGATAGGTTAGGTTAGGTTAGGTTAGGTTAGGTTAGGTTAGGTTAGGTTAGGTTAGGTTGGGTTAGGTTAGATTGACAGACGGTTAGGTATACTATTTGGAGTGTTTCGGGTTGGGGGTTGGGAGAGGATTGAACCCAGAGTTTCATGCATGCCAGGGAAGCACTAAACTGTTGAAATGTCCTCAGCCTGCCAGTGAAGTTGAAATGGATTTTCAGTAGCTTCAGAATTCTAGTACCACTCTGTTGGATTTCCAGACTTGCCCTCTCCATCTGAATACAGTGTTAAGTCTCAGAATATCATATGCCAATGAATAGCATTGCATATTCAGTACTGAGCTGAAAAACACTTGAAAAGCCTCAGAAGCAGAGTTTCATTCTTGCTTTATCTGCTCCTTTTTGCTCCTGTTCACTTTCCCTCTAAAGGAAGGCCAAAGGAATACAATTCCTAGTCTCCAAGGCAAGTCATAGGAGCTAGACCCTCTAACCCTCAAAGCTAGCCACAAAACCTGGCAGTATTATCCTCTATTCTTTTCCTTTCCTAGCAATACAGAAATTACCTGAATAGACCTAGCATGTACCTTGGAATACCAAAACACTTTGATAATAAAGATTAACCATGGCCTTTTAATGGCTATAACCTAACACCAATTTTGAAACTGAATTCTAAAGAGTTCCAGAGTTCCTCAAAAGATCCTGAAATAGCACTGAATCAGAGATGTTCTTGCCTTCAAAGCACAATGAAGTCGTCAACAGCCTTCAAACTAACAGAAAGATCAGCAAGAGTGTTTTTCAATAGGAAGAAACTGGAACTGCTACACACCTTAGTAAACAAATGAAGCATTTTTTAATTGAATCCTTCCTCAGAATAGTTAATGAAACGAGGCTACTACTTTGTGTGAAAGAAACAAGTTTCATTTCCAAAGCAAAACTTAAAAAGTCGAGGGTAGTAATCCAATAATCAGATTACATCAAAATGTAACACTTTTATTGTGAAGAATGGCTAAAACTATAATTGAGATCATATTGTCAGAAGCCAGATATTTTTCATAAACACCTTGATAAGTTAATATTAATGCCTAATTGCATCTCTGCAGATTGGATTACTACCATCTGAAGAGATGCAATGGGAGGCTAAGTTAAAATAACCATCATATATGATCTTTAGTCTACAGGACTGTCATTCAATAAATGTTAACTTTAACCTTTCTCTTGAATCCTGTAAAACAGGTGCAAGATTGTATGGTTCTGATGGCTGCTATTAAAGTTTTAAGTGTTGCTCTAATTTGAATCAGACTGTCCTTTATTAAGTTACAGTGACATTCACATGAGAATCACCAGTGATGCTCTATGATAGTCAACCAATATCCTTTGGGTTTTCTTCATGGATCATAGCTACTCTTATAATGGAGATAAAATGGAATCTTAAGGTAGTTTTAATGTGCATTTCCTTAATTATTAGTTATGCTGAATATACTTTTTGATATGTTTTCCAACCACTCGTCTTTACTTCATGTGTGAAGTCTCCCTGGGTCAGCTCTTTTTTACACACTTACTCCATCTTTCGAGTGGGTCATTTTTTTTCTTCCTCCTCTTTTCTTTTACGATTTTATTCTGTCATTTTTCTTCCCCCTTTGTTTTTTGGAGAATTTATTACACTTTGGATGTTAATAATAGTGCTCTGTCAGGTGCATCACTGATGAAGGTTTTCCTTTCCTACCACTCTGGGGTTTTTCCTCTTCACTTCTTGATAGTTTCTTTTGCTGTAAAGAAGGTCTTGAGTTTAATGAGGTTCCCATTGTCAATGGTTTGACCTGATTTTTTGTGTGCACTTGCTAGGTCTGATTTGTGAAAGTTCTTTAATTTTTTTCCCTTTCTTTTTCTTTCCTTTTTTCTTTTCCTGTCCTTTTTTTCCGTTTCCTTTTTTTTTTTTTTTTTTTTTTTAACTCTTTCCGTTCCTCTTTTAAAAGAAAGAAAAGAAAAAAAAAAAAAAAAAGAACTTTTTATTCCTACACCTAATATCTTGTAGGTTACTATACTTACCAACATTTTTTACTATCATTTTCAGACTTTTGAGTTTCACATTCAGGTCTTTGATGATCTTTGAAGTTGATTTTTGTACATGGCAAAAGGTAGGGGGTTTATTTTTATTCTTCTAAAAGTGGTGAACCAGCACGTATGTCAACACTATTTGTTGCTTTGCTGAAAATGCTGTCTTTTTCTTTCCTCCATTGGGAGTCTCAAAACTCAAGGTGGACAGCACCTGAAGATGAACGATCCAAGTGTGAAAAGCGAATCCTATCAAAAAAAAAATCCTGAAATCTGCCCTCAAATACAAACACATACATGTACCTGTGCATGTACATGAACAGACCATAAATATACATGCCTGTGCACACACATACAACACACACAAAATAAATTGGGGGAAGGAAGGGGGGAGGTATAAAAATTACTTTTTTTTGAGGGATGTCATTTTTGTTTTTGTTTGCTTCCCAATCCACAAAATTTTAAATGATAAAATACACAAGATGGATTACACAAAATCATTTTTTCGCACAGATGTCTGAAGAATCGTGACTGTTTTAGCATTAACTCTGTGAAAGCAAAATCCAGCACTCTGAATCACTCTAAAACAGTCACATCTCACTGCTTTTTAAACTATACTTAGAACTACTGAATCATTTCTAATTATAGAGATGAGTTCATTTAAAATTCAATAGTCTAGATGCCTGTCGATCACTCATTCTTTCATAGTAACATAATGGGCTTTAACTTCAATAATGTTAAAAAGGGCTCAGACCTATTCTGAAAATATCTTTAAATTGTTCAACATTTCAGTTATTTTACCAATTTTCTGATTAATTCTAGACATGCAGCAAAATTTTAAATTATGTTTATTTTAGATATATTGTTGCAAGCCTTACATGTGAAATTGGATGGTGACCGTGTGAAAATGTCATGCATCCAGCTTGAGTATAACATGCCACTGAAGTGATCATATACAAACCATAATTTAAGTAAAACACGTTAATAATCTCCCATATAAAACTCAGTATCACATAAGTATTCTTCTGTGCTGATATACTTCGGGATAATTATTAAATTTTGCTTTCATCAATAATATACTCATTAAATATTTCTTTAAATACTTTTTGACTGGAGAATAGACTTGTCATTAAATAGCAAACTACAATTAAGTCTTAAATCAACACAAAATGGATACAAAGGAAGCTTATAGAAACGTGTTTTTATTCAAGTAAAGAGCAAATTATCTACCTTTTTGCTCAGTAACAGGAAAGATAGTTTTTAGCCTCAGAACAATTTGAAGAAAAGGGTGTATTCCTCTTCAGAGGGGCTGACTGATCAGGGCTCTAAAAGAGCCTGTGTTTTGTTTACTAAGAGCACTAAAGGTCACACTAGTATCAACACCTCTTGCAGTCAAAGCCAGGGATCTAAGAGGAGCCTGCAGGTGGAAACAGTTGGGAACCACCCCAGTTTGTACATCAGTAGCTTTATTGAGAGCTCAGAACAGTTGAGAATTGAGAAGCTTATCTTTAGTACTTTGTTTCTTTGATACATGGCCTCTCTCTTAGAAGACAAAAAAGCTGTTGGCTGGTATGCAATTGATGTGATCTTGGTCTGAACAAATACCATTCACAGTTGCTTCTGAATAAACAAGAACGCTTTTTTAAATGTAGTTTACAAAGAATTTTGTATGCCCTTTTGGATGCTGATAAAGGAGCACTGCAAGAAGCCAATGCTTAGGTCAGCTCAAGTTAGTTACAACACTGTATCATTGATAACACCAATTTTGAACTCCAGCTCCCTTATTTTTCTTAATGTTCAGTTGTGAGCGCTTCTGTTCCAAGCTGCTTGGACTGCAGGTGTTTCTAAACTTGCGGCGCGAGCGTCTTGCCGAAGGCGTTGTGAGCTCGATGGATCGAAGGGCCTAAATGCATGTTCTAAATAAAGCAAAGTTAACGCGGAGAGTACAGCCCTGGTCACAGCAAAAGACCGGTCTGTTATTATCCTCGGAAGGGAATTCAAAATAAAGATTACTATACGAGCACACAGCCCTGTCAAGTAGTCTCTAATTAGATTCTTGCGTCACACATGATGTATCTCTTGAACTTGTTTTTGTAAAAAAGGAAAAGAAAATCTAATTGGCAACCTTTAGGCCGGCGCAAAAGTCTGATGACAAGATTTTTTCAAATAGTTTTTTCCATTTTTTAAGGAAAATAGAGAAACAGGAACCATAAAATAATTGTTCATAGAAAAGTCTTACATGCAAATCACTGTATTATAATTTCGTATCTGTGGGGAACATAGGGTGGTGGGTGTATGACACATAACGTGCGACATGTGTAGGGGTGGATTGCAGATATGTGCACAGACTAGTAGTTGCAAGGCCAAAGCATAGACTTGGATGTCCCTTCTATCACTCTCTGCCTATTTCCCTGAAAAAAGATCCTCTCAACTGAAAAGAGCCACACCTGGCCACCTGGGGCTAACATCGAACTCCCTATCCAAGGTATACTCAGGAAGATTTCTCCTGCTATCACCCGACCAGCAATACTCAGGTTAGCATAGAAATTCAGCCCCTGCCCTGTCTTGTTAAATGTAAGGATCTGGCTTCAAAACTCAGGCTCCTGCATCCTACAGCGCGAAGTTTCGCAGTGTAGTGAGCTTGCTCGCCTGCCCCTGTTATCCTTTATTAACAGTCAAGAAGAAGGAAATGAGAATGATCTACTTCATTTTGGAACTTTCAGACGTTTGCAGGAAACAACGACTTCAGACTCCACTGCAGTTTCAAGGTAAGAATGACGATAACTCAAGAGAAAAGATAGTACCGGAAATGCAGCATTAATTGCCAAGAGTCCTTTTTCAAATAAGAACTTCATAATTATGGTTTATTTAACATTTAGAGGTGGTTATTCTATTTCGTACTGGGGATTAAGGATAGAAAGAGGCAGAGATGTGATACTTTCCAGATACACCAAATCAGCTTAAGACCATATGCAGTCTTTCCTATTTGGAAAACAGTGGTTGGTTGGGCAAGAATTGAAATCGACCAAAAGAAAAAGACGTCACTTTACTTCCCCACCCCAAACCTACCATTTACTCACACTGTACCCTTATCTGTCTCTTAGTACACAAACAAGAGAATGAATGACAAGACTGGGGAATGAAAAAAGGAGAAAAAGCCGGGTTTGGTGGCACATCCGTATAAACCTAGCACTTGGCCAGCATGCGGATCTCTGTGACATTCGAGGCCACTGTCTCCTACAGATGATTTTTTCCTTACACGCAGAGCACAGAGACCCTGTCTCCAAAAAAGACCAAAAAAAACAACAAAATGAAAACTAATCCTTCAGAAAGAATAATACCTATAACTGACCTATACAAAATAATTTAAAGAATCATGGAATGCTTCCATGATTATTAACACATTTTAGCCAAAGACGGTAATTTCAAGGGTTTTAAATAATCTATAGCAAGTTAAACAGCACACTCGACAATTTGGATACATCAAATAAATAGAATACTTATCTCCCAGGAAGCAACATACATATCCTGGAATAATTTTGACAATGGTGGGGGGGCTTCTAAGACAGAAGCAAAAGATTACCTGGGGTTCTATTGATGATATATCCCCAGTGAACCGAACTACTGTACTTAAAATTCCAATCAAGCCCTGTTCCTCTTTGCAAAGTTCTAAAACCTAATACCTCAAGCTCACAAGGGAGAATGCCACGCATGATAGACTGAAGACTGGTGTACATTCGTACGGTGAGGAGATCATTAAGCCACTAATCAGTACAAAAAAAAAGATTGTTAGATTAATAAGTACTGACCCTTTGGTCTGCATTGTTAATAATTTCAAGAAACTGACAAATCTCTATTTTAATGTAGAAATCATTTCAAATAAATGCCGGCCATGGCTTTAGGAAATAGCAGGTATCTCTCTGCAAATTTCCCAGCAAAGAACTGTAAAACCCCGTGAGTGAAATCAATGGCTTTTTGTTTTTCATTACTGGAATGTTCCTTCAACCACAACTTAGTTTATTGTATTGGGGTAACTTAGGGTTTGTCCTCCAAATATCCTCAATTGGAAAACCAAGTGACTAAAATTAAACTATCAGGTCTCCTCTACTCACCTACTTCCATTCTGGGGCGGAGTTTGAGATCTACTGAACTTTTTGAACAGATTTGAGAGCTTCTAGGTTGGTAATACATCCTCGTGTGTTACCACAGTAAAATGCCTTCAGCCACGGAAGCTTGGTTCCCTTCCACAATGCCCTACCCATGTTACCTCTTCTCTCCTGTTTCTCTCAGTTGTATCTTTTTTATACAACACATAAAGCTAAGATATGATAAGTGTTTTCCTGATCTTTGGAGCAATACCAGCAAAAACACCCTAGCTGTAGAGGTTTAAAAGATACCAGTGACAGGGATTTAAACATGTAACAATGGAACAGTGCTTTGAGATCTGTCACTAACTCTGGAAAGAATCAGAAACTGAGTGATTGGGCATCCAGCTGGTTTATTTGAATGCAACTGGAAAAAACTCAGTCTCAGTGAAAAGAAAGTCGACAAGAGTTCACGTATAAAGCCATAACAGTTTGTAACTTAACGCCGCACCCACGACCCACACACCCACCCACCCCGCCCACCCAACCCCCCCCACCCAACAACACCCACCCCACACCCACACAAGCCCACCCCCCCAACCCCCCCCCCCCGTCCACCCCCCCCCACCCCAAAAGTAACAAAACACCCCCACCCCCCCACCCTCCCTCCGGCGCACCCCCCCCACCTCCCGACCCCCCCCCCCTGCACCCCAACCCCAACCCCTACTGGTCCATTGTGTAGATGTACCACATTTTCTCTATCCACTCGTCAGTTGAGGGGCACTTGGGTTGTTTCCAGCTCTTCGCTATTGTGAAGAGAGCTTCAATAAACATGGCTGTTCATGTATCTTTGCGGTCGGATGAGTCTTGTGGGTCTATACCCAGGAGTGGTATGGCTGGGTCAGGTGGTAGGCTCATTCTGAGTCTTTTAAGGGTTCTCCACACTGCCTTCCATAATGGTTGTATGAGTTTGCATTCCCACCAGCAGTGGATGAATGTTCCCCTTTCCCCACAACCTCTTCAGCATTTGGTATCATTTGTTTTCCTGATGAATATCTAGAAAACTGGAACAACTCCAAGGATGTCAATGTATAAGAGGTAATGGATTTCGGTCCGGATTCAAAATGACAGTGCACAGAGGGCAAAAGATAACCCCATGACCAGATCTGTTAGCAACCTAGCAAGGTACAGAATTGCATTTCTAATGTTTTCAAAAGAATATTAGGAATGGTTTCACGTAGATAGGATTTTTATAAAAGTACTTGTGGATCAAATTGAAGGCAGGCTCTTAAATTTTAGTTAAGACATTGTCCTGAGCAACCTCTGAGTACTTGGTTCTCTGTGGTTTCATGTAGGAAGCTTTCTTTTGTGCCAAACAGGGACCACGCGACCCTGCTAAGGGGATGGGGACACAGCACCTGCCAGCAGCTGCTGTAGGAAGCTGGCCTCTTAGCACAGAGACCAGCCAGTACTTCCCGTAGTCAGGCCTGGGTGGTACTTCCAACTCAAGCCCTTAGCCTGGACCCACGAGACACATGTTCCACTCTTGGCCATGACTTCCCACCTGCCCAGAGACTGCTGAACCCTGGACAGGAATTTCCAGGCTGATAGCTGTTGGCCTATCTTCACCCTATGTCCACTCACAACACCAGCTACTCAGATTTGTGGGCCACACAGGGACATCTTTCCAACCCACTGGCCTCTCATCTTGGGAGAAATTACTCAAGGTCACACCAACAAGAATGTCTATAGGCTCAGGATTCTTATGTACTTTATTTATAACTTCCTTAATGTTGCCTTAAAAATTATTTAACTATTATTTGTATATTTGTGTGTGTGTATGTGTACGTGTGTTGAGGTCAGGAGTCAGTGCTCTCTGTCATAGGATTCCAAGGATCAAACTCAAATCATTAAGCTTTTAAGGCAAGCATGTTTACCAGCTGAGTTCCTCCTCCTGCCCTTATAATGGTACTTTTGACCTTACCTTTACATAATTATTTATATAATTGTCTACTCTTTTATAAACTTGGTTTGTCTTTAAGTATGATATATGTAGTTATTGTCATTAAATACCTGTTAAGAGAACAAATAAATATACTTCAAGGCTAAATTTTTAAGATAATACCTATAAATTTGAGGCACTGAAATTTTTTTTTAATTTTTTTTTAATTTTTTTTTTCTAAAAATGTGATAGGCACTGTTTTATTCTAAAACTTTCTCAATAAATTTAAGTCTATTTGTAGCATTCATCTGTTTTGCTTGTACCTTTTGTTTCACATATAGAATCCATCTCCAAATAAAGTTTACTGGCTTAAAACCTCACAACAAAGTTTTGTGTTTACATGTTTTTCCCCTTTCCTGCTCTACTGTTTTCTTTTGAAGAACATTTTCCAGTGTATCTTAATTCCCTTATTAAAATTTTTATCTTTTCTTGCTGATTGTTGTAAGACTTAGTCACCTGCATCATCACTTATCAGATTCTGATTCAGATATGTACTAATATAATTCCAGTAAGAGAAAAATCTTGCTCCTAGTTTTATTAATTTTACCCCTTTATTGTTTGTACATATTAAGTCTATCTACAAACTAAACCATAATTACTATAATCATTAATTCATATAGTCTTATGTGTCTTAATCATAGAGAAGAAAGGTAAATTAGTATGTATTCAAAACATTTTATCAGCCGGGCGTGGTGGTGCATGCCTTTAGTTTGCTAGTTTTGCTCCGTTTAAGACCTTTCTCTTTTTCTTTACTTCATAGCATTTTTACTATGGCTTTTAATCTACATTTTAATCTACATTTAATCTACTGGAAATTTATTGAGTTTCCTAGGTATGTGGACTTTCATCAAATTTATGTTTTCACCCATTAGTTCTTGACATGTATTTTTTTCATCTTTCTTCTCTCCTTCCACTCTTTAGAAATTTACATGTGTATTTCTGAACTCTGTCACTTTATGTTGTTCTGAGGCTTGGTTTGATTTCTCTGTTTTCTTAGCCTCCCTGTTTTTTCAACTGTATGAATTCTGTCAATCTAACACGAAGATGGATAATATTTCTGCTAGTTCAGTGTGGTTATTGTTCTAACGTAAGAGTATAGTTGGGGGCTGGAGAGACGGCCTAGCAGTTAAGACCACTGACCGCTCTTGCAGAGGACCTAGGTTCGATCCCCAGCACCCACATGGCGGCCGAGAACCGTCTGAGACTCCAATTCCAGGAGAATTCCAGCTCCAGGGGAATCCGACGCCCTCTTCTGACCTCCGTGACATTGCACGACACGGGTGCACAGACCTACATGCAGACAGTACATTCATACACATAAAATAAATAAATATATATATATATATAAACTGTGTGACCAATTTATGGACGTCAGTCATTCTTCCATCATTAGCCCATCCCTCAAGAAGTAGAAAGGCCATGTATACCATAACACTCTATAACAAATACTGAGGTGCACAAGCCCATTTTCTGCAGAAAAATATGTCATTTTATATACAAACCTAGGGAAATCATAGAAGCAAAACTGAAAAAAAAATCTTCCAAATGCAGGGTAGACAATAATGTTCGAGCAATGGAATAGCACAGTGATGTGTATTAGTAGTAGGAAAATGATCCAAGATGGTTTGAAATGAGAAATCACAGCAGAGCTACCAGAAAAATAAAGTTTTAAATACTGGTGATACAGGATAGTACTTAAAACTAGTTCATTGGCAGTGAAAAATTAAAATCAGGGCCCTTGAGCCTAAGGACCATGCATCTTAACTATCACCTCTTCATAGGTCTTACCAACATATTTGTGTTTGCTTTTTTATATGAATATAATAAGTATTACACACATATATTCAGTCTTCTATATTGACATTTGTGTACTTCTCTGGATAACTGAGGTAAGTACTATGGCATTATGTGGCCTAAACTGTGCAAAAATAAAAAAAATCAATTATGATCTCTAACAACTTTTGCGTCTTGGTGCTCTTTATAGGAGCCTGAAACACCACCTCATACAGAACTACTACCCTAAAATACCAAAGTAATGCTAATCAATCTTCACATGAAAGAAAAGGCATTATAATATTACCAACACTTTTACTACTTCAAAAGCCAAGCTTCCTGAATTGCAGAGCATAATTCCCATAACTAAGCTGGGAATATCCATGTTCATTTAACTTGAAAGTTGAGGTAAAAAATACAAAGCAATTATGAGAATATTAAGTGGCCTAGTTAATAGATGGGAAATACTGTATATTTTCTCATTTTCTATTACCTTCGTCTACATCCCCATTAAATTACTCAAAGATACATCTGTTTTCAGTCTCTTGATATCACAAATAAAGAAGGTGCTAATTTGTCTGTCTTATCAAATCATGGCAATTATGTATAAGGGATTTAAAAAGTTATGATGTTTAAACGAAATCTCTGTATGCTATATAGTAAACAACATAATCATATACAGCACAAACCAAGAGCATTGTGTTGAACTCTCACAATATGGCAGATTTAAAATCAACACCTCACATTACTTTCATTCCCTGGTCCTTTCTATTCACCTTCTTAATCAATCAATTAAAGGATTTGTAACATTCTGAAGAAACAAGAAAACCATAATGACTGAAGAAAAAAAAATAGGCCCATATTTGGGGATGTTTCCATAATTTTGATACTTAGGGTAGAGTGAAAAACTGTGCCCAACTTCAAAATCATTCCAAGAACTATGTACACTTGAACACATTTTTCCCCTCTGTCTAGAAAACAGAAGGAAAACTAGAAGTAGAACTGTCTCACCGAATGGAATTATACTACCCAACCATGGCCCTCAGCTCATTTCCATTAGCTACAAGAATTCTTTGCTCTCCACAGGTGTAGAACATTTTAGGATTGCAGTTTGCAAAAAAGGTGGGGGTAATGGAAAGGATCAATATAGTCCCAACAAGCCTAGCACTCTTGAAAATCCATGGGATACAAAAGGAGAAACGAAAAGAAGGGACCCAACAGGTGCACATCATTAGAAACCCTGACATCCCAAGGTTCCATAAACAGGACCAAGAAAGAGCTCACACGCTGGGTAAGACTTGACGGGAACAGTCCGCACCCTGAGTTGTTATAGAGGACTGAAGAAAGTTAAGGAAATAAAAAATGAAAGCACAAGGAAAAGAGCACAGCTATTGAAACAGGCCACAGCCACTTCCGGGCCCTACCTCTCAGTGACTCCACTTCCGGCCTCCTCCAAAATGCCTGAGCCCGGGATCAACCTGCTTGGCCAATGACACAGTCCTCGGCTTCCGCGAGGGTATCGTATCGCGTAAGTCCCGCCTTTTCCTGTAGAGAGGAGCCTATCACCGTGTCTGGGAGGTGTGGCTTGGGCCGAGGCGCCTGGTTAGGCCCAACCAGGTGGCTGGAGAGAGCGCGCAGGGCCGGCGGCCCGCACACCTCTTCCGCCCAGGCCCGGAAGGGTGATGTGGCTGGTCCAGCGCCGGCCTCACTATGGTAAGAACTAGGGCTGTTTCGTCGCCGCCGAGCTTTGTGCAGCGGCTGTGGGCTCGCGTGGGGGTGGAGGGTAGTGCGGCCTCTTGCGGTGCGCGGGCTCCGGAGCCCTTCTGCCAACCCCCCTGTATGGGATGATGCCCGGCAGATTCCCATCCCGGAAAGTTCGGGCTCACCATCCTGGAAGAACCAGGGCCCCGACCCGGCCCCTCCCGGAGTAGCGCTTTCTTGTTTTGTGCGTTGTAACTTGCAGGAGTTTGTTTCAACCCGTCGGTTCCTTATGTCTTGGGCATCCACCCCTTGAAACATCAAAGCTTATCTAGTGTCTGCCTTTTCTGCTTTCTGTATATCGCCCTACGTGCTTCTTTCGGTTGTTTTTTTCCTAACACTTTTCTATAACCTTCAGTTTCATCCTTTGAGTCAGTGGCGTTTTCAAGCCCCTCAAATATTGTTTCAGTCCTAAAGATACTCCTTTATAAACTGTAAGTTTTAATGATTTGGCTTCTCTGCAGAGATGTACGTACTTCCTCGCAATGTCTGGCCTCAAACCTTTCCCTCCACTCCATCACCTCATTGGGATTTCATGCATGTGTATGCTGTTACAGATTGCTTTAATAGTTTAAGGCCTCAGAAAAGCTGTAAATCACAAAATAGCAAATGTAAGTTCAAAGCAACATAAAGAAGGTAGAATCCTTAAAGCTATGCCTGAAGGCATTTAACCTACAGTAAACAGCAAATCCTATACAGTGTGTTAAGGTGATTTTAGGGAGTCTTGTGCCAAATGCTGACTTTACGAGCATATCCCTAGAGAAAGTATGTTGTGTTCTCAAAAATATCTATGACCCTGCCCCCCCATCGTTAAAATGAAAATTCTTTTACCATAATTCTTTTTGTATCAGCGATAAAAATGATGTTAAAAGCAGAATTTCTAATATGAAGAGTTTGTGTTCCCAAAAGCTGCTCCAGATTCCTATACAGTATACAATCTTTAGACCTGTATTCAAATTTTCAAGTAGTCTTTCCTGCATTTTTATCACTTTCTTTATGATTTGAGTATAAGTTGCAATTTCTTTGCCCCATAAGATTGCCACTTCATAAAGGAGATACCATTTATTGATACATTTTTATTTTCTGAGTTCAAAGTAAAGATTTTCCATTTTGGCCATTTTTCCCACATACCACATAATAATGTACATTTGATATTGAGGATAATGTTAATAAGGTGGTAGTTAACCTAGAAAATTGCTTTTTCAAGTTGAAAAAAATTCTTAATTATCTTTCTAAAAGCTGAAGTTGAATTATTTTGCTCATTGAGCAAAAAAGTTCAGCCTTTTTACCCCATCAAATTACTAGTTGAAATCAAGACCATTTGATAATATTTTTAAAGTTTTTGTGCTTTCTTTACAAAAGCAGCAATAATAGTTTTCATTTATTACTTCTTGATACATATCAAGCTATTTTTTAAAATCACTTTCTAAACATTGTCTTATTTTGAGCTCAGGAATTTTGAGATGTTTACAGGTGAAGGAAGTGAAAAGTAAAGAGACTGGCTTGCCTAGGATCACAGTAAGTAAGGACAGGCCTCAAATTTATCTTAATGTCTGGCTAAGGCATAGCAACAAGAAAAAAATCTTGACATTTTCAGTACAAATGTGGAACCTTTTTCCCAGATTTTAGTCCATGGATGTGGAACCCACATGTGGAGAAGCAAGTATATGTATTCGTATCCATATACAGTAGTTATAGAAGGAAACATAAGTAATAGTTATTGTTTGAAGTAAAGGACTTTTTAAAAATTCATAGTGTTTAGTTTTTCAGAAAAAGAATCTTGTGCATTGCTTGCCAGGGTTTTTGAAGAGAAAGGTTTATTTGACCTTGCAAGTTAGAGTCCTTCAATGAGGAAAGCTAATGCAGGACTTCCATTCCTGAGCTTAAAGCACAAACCACAGAGGAACACTTCTTTTTAAGGGTTTAATTCCTCTGGCTTGCTTAGCTACCTTCCTTCCTTTTTTGAATTGATTTGGGAATTTCACACAATATATTTTGATCATGTTCAGACCCTCTTACCCCATCTCAGCCCTCACCTTCATACCACCTCCACCCCCAACTTCATGTCCTCTTATTTGTCTCTCTTTTTTTTTTTTTTTTATTAATTTCTGTATGTGTATGAATGTACTATCTGCATGCAAGTCTGTGCACCCGTGTCGTGCAATGCCATGGAGGTCAGAAAAGGGTCTCGGATTCCCCTGGAACTGGAGTTCTCCTGGAATTGGAATTTCAGACAGTTCTCGGCCGCCATGTGGGTGCTGGGGATCAAACCCGGGTCCTCTGTAAGAGCGGTCGGCGCTCTTAACCGCTAGGCCATCTCTCCAGCCCCTTGTCTCTTTTTTTTTAAAGCCTATAAAGTCTGATGTGTGTACTCTGAATGCTCTTGGGTGTTGGTCTGTCCCCTCACATCTGGTCAGCCTACCTGGTTAAAGAAAACTGACACTGCCCTCCGAGCAGCTATCAATTGCCAGTAGCTCCTCATCTAGTATTAGGGGGTTTTGCCCACCTCCCCACAAGTATGCTGTGTTTTAATACTGATACTACTCACCACACTACACATGAAAAAGAATAAGTGTCTTGCCCAAAATCATTATTGCTTACAAATATCAGTGAATGTAAGGTTTTAAATTTAAATAGCCTCTTTTGTCACAAAATCTGGGTACTTTCTATCTGTCAAAAGTGTCATTAACCACATACGAAATTCAAGAGGAAAACCAAGGTTTGTGGAGAGGAAAGTTAAGGTAACAATTCTGTTTACCACAGTTCTTTTATATCAGCAGTGAAATGGTGTAGTATAAAAGCAGGTGTCTTTAGTATTATAATTTTACCTCATTAAAATGGTCTGTGAATTTCACTTTGAAAACCACTGCACAAGGTTAATAGAAATCTGATTAGATGCTGTGATCTTATAAATAAATCTCAAATTTTAGATTCCACACAGGTTGAGTTCAAATTTCAGAGGGTGGAGGGGACTGTATGTTTTTAAAAGCTTCTAATGATTCTTTTTTTTATTATTATTAATGTTTTGTGTATTTCAGACATTTTTCAATTCAGTTCAGGCATATTCCCCTTTCCCTTCCCCCCACCCCACCCCACCCCACCCCAAATCATACATTCTGCACCATAACTGTCCTACATCTTTCTCTTGGTCTTTTTTTTTTTTTTATGCTTAGGAATTCACATTTTCCTCCATTAATTTTATATTACTCTAAAATATGGATGCATACTCTCTACCCATATACAGTAATTACAGAGTCTGAAAATAATTGGTGGATGGATTCTAGAGCCCATTGAGAGATTCATATTATAACAACATAGTTGATTTCAGATAAACAGAAATATAATGATAATGTTATTCAGCTTGCCTTTCATCTGGGGGATTTGGTGTTAGCATCCACAAATGAGGGAAAGCATTCTCTGTTTGTCTTTCTGGAACTGTGTCACCTCACTCAGCATAATGGCTTCGAGCTCCATCCATTTACCTGCAAAGTTCATAATGCCTTCTTTCTTTACCGCTGAGTAGTACTCCACTGTGTAGATGTACCACATTTTTATCCACTTGTCTGTTGAGGGGCATTTGGGTTGGTTCCAGCTCTTCGCTATTGTGAAGAGAACTGCAATAAACATGGATGTGCATGTATCTTTGTGGTATTATGAGTCTTTGGGGTACTTACCCTGGAGTGGCATGACTGGGTCAGGTGGTAGGTTCATTCCCAGTATTTTAAGGGTTCTCCACACTGCTTTCCATAGTGTTTGTACAAGCTTACATTCCCACCAGCAGTGAATGAGTGTTCCCCTTTCCCCACAACCTCTCCAGCATCTGTTGTCTTTTGTTGTTGTTTTTTTTTTATCTTAGCCAGCTGTATTGGAGTGAGATGGTAACTGAGAGTGGTTTTAATTTGCATTTCCTTAATTATTAACAGTGTTGAACACTTTTTAAGATGTTCCTCAGCCATCTTCCATTCCTCACTGGTGAAGTCTCTGTTCAGCTCTTTAGCTTTTGAAAAAGTAGGTCATTTGTTTTCTTACTTCTTTGCTTTTTGAGTAGTTTATATATTCTTGGCATTAATGCTCTGTCAGATGCATCACTGGTAAAGATTTCCTTCCATTCTGTGGGTTTTCTCTTCTCTTCCTTAATTGTTTCTTTTGCTGTACAGAAGCTTTTGAATTTTATGAGGTCCTTTTTGTCGACTGTTGACCTTCCTGTGCAGCTGCTATCTGATTTAGAATGTCTTTTTCTAGGCCTATGTCTTGTAGGTTGTTGCCAACTTTTTCTTCTATCACCTTCAGGGTTTTAGGCTTCGTGTTATTAACACCAGGCCTTATAACATGTCTGGCACCCAGTATTCAATTTTCTGTTTGATCAGTTACCTTTTTTTTCTTTTCCTGATTTCATGGTCAAAGTGCTTTTTCATAGTAGGATTTGCTCTTTGACCTTCAGAATATCTTTCCAAATCATTTAATCAAGGACTCAAAAGCAACATTCATTTTTAACCTACTAACAAATATACTTGGACTGTAGTGTGAGCTCCACTGTTGAACTAGATCACCAATGCTGCAGAAAAAGAAGAGTTAAGATCCATGAACTCTCAACTGTAGCTTTACATATAGCCATCAAAGTTCTTAAGTGAAAAGTAAGTAGAAAAGGTCTCCATTTCTGAAACAGGACTAGTGATATCAAATGTCTAATACACAGTGGTCCTGAGGTCATGTTATGTGTTCAGTCAAGTCTGTCCTGGACAGGTGAGGTATATGTGTTTGTCTATTCATTTGAAGGCCAGCATCTCTTTCTGTTGTTCACATTTTAACATACAATAGTAGTACCTATTAATGTATAAATGGAGTCTAGTTGGAAAATGCTTACCTGACCTAGATATGTAAAAGATAAAGTGCTGACCCAGCATTTTATCTTTTTCCCAGCGTGTTATAATTTTTATCATAATTAGGTCAGGAATGTCATTCTTCTCCATTTCTCTACCCCTGGAGAGGAATAAACTACTTTAGTTTCATGTAAAATGAGAGGGGATTACCCATAAAAAATGTTACTAGTTGGCATTTTTAATTCTTGTCTTTAGTATTTTAGTATTTAATTTTAAAGGAATCAAGTTAAGCTAGAGAAGTTAATGTCAGTAAACTTTTATTTTAAACATTGTAAATCGACATTTGAAGCTCTAAGACAGTATTATGCACGAAGAAGCCCCTCATTCAACAAACTTAAATTTTCGATAATGATAAAAAAGTAAATCTGTGTGGAGCCAAAGTGATCTAATACAAATGAAAATACTGTAAATTTAGCCAAAGTCCTTTCTGTAGATTAAATATGGTCAGCAACTAGTCACTGAGCGTTCTTTGATAAAAGCATGTTTATTGTACTAATGTGTATATTTCTGCACTTTTAAAATTTTTTCTTTTGGTACTTCTGTATTGTTTTGACCCAACACCGACATTTCTAATGTTTTTTGGTGATTTCTTAAGATTTCTAATTTAAAATATCCAAACTGTTTTTATACATCCAGAACAAGGGCTATCATATTTAAACTTAGTGAATATATTTTAGCATTCATGAAAGACTTTGAAATTAAGAGTGTCTATGGACTGTTTTCATCATTTAACAACTAATGTGCTTTACTTCAGACCAGTTACAGAATATTTCATTTATTAGGTTTATTTCCTTCTGGTCTGGCTCTATGAACCCAGTACAAAAGAGTGTTCATTTCAAACATACTGGAGGCACTGATTAGTAAAGTGTTGATGAGTCTGCAGTGGGGAAATAGAATAAAGGAACCTTGAGACTAAAATATTTAGGGGTCTACCAGTGCAGTGTTTTAGAAGAAAGATTGTAACTCTTGAGTGGAGTGATCTGTGTCCTACAACCCCACAGGTTACTATTGGCTGTATTTTGTATTTTGCTCCAATGGGTGCCACCTGCAGCCCTGGTTCAAAGGAATACTATTTGATGCTTCTTTATTAAAAAGAAGCAGTTTGTAGATGTTGTAGACAGAATGTACTCCCTCCAAAAAGAAACCCACATCAACACACATATGCACCCCAAAAAAAAAGAATATTATTTGCTAACCTTACATGACAAAAGAGATTTTGCATTCAGAGTAAAAATTTTAATTGAGAAGATTATCCTGGGAGGAATGAGAGAAATATAGTAACAAGACTGTATTTGTGTGTGTCAAAATATCAGTGCTATATAAGGTACTTAAAAATACAAAGTAATGGTAAATTGGTGTTGGTTTAAGCACCCAGACTTGTAGTGATGTTTCAGCAGACTAGGTGCCTAATGTTTCATTAGTTTTGTTTTCTTCTCATCGTTTTCTACAGTTCATTTAAGAGACCTGTCTTAAGCTGTAATTCCAGCACTCAAGAGTCAGAGGCAGGTCTGGTCTACATAGTGAGTTTCAGGACAGCTGGGGCTACAGGAAGATTGTCTCAAAAAGACAAGAAAAAGAAATGCTGTCAAAGTCACACAGCTAGGAAGAAGTAAATTCAGAATTCAAAACTGCTCTTAGCCATTACCCTTAGTTGTAGCACTACCCTAAACTGCTAGAGTCAAGATTTTCTGCAAGAAATTGTTGGTCTAATTTGTTGTATTTGGACATAGAGCAACATCACTTTTATATATATATAAACACCTTTTTGCACAGAAAAAGAGCCCATGTCCCTTTATGTGCTAGTTGTTAACAATGATTGTCTTCTCGTGGCTTAGGGAATGAGAAGAAGGAGGTCAGGGCTAGGTCAGGGTGGTCGTTTTCTTTGGACATATCTATGCTATCCAAATGACTTACGTTAACCAATGTCTTATAAAAAAATGTTCAAAGGCAAGGAAAATTGTTAGCAATTTCATTTAGAACAAGAGTGTATGTACTTGTGGCCCTTTATATTTAATATCTCTTATTTTAAGTGATGGTGAAGGTTATCACAAAACTTTAGCCTTGCTTTTATGACATTCTTCACACCTTTTTTTTGATGTTCCAAGCTTAGGAAGAATTGTTATTTGATATTATTTCCATAAGGAGAATGTGATAGTTTTTAAAAATCATAAGGTGAACTTTTGAATTTAATATATTGATTGTTGCATTCTTTTACATAATGATGCATATGTGAAATATCAACTGTTTTAATAAGAACAGTACGTCTATGCTAAAATGAATCTGTGAAGCTATAATGTCCATAGTTGTAAAATTCTGTCCCATGTTTATTTGGTTTTTTTTTTAATTTTATTTATTTTTTGTATGTGTATCAATGTACTTTTCTGCATGTAGGTTTGTGCATCCATGTCATGCAATGCCGTGGAGGTCAGAAGTGGGTGTTGGATTCCCCTGGAACTGGAGTTAAAGACGGTTCTCAGCCACCATGTGGGTGCTGGGGATTGAACTCTGGTCCTCTGCAAGAGTGGTTGGTGCTCTTAACCTCTAGGCCATCTCTCTAGCCCCCCATGTTTATTATTTGAACACAGCCACAACTGTAGAGAAAAATCTTGCCTTTCCTTTTCAAACTCAACTTACTTTATTCACTAAGTGGGAATAAGCAATTACTTCTTTAGTGAGAACCAAGATTAATGTGAATTTACAGAGAGCTGTGAAGGCCACCATACAATCACTGCCTTCATTATTTGGAGCTCTTAGTACAACTGTGGGGATACTGTAAATCTGATGTTATCCCATTTCTAGTCACTTATTTAGTATGAAGTTCTGTCGTTGAGTAGCAACCAGTATGAGAGAAATATCTCTTTAAAACAAAAAAATCTGGGCTGGAGCTGTGGGTCCTCTGTTGAGAACACTTCTTGCTCTTCCAGAGGACCCAAACTTGCTTTTCAGCACCAAAGTTAGGCAGCTTAAAACCACCTGTAACTGCAGTTCCATGGAGTTCAACATCCTGTTCTGACCTTCATGGACATCCACAAATGTGTAGTGTACACTCACGTAGGCACATATGTACATGCATAGAGATACACATACATAAAGTCATAGTTGGAAGCATGCCAGATGATGTGATCAGAGTTCATCTCTAAATATGTATTATTTTGTTCATGTTAAGTTTTGAGTTAATTAAGGAAGTGCCTCAGAGAGTCAACGCAAACTGGGACAGTGCCTGGGAGATTTAAAACAAAAACAATATGCTATCCGTATTACCTATTTGAAATAAAATAATATACATTGAAATTAAGAAGTTGCAAGATAAATCTTCTTTTTGTAGCTCTAGATACTCTTTCATGTTTGACTCTCTTAGTAATCATGTATAGATGGCTTCTTCCCTTAGAATGGAAATAAAAGTCTAAAATATATTGAATATACCTAACCTGTGGAACATCACAGCTGAGCAGTGTGTAGCTTGCTATAGGGTTCAGTTATTTGCCCTCATGATCCTGTGGCTGATTTGGGAGTTACAGCTCACTGTCACTGCTCAACTTCATAAGAGTATTACGTTTAACATCACTGGTCAGCAAAAAGATCCAGATTCAAAATGCAGCTTCTACTGAATGCTTATCTTTCATATCCATCATGAAGTTTAAAGTTGAAACATTATAAGTTGGACACTATAATCTTATAACATTGATATCATAAACTGTATATGCTAAAAAGATGAAAATCATTAGCCATTAAGCTACCACTAAAATTAGGATAACTCTCAAATATTTGAGATTGTAGAATTTTCAGCTAGCAAGCTTGCCTACTCAGCTCTGTGGACCTCTTGAAAATGAGTATCTCTTATGACTTAGAAAGAATTAGGACATATCCTGTCCAAGGTCTGAGTATCTTCAGAGTTGGCCACTTGGTAGAACATTAGAGTTCCAGATGGTGATGAATGTGAAAAAAATGACCTTCATTTTACCCTAAACCATAGGCCCTTCACATAATCATATTTTTTTCTTCCTTAGTTTTCCAAAATGTCTTTCACAAGTAAATATAAATTTTCAGCAGCTTCTGTTGAATAATTAACAAAATGCTGTACTCAGTGGTCTAATCTATATTGCTTTTTCTCAGTAATGTCATCAGTTGATGAATTTCGTATCTGTTTTCTGATCATAGATGCTCGCTTACTTTGGCTTCCAGTCTTCCCTTTATTAACATTTTCATATGGAAAGTCCTATTTATTTTTCTCCTGAATAGGGACATCTGTTTCCTTTAACCCAGAGACTGCAATTTTTATCAGTAGATGCAGATGCTAAGCATTAGGAAGAAAGTTATAGGTGACAGGCTTATGTCCATAACTTAGAAACACTCTTGACCAGAGTCTAAGTACATCCAAAAGACTTTACCATTTAAGATTTGTTTAAAAATTTAAAGTTCTTAAATCCCCAGAACAAAGTTGTATATATCATATATTTTGTATGTGTAAACAGCTTTCATTTGTAAATGGTCGTACATAGGCAAATGTATATACACGCATTCCACTTCAATAATAGGCAGGGTTGTAAGAGCCGTTTTATCTTTTATTATGAAAAGTTTCAAACACAGGAAGGTAAAAGAAGGGTAAGATGAGCCTTTGTATACTCAGCATTTCATGCATTGCCCTACTTTTCCTGCACACACACAGTTCTGAGTACCTTATCATTTAAGCATATTTAAAGGGGAAAGAAAAGAGACTACATGACAAAATCCTGACTTTAGATACCCAAGTAGAAAGGTGATAAACTCGTTTTGCAAACTTTCAACCATCTTACCACTGGAATCTTTTGTTAAAGACAGAAGTTCTGCTCGTTTTTCCCCAAACATAAATTTTTTGATTCTGTGTTCCCTCCCGCTTTTGGAGCTTACCCTTTATTCCTTACTGTTCTAAATCACGCCATTTCTGGTCTGACTCTTCTGCTTTTCCTTGAAACTTTTCCTTAGGAAAACATGTCTTTGTTCTTAAGTTTCCATGCTGTGACTTGAACATGATAGTGTACTGCTCTTTCCGTGTTGACAGTATGCATCTTCTCTAAGTT
Organism: Rhizomys pruinosus; assembly: GCA_009823505.1. Classification (NCBI taxonomy): domain Eukaryota; kingdom Metazoa; phylum Chordata; class Mammalia; order Rodentia; family Spalacidae; genus Rhizomys; species Rhizomys pruinosus. Next base: position 487,342 of record VZQC01001595.1, on the reverse strand, counting down.
GAAGGTAACTGCTGTAACATAATAATGATGTCTACATAAGACAGTGTGAAAGAATAGTAGGTGAATATCAGTAATTGTTCTTAGTTCTCAACTCCAGTAGAGGAAGAATCATACAATCTCCCTTTCTTTTTTTTAAATTTTTTTTAATTTATTTTTTTTTATGTGTATGAGTGTACTGTCTGCATGTAGGTTGGTGCTCCCATGTCGTGCAATGCCGTGAAGGTCAGAAGAGGGTGTCAGATTCCCCTGGAACTGGAGTTAAAGATGGTTCTCAGCCACCATGTTGGTGCTTTTAACCACTGAGCCATCTCTCCAGCCCCGCAGTCTCCCTTTCTAATCCCTAGTGTCTAACCTCATTCCCCAGAGTACATCCTAAACATATACATACAATCATTTGCCGAGGATGAAATATGTTGTCAGTGTATATGTGTGCATCTTAAAAATACGACCTTTGAAAAATAATCATTGTGTCATACTATTTGTTTTCTCTCTAGAATTTTTCACTTGTTATCAATTTTCCTTCACAGATACAAAATTAAATACCAATTTAATTGAAAGACAAACCATATTAAGGATCACTTGCTATATAAGGGAATAAATTCTTTCAATAAGAAAAGGCATTAAAATGGCAGTCGTAAACATTTTTTGTTCATCATTTTCAGAACATAAAACTAGCACTCCACAAAAAAAAAAAGGTTTTAGTGCAGAAATGTTGAGGATTAGGTAAGATTTATCCAGAATCATCCTTATTCTCCCATTTATGTAAAGATTTACACAGCTAAACCTGTGCCAGTTGTGTGATCTTGCATCTTGTTTATCCCAATGCTTATTAATAATTTGTATATAAACATCTTTGTCATTAAGCATACTGGTAAGTGGGGCTGGGGAAATGACTCAGTTGTTAAAGCATTTCCCATGCAAGCATGAGGAACTGAGTTTGTTCTCCAGCAACTACATTAAAAAGCTAGGCACCAGAGTGGGCCTGTAATTCCATGGCATGAAGACCAAAACATGAGGATCCTCCATCCAGGTTCAGTGGTGGATGCTGCCTTCATAAATACAGTGGACCGATGTCAGAAAGATGCTCAGCTTCAACCTCTAGCCTTCACACATGCATGCACATACACATAATAAAAATACACATGAAACAGAATATTGGAAAGTAATGCACAGTGTTTTTACATTTCATGTTTCATTTATCATAAAAACGTAAAAAGGAAAAGGATAATTTTAACAATTTATGGAAGGACTACTTAAAATTATTCTGATGGCTTTTTTTCCCCTCACATAAACTTCAGAATCAATTGCCTGTTTTAAAAGTGATGTGTTGGTATTTTCAAAAGTAATGTGTTGGTATTAATTTACTTTAAATTTATAGATGAGCTTCACAGTATTGCTTTCAAAAATAACTATCAGGGCTAGAGAGAGAGCTAAGTAGTTAAGAGCACTGGCTGCTCTTGTAGAGGACCTGGGTTCAGTTCCCAGCACCCATAAGGCAGCTAACCATCATAACTCCAGTTCCAGAGGAATCAGATACCCACTTCTGACCTCTGAGGGCATTACATGACACAGGTGCACTTACACAAAGGCAGACAATACACCCATTACACATTAAAAATGAAGTATAATTACCAGTTTATTCCAATTTTACACGTTCTGTGTTTTTTAAGGTTTAATTCTAAAGTTATTGATGTGTATGTTTGAGACTTTTCCAAAAATATTTTATTTTCTGTGTATGAGTGTATTGCCTACATGCAAGTGGGCCCGTATTATGCAATGCCCACCAGAGCCAGAAGACGTTAGATCCCCTACAGCTGGAATTACAGACAGTTACCAGTCTCCATGTGGGTGCTGATAATTGAACCCAAGGCCTCTGCAAGAGCAGCCAGTGCTCTTAGCCACTGAGCATCTTTGTGGCCCCTTCTTTTGAGATTTTTAAGTCGGCACTCAGAAGTAACAGTTTTGCCTTTAGGGAAAAAAAATGTATCTTATTTTTGTAAGAATACTTATAAATTTACTAAATAGGCATACTATTAACTGTGATAAAAGTGTTCACCCTTTAGGGATGACCTTTCCTGTGGATGAAGAGGAAGGTCTAGGGGAAAGTGTGCTGGTGAAGACATGTAATTCCAGGACTTGAGAGACTGAAACAAGGATCTATAGTTCAATAACATCTTGCGTCATTAAGAATATGAAATAGAGAGGGAAGGCACATGGATTCAAGGAAACTTCCCGAAAAGAGTTTGTTGAATTCCAAATAAAACAAGCCCAACTGCATTTCATTTAGACTTGAAACCTATGATTTCCTGTTTGTCTGTTTAAATGTATAGTTCTTATGGTTCCTGTGTTAACTTTTAGAGTAATAGATAGAACTATTAATAACTTCTAGAGTCAGCAGTAAAAAAAGAACAGTATGCTTTTCTTTCATCAGAGTCTAATACTGTAATATTTGTGAGGGCTTGGAACATGATCTCTAATATTTAAAACATGCTTATCCCAGAAAAACAGTTCAGTTGAAAGAAACTTTAGTCAGTATTTCATCTTTATCAGAGGCCTAGCTTTGTAGATGTCAAATGAAGACTGAGAGTCTAATGATTTCACTGAGATCATATACCCAGCTCCTGGCACTGCTTGGAGACCTTGAACATCGGTGTTAATTGCATAGTGACTCCAGTTTGTTCAGCTGTTTTAAATGTATGATATCCAAGTTCGTGAATTTACAACTCCTGTTTGTTTCCTGCGTCTGTGCCTTAGAGAATGAAGAGGAAAGTAAAGCTTTAGAGCACTTCATGCGTGATCTGAGTCTGAGTGTTGTATGTCATCCTGTTTGCCTCCAATGTGGAATTGTCTGGCATTTTTTACATATGAAGTTTTTCTCGTGATATTAATTTGTTTCTGTTTTTGTTTTTTCTCTTTTTAGTCTGCCATTTTCAATTTTCAGAGTCTGTTGACTGTAATCTTGCTGCTTATATGTACGTGTGCTTATATCCGATCCCTGGCACCCAGCCTCCTGGACAGAAATAAAACTGGGTATGTTATTAATGCTGTCTAATCAATCAAATCAGTTCTTACCAAAGCTGAATGTAAATTCCTGTGAAAATCATTAGGTAACTCTACTTGTAATTTAGTTTTCGGTAACTTTTTATAGTATTTTCTATTTATATCCATGGTGTCTTTCTGAATAAAACAGTAAATTCCATAAGTTATCTGTTCCTTAGAGACAGTCTCTTCATCCTTCCTCCGTTTTTGAATTCCTTGTGCATTTTTAGCTTCAGTACTTCATTCTTGTTGATCAGTTGTTTGGAATTCTAATATAATACATGAGTTCTATCAAATAAAACATTTAAGTTTATCATTAAAGAATAATCCCAAAAGTAAATATTTGCATAGAATATTTTTACATTTCTGATGCTATTGGCAAATTTCTCATTCAGAATGAAATAAGTTGCATGTGGAAATTTCTGCCCCTCTTTCCTTTGGGGTAGGAATGCATCCATAGCATGCTACATTAAAAAAGGAGTTCTCAGGGCTGCCAGCCTTACAGTAGAGGCTGAGTAGTAGTATATTTCTCCCATATAAAAGACACCCCCCCCAAAAAAAAGCATTCCTATCTTTAAATTTACAATTATAAACTTTAAAAGTACTTGTTTCTACTTATATATGGTTAAAGCCCAATTTAGTTTTGATTGTAAATAGGAACTGTTTTTCTATAGAAGTAATTTTTATTTGTGTCTCTGTTTGGGGGGGGGGAGAAGGGGGGGTTTGAAACAGAATCTCCCTATAGTCCCAGCTAGTCTGAAACTCATTACAGAGACCAGGCTGGCCTCAAGCTCATGGAGATCCACCTGCCTGTGCTTCCTGAGTCCTGGGGTTAAAGGCAACTGCCACCATGCCCAGTTTAGAAGTAATTTTTAGATTCTCTGTCTGTTTCTATGAGACTCATAATAAATGTGTCATTGTACAAATCATGTTTAGGTGACAGAATGAGTTTTTAATCAACTAAGTTCTTTTATGTTAGAACAATCCAGGTGGTACTGATAAGTGTGAATTAAGTTAGGACTCTTTGGTCATTTAAAAAGTTTTTAAGGCAAGGGCGGTGGCACACATCTTTAATCCCAGCACTTGGGAGATCACTGTGACTTCAAGGCCAGCCTGGTCTACATAGCGAGTTTTGGTCCAGCTGGGGCTACAGGGAGACCTGTCTCAAAAGACAAAAAAAAAAAAAAAAAAAAAAGTTTTATTATATTATCATACTGGTTGTATTTTCTTATTTCAGAATATTTGACCAGAAAATATCTACATTTTGTGATCTTATGATTTCGGACTGTTCAGAGTTCTGACTTTCCTTTGAGGAACTTCAGATTCTTTCTCTGGGTCCTCAAGTCTTTTAACCAGAGTAAATTATGTTTATTGTGATAGTATTTCTTAGACTCAGAGAACATACATGGCTTTGCATATGCCTAGCCTAATGTCTTTTACTTCTTGATGAAGAAAATAGGCCAGTTTTCAGTACTACCTGAAATTGCTATCAAATGTTCCTTTGAGCATATATTACTGAACATATCACATGTTACTATTTTACAGATTTTCAATAGAGTCAGTTATTCTTCATAAGTGTCCTCTGAGGGTAGTTACTATTATTAAAGAAAGGAAAAAAAAATCTTCCTCACAGTTAGACAACCAATAAGTAGGACTGAGTTAAAGTACAGCCTGGCCTTGTTAATAGACCTTTTTTGTTGTTTTAGAAATATATTTGGTTATTAGCTTTCTATTAAGTGTAATGATTCATAGCCCATCTGGTTCTTTGACAGAAAAAATGTGTAACTATTTAAGTATTATGATTTTATAGAGTCAGTCCTAATATTAAAAAACAGATAAGGTTGATTTGTCTTCTTATCATATGTAATACCAGCTATAAACATATGTCAAACCAATAGTATCTACAGTGTTTTTGTATTTTTTGCAAATGTCTCTGTTGATGATTCATAATTTTGGTAAAACTGTTGCTTTTTGTCGGTTCCAAATAATAGCATATCCATTTATTTGTGTGTGCTTATGTGTTTAATTCATAATTTATTCATAGAATTGAATATCTTCATTCTAATGGCTATTCCTGGAATGTACATCACATGTCACATTTAGTGAACTCATACACTTAGTTTCACCTAAACCAATATTTTTAATGTAGCCACATATTTATATATTATTTTTTATTGAATAACATAGATAAGGACTGTCTCTAGAGTTTCTATTTATAGATTAATTAAATGTTGAACTTTGTTCTATAAGATAAATGTAATGCTCTATAAAAAAAACACAACTAAAACCTGTCTTCATTTATCATTTTCTCAAAATGAATTGGCATGTAAATTTTTTGCTTTTGAAGATGATAAAGAACTTGAAGTTAATGAATTCATACAATAAGCCCTCATACAAATTTTCGCCTCTCACATTAAATTACTTTAGCTCTGACCTATGGCAGGCACACACATGATGCAGCTCAGAGAAGTTTCCTTCAATTAATGGTTAGTAGGCTGTCACATCCTATTTTCATATATAAATAGTGGCTTAATATAAAAAAAGCAGATTTCAGGTGTGAAACAAAGCATTACCAGTTAAAATGCCAGTGTATACAATTAATTTTCTGTGGATATTAGCAATAATAATTTGCCTTTCCAAGTAATCACAAGCTACCTTTTGTTCTCTTTTATTCTGTGCAGATTATTGGGGATATTTTGGAAGTGTGCCAGAATTGGTAAGCATCTAATCTCCAGCTATTTCTCCAGTTATGAATTGTATGTCATATTCACCATAATCAGATGTCAATTTTGAAAGTATCAGCTTCTTAATTATGTTTTACTTTTGCAGAAGTTTGTAAATTCTACCAAGTGTTTTCCTTCTGCTATTTAAAACTAGATTTGATTGTTACTTCAAGATACTTCATTAACAGGAAGATAGCTAACCTCAAAATTAGCTCTTATGCCACGCATGTCTAGATTTGGATAGATTTCACCAAAATCACACTGTGTATAAAGTGAATGTGTGCATGTTCATGTCACAGCATGCTGTTCCGTATTTTGTATAGTCCTTTTTTGCAAATATATAAATCAGGATTTAAATTTTTATTACATTTTTATTTTGAGTATGTTGGTGGAGTATGCACATGCCACATTGTACATACAGCAGAAGACAACTGACAGGAATCAGTTCTTTCCTTCCTCCACATGGGTCTGGAGATTGAACTCAGTTCGTTAGGCTTGGGAGCAAGAGTTTTTATTCACTGAGCCATCTTACCAGCCTTCTTATATACTATTTTGATAACTGAGGTCCATTTTGCATCTAATAGATTAAGATTATTTGAGTTTTAATTATGTGTATAGATACACATAAGCTCTTATCCCATCTCACATATATAAATATGACACATTTGACACTGTCCATCACATAAGCTCAGAATGATTAATAAGTAAGTGAAGTAAAATTCAAAAATACTACTCCTTTAGCATGCCTAATTAAAAAGTACTCAGGGCCTTTGTACTTAGCATTACTTGCGCTGAAAATGAAAATTTCTTGTCCTCTTTGGAATTATTTGCAAAACTGATTTTTGCCCCTTTTAATATTCTTATAACCTTGAATTTCTGCATAACTACTTTTTTTATAAAGCAGTTAACTTTCATAAGTGCAGAAAATTTTTAGAAAGTCTAATCAGCTACTTTAACAATAGCCTAAATGCCCCAAACTTAGCCCTTACTTAGGATTAGGGATTTATGAATCATATTTCTAAGATAAACTGTGTTCCTAGAGCATATTTTATATTGGTGTTTAGCTTCTCAGGGTTGAATTACTACCTGAATTCTCAGGTGGTATTTAAGACTTGAAACAAAATTGTTAAAAGCTTAAAAGTACTTAAGTTCTTCTAATACTTAGACATTTTTCTAAAGATCTGGGAACCAGTGTAATATACCTAACCATAGTTGAGGTATAAGTTAGTTTCCAGATCTTTAAAGCATCTGTTGTTGACCATTGAACTACTTTTCAGAATATATGTAGCCTAGGTGAGTCTAAGGGATATTTAGGGCTTTCTATCAGGTGTGTCCAACCTGCAGCCCAGCAGAAAATCATAAAATGCTTTGAGATTTTCTTTTTGTATTTTTCTTGAGATATGAGCTTTGTAGATGACCAATGTATATCTCAATGCCATAAAGTTAGACCTACCTAGATGAAAGTGCTTATTTTCAAAACTGGGCTGGGGAGCAAAGAATGAGTGTAGGTCGGGATCTCACTGAGCCTTCGTTTGTAGGACAGGGCACTCACAGCATAACTACCCACGTCAAGATGTCAGTAATGCTGGAATAGAGAAGGCCTGTCTTAGATTTGCAAAAATTTGTGGTGCAGACTTATCTGGCACTCAGTCATGCACAACAGCTGCAAACCCTAAAATAACAGAAAAAATCTTTAAACACTTCAAAAGGAACCAAGAAACATAGAAAAAGAGTAATATCACCCTCAATCATTAGTGTTAATAGCTAATGATAAATCTGAACCAAACTGTTTACTTAAGAGGTTAGTCACCTTGAAAAAGAAAAAGTACATATATGAGTATTGCCAAGGAACATAGTATTTAAAAATGCCTCAAGTATACTACAGAGTAAAGGTAGCAGAGGAGGTCTGGTATCAAGGAGCTGAGAGTCTTTCTCCATTTTATAAAGTTGATAATTCATAAAATATAAAGGTTTTTAAGACTTTATGTAGGAAATTAGATGTGGACGATTCTATTCAGTACCACTCCAAGTGCCCCCTTTGTTCATAATTCTAGGAAGGAATCTAGCAAAAAGTCTGAAATATACAAAGTATTTAGCTGACTTGATGTCCCAAAATTATGATCTATTTTTATGTCTAATTGCAACTGCCTTTTCTTATTACTAGCTCATTTATTATTTGCATTTTCCCCCTTTGGGTCTGAATGGCTCAGTTCACATGTTCATTCTTCCAGTTAGCTGAAAGCATTTGCTTCATTTTGGCAAAGCAGCATTGGAAGCATTGATGCTGATCGCTGCTCTCTCAAGCACGTGCTCCTCTGTTCTTGACACACAGTCTATCCACAAAGGATGCAATTTAATGGGAAAAGAGCTAGCCAAATCATCTTATCATGTTACACATCACATTACAGCAACTGTTTCTCATTCACTACACAAACCCAAGACCAGACAAGAAGTAACATTCCTACTCAAGTTCAACTAAAGATGTTTAGCTGTACCACATGGCAATCTCTTTTAAGAAAATGAAAAACAGGAAAATCAAACCCATATGTAAATTATAGCCTTCTAAGTCAGAGGATGAGGAAGAAAAGAACTTCCTCAAAAATTAATTTTCGGCAGATGGAAAACTCAGGACAGGATTAATTGCTTCCTGTAGGTTTTCAATATGAATGAGCTAAACAGGGAAAATGTCTAGTCCTGAAAAAATTAACTGGCTTTTATAAAATCTACCTGAAATGTATGTATTAGGGATGTGTTTAGTATGAATTTACTCCTAAAGAATTAGCATTGTAAATCAATATTTTTGGTTATGAAAGATTTTTTTCTAGCTAGAGTGATGGTACGTACTATAAAAACTTTACAGATTTTTGTTTATCTAAAAGGCAGTCCATTAAATATCTGTTAAAGAATGGGAAAGTACTTTCTGAACAACATCAATTTTTGTATTTTTTTATTTTGTTTTGTTTACTATGGTTTAGTTTGGGTTTGGTTTTGTCTGGTTTGGATGTGAGATAGGATCACAAGAACATGTACAATATTTTCTGGGACTGTTATTGAATAGGCACAAATATATAAACTTAATAATGTATCAGTGTGAGCTCAGTGAAGAAGCTGTGAAAACAGCAATTACCCTGAGAAATTTAGTTAATAAAGGCAGTCAACACTGACATTTAACAGAGGTAGTTAACTGAACTTGCTAAGTGAAATGAAGAATTTAGTTACTGGGAAAGAATTGATTTTAAGCATAGGAAAACATACTAGAGGCTGTAATGTAATAAGCCTCAAGGACCCAGATGTATCTCAGCTGTTTCTAGATGTGACTGCTGGTTTCTTCCTTAGGCCTGGAACCTTCTAAATTAGTACAGCCTTAGAATTACTGAAAAAATTAAAAAGGTGAAAATGAGTTTGAGTTCCCTTACAGGATCTCTATGGGTTTGCAAGACATTTTTACAAGCAAACTTAGGTAGATCTATTATCAGGAAAAGGAAATTCTCCCAGTCTTAAACTCTTAGCATATATGAAACTGACTTATACAGAAGGTATTGCAGTTAATTTACACTTTGAATTTTGTATTTTTGAATTCAATGTTTTTGCACATTTTCAAGGGTCCCTAGTTCAAAATGTGAAATTCTGAGAAATTTTAAAAATTTTGAGTACAGAATTGATGCTCAAAAAGTTTCAGATTTTGGAGAAATTTCTTGTTTTCTAAACTTGCTCAATCAATGAAATTTAGTCAGGTATTCCAGAGTTCTCCAAAATGGAAAAAACTTTCATCCCAAGCATTTGAGGTAAGGATTACTTGACCTGGAAAAGACTTGGTGTGATAGCTATCTCAGAAATAGTTTTCTTTTTTGTTGTTGGTTCTTACTGTGCCTGTTTATTAAATGGAGTGATGCTAACTAGCTTGCTGGTTTTCACCATGAGTGCTTTCTCCCTCTCAAAGTGTCATGAATTGCCACCACTGATGAAAAGAAGAGACTGCTAAATATCATGTGTTGGATTTCTTTGTGTAGGTAGGAATTCCCTTCCAGGTTGAGTTGTTTCTTTGGCTTCATGTTGTTGGAGAGCAGTTCTCCAGAATATCTGTCATACATTCTGCATTGTGGTTTTTAGTGTCTGGCTTAATACAACAGCACAGTAATGACACGTTCCAATTTTTTAAATATGTGAAAGGCTCAGAAATTTCTTGGTCATATGCAGCCTTTTGACATTGGAACATGACATTGTCATCTACAAAGTTGACATGATAAGTTTACAATCCAGTTCCAAAAAAAAAGTCTCCTAATGGACCAGGAGGAAGGCTCATCAAGTAAAGGCCACACAATTCTGACAGCCTGAGTTTGATTTCCTAGATTTCATATAAAGGAGGAAGGAGGGAACCAACTTCATAGTTGTCCTCTGACCTCCACACAAGCGTTGTGGCATGAGTCTTCACATAAATACGACACAGGAATTTTTTTTTTTATTCTCACAATGTTTAAATAATTTACAGCTTTGTATAGAGGTGCATTCATTCCTATTCCTGGTTCCAGGCAGGCCATGGGCTACAGCTTGGACATACCTGGTTAGCCATTTCTGAATTGAAGTTGTTTTATGTTGTATAGAGTTCCTTGTTTTCTCCCCTCCTCCATGTGTGGACCTCATAGGCAGGAACTTCATGTTGATCCTCTCCCATAATGATAGCCTTATACTATCCACATTGCTTATTTAGTCAAGATGATTATCTTCTTTTCTTCAACAGGTGAACGCAAGAGTCCTTATGTTGCAGTATGCTGTATAGTGATGGCGTTCAGCATCCTCTTCGTACAGTAGCTTTTGAAAATGCCAGTATTCAATGGCCATCAGATGCAGTGTAATCAAGGACTTGCCTGCAGATAATGGAAGAATGGTTAATCCTTTTATCTCTGAACATTGAGATAAATTTCCAGATGCTGTTCTCTATTTTTAATGTTATTGGACCAATGAGCTATCTATAATTAAGATGTAACCATTTAATACACAAAGAGTTTAATAGTCTATACCAGTCAACCCCAGCACCATCACTCCAATATTACATTCTACAGATGTCATTCTCTTGTGTCAGGTACTCATTTTTAGTAAAGTATGTTGAAGGCACAGAGTAGAAAACAAAATTGCTAAATTGTACAAGTTCCTTTCACTATGAGTTGAAAATGAGGAAGTTAAGAATGAGACCTTTAAGGCAGTGGGTATTTTTCTTTGAGAAAATTTGTGCTATTTTTGTTGTTCTTAAGGATTGCATTTATATTCACACTGCTGATCAATAACCAGAGTACCTCTGTTCTTGGCAAATTCCATAGTTTATTACAGGCATAAAAAAAATACTTAAACTGCAGTTGTAAGCAGCAAGATAAATGAGATGTGGCTTGTGTAGTACTGGAAAAACATTCATCTTCAATATAATAGTGAGACTTTTGGTCAAGTATGATCAAGGACAAAGCTGCCATCCTTTGCAGAAGACAACACTCTTAGAATGAAAAGAGCAAATAGAACAATTACAGATTGATAATCCTATGTGGTTTTCCTTCTTTGTTGTGTCATGTCTTCCAAATAGAACATTCATTGTAGTTACCACAAATAAAGTATATTTTTGTTTTGTTTTCTAATACAGATCTTTAAATCTAGTTTATGTTCTGTCAACTAAAACTGGAATCTGTTTTGTAACTTTGTAGGTGATAAACAGATCTTAAATCTACTTGATCTGTGTATGATCTACGTATCTTTCAGCTTTGATATTCAGGCAAGAATTTTTGAAGTTTTGCATAGTCAGGAAAAATATTGGGAATATAACTTAATATTTTAAAATAGTGAAGTTATAATTTGTGATTAATATTTCTTCAAGTTCAGCTGAAAGTCTGTTATTCAAAGCTATGAGGAATTTAAATTCTAGCTCAAAATAATTATACTTATTAATTATTGTTTTCAGCTAATTAAATTCCCTATAAAAGTAGAAAAGAAGAAACCTTTTCTTAGAAGTGAAATTTCTATAAAAGCAAAGAATTTGAAGGGATTTTTTGTTTGTTTTTGTTTTTTTGTTTTTAAAGCAAGGTGTCACTCTCTAACTTAAACTACCACCAAAGCCAGGTAGGCACCTAGCTTTTGAAGAGTGCTTCAAGCTATTTGGAATGAATTCTAGGATAACATAAAGGAAAGCTTATTTTGTGTTTTGTTGGGGTTTTTTTCTATGTTTTTGTTTGCTTGTTTGTTTCAAAAGGTACTAAAGTGTATTAATACTGATTGCACATTATATGTCTGTGGCTAGTTAAAACTGATATGTTTTACTTTGGACAGGAAATTGGGTTATGATAATTATTCCTACTCTGAACTGCATCTTGGGTTTTACTTTAAAGTATTTTCAGGATATCCCCAAATTAAGAGTTCCTGTCAGTGTATTTGGGCAGAGAAAGCTACCTTTCTGGGTCTGATTTCTGGGCAACCCTCTGTTGTCTATCTCTCCTACCACCTGGATTGTCCAGTAGCTAACACAGATACAGTGTGAAATGAGATAGTGTGAAACATTCTCTTTAATTTGGCATTTCAGATGATGTAGGTGAAAATTAGAGGAAAAGTAGTTGCCTTGGAGATTTTATGATAGTGTGTAAAACCGTTGAGTATGTGTCTATGCTGAACAGCAGGAAGCAGCTAATTTCTAACCCCACCCATCCCAGTGTTTTTAAATATGAGCTCTTTGGGAGATAGAGGAAAGATATAAAAGTGCAGACACCTATCAACAGAAATTGCCCTTTTATTTACTGCATTTTCTTGCAGAGCTTCAGTACTGAATCCATTTCTCCAAAGCAAAGGGTGGTGGATTAGGAGGTGTTAAGCCCACAGAATATTGAGATAAGTCTGTTTTGATGGGTGGAAGGTGGTAGGATGAGGAAGAGCCATAAAGTATGCTTCAGTTGGGTAGCCTCTGCCCCCAAGTACATGCTACAAAGTTTGAGGGGAGGATGGACCCTGGAATCCATAGCTCCTGAGTTCAGCTGTTTAACTGAGCCACTTTTCTGCCCCTAGAGGCCTGACTCCGTTTCAGAATGTTTGGAGATTATATTTAGACCCTGATTAGCATTCATTTTATCATTGATAAGGAAGAGGAATATCTGTTTTCCATGTAGTTTTACAAGATGCTCAGTCAAAAGGCTATATAAATCTGTCAAAATGGTCCTGTAGTTTAAAAGTTGAACCTCAAGTCCAGTATCATGCTAATGCCTATTCTCTCTGTGCAGGCACTACCTTAAAGGCTCTTATATGTTCAAATTCAAGCTGCTTCCTATTGGAAATAATCAGAATAGGAAATTTATAATAAATCCCTTCATATTTATAATAAAATGATTAGTCTAGCTGTACCATAGGATAGCATAGGTTTCCATGAAATTGGTTTTTCCAAGTTTACAAAGTTAAAATGAACAGATATCTGACTCCTTTTGTGAAAAATATTTAACACTTGTAAATAATTTCTATTTCTTCAAGAAGCATTTACATTATTCATGTGGTATATTACTATTAAGACAAGTGCATAGTTTCTTTATTCATAATGTAGTGTATGAAAGGGAAAGTCAGTATATGCAAAGCATGATAAAACAGCAGTTACAGAGATAATCCCAGGATTCTAGAATAACAATCCTCTGAGTAGAACTTCTATACTAGCACAAAATAGTTGACCTTGACAGCATTTTGCAAAACCACAGTGGGATGTTAGGGACTATATGTACTGAGTTTGTTGTGACACATGGGAAGTACTATAGTGATACATAAAGGTGGACTGATGTTATATCGGAGAGTCTTGTATTTTACCTACCTCAAAATCAAAGTTGAGCTTGTATTCCCTCCTGCCTAACATAAGTCCTGCAGGAGGATTATAAAATCTTCCTTGTTTTATATATATGAAAGCAATGTTAACTAGGAACAACACAGTAGTTGATTCTGAAACTTCTCTAAGTAGTGAATAGAGACAAATAGCCAGTCAGTGTCAGAAGCAGGTCATACTCAACCCAAGATAAAATCAGCCCCAACTGTGAAAAAAAAAAACTGCACAAAGTACACCCTTTACATTTTGTGAATGTGCAGCAAATATTTCCAATAAGCAAGAACTTCAGCTTCATAAAAACCTTTGAGAACTTACACAAACTTAGCAAGTAGAAAACTTTTAGGGACCACTCTTATCATTCTTTTGTATCTATCCAGTAATAATAAATGTTCCCAAAATGTTGCTGGCAATCAGCCTTGTTACCTTAACCATAGAATCACTTCTAGCTTCTGAGAAATAACTTCATAATTGTTGTTGATACACAGCCTATCAGTGGTTTCATTTACTTTGCCCCACACTAATTCCAAACTAATTTGAAATGCTATTCCAATGCCTTTTGCAGAAAATCTAAATATATTTCCTGTTTAAAGGTGTAGATAATTATCCTAATCTGGTTAGTTCGTGTCTTCTATGTAATAAAGTGAATTGTCAAGAGCCTTCTTTTATCTTACTGTCAAATGAGTAAAAGTGATTAGGGCTTTAAGATGAGAACTGCCAGTATAACTTTTTTCTACATTAGTGTATGACTTGCCAGGATTACTTTGGAGGTGATACTGGTTTTTATTTTTAAATGCTTCATTGTCTTCATTGTTTTATTTTGCTGCTGCTTTAAAGATTTTAAATATTTGTTAGTAGTGTTTGTGTTACTTACACCCACAGTACCTGACAGGAAAACAAGGAAGGAACATTTTGTGTTGTGTTGTTTTTTTGTTTTTTAATTGGGCTCAGTTCAGATGGCTTCCATCCATAATGGCAGTGAAGGCATACAGGTAGTCATGGTGTGGTGGCAGCTCCTCACATCAGGGTATCCCAGGAAGCTGAAAGTGAGGCCGGAAACTAGGGTGAGGCTAAATTGTAACCTTCAAAGCCTTTCCCTAATGGTGTTTTTCCTCTAGATGACTTCACTTACCTCAAGAAGGTTCTACAGCCTCCCAGAATAATCCCAGCAGCTGGGAAACGTGCATGCAAAAGGAGTCAGTCATGATATTTCAGATTCAGCCTGTAACACTGACTCAGTTTGTTTGCTTTGGGTATGAAGTCTTGAATTGTCATAGATTAATCGAAATCTGATTCATAGTGAATTAATGTCACTTACTAGCTGAGGGCCTTTAGATAAGCATTTTGACAAATAGCTATCAACTTTTGTCTAAATTCTAGGAATCACATTAGTCTAGTTAATAGAGTTTGTTTTTAAAAATAGCAAAATTTGTGCTTTAAATAATGTGACCCTCCTTCTGTAGTCTTCCCAAGATAGAGTCAACACAGACAGACCTTTTTAAAACCTGTTATCGAAAAGGCGTCTTTTCTAATCAATGAAATACAATAATTTTTGTCTTAGGCTTGAAATTCAAAACAGTAAAGTGAATAGGAGAAAGTCTGGTGGTGGTTATTTTAGTATATATTGTATGTGTTCCTTACTGTACCATTGTGATAGAAGACAATTGCTAAATTTCTGTTAAAAGACCTCAAAATGGCACTGTGATAGAACATTGAACTTAACATTTCCAGGAAAGCAAAATCTTGTCAGTTCAGAGGGTTTACATAAATTTCCTTCACCAAAACAAAATTGAGGATGGAGGATAGGGAAAAGGAAAACAAAAATATTGGAAATTAGGATAAGTTATGAATTATGGAGGATGAGAGTACTCAGGAATGGTGTAATATCCAGACACTGCTGTTACAGCTTTATTTGACAAGGGAAGTGGCCTGGGAACAAATGTGTGGAGATCTAGGGCTTACTGCCAAGTGCTCAGGCCTGGAGTTTATCAGCCTCTAACAGCGTGTTTGATAAACTACTCATCCTAGGCTAAATACTGGGAAAGTGATGTGCAAAGATTAAACTGTTTAAAAAGAAATTTGCATTTGAGACATTAAGATTTCATGAAGGCCAGCATCAGAGAAAAAATCCTGTACTGTCTCCATATGTTAACACTGATCTGCAGGCTAAAGATTGGAGCTTAGAAATTAGAAACTGAAGAGGTAGTATTGTCCTTTGATTTTTGCTTGATAGAAATATTATTTACCCTGCTTTTTAAATAACATTACTAATAAGACCTGGAGTAAGTTTTGGTTGATAACTATGATGTGTAAAATTGGTTCCTAGTAAGTTTGCAGTATGAAAGCTGTAGAGCACATAGCAAATACGGTGATAAACAGGTGAGTTTTCTGAAAACTAATTTTATGAGTCAGCAGACCTCTTAAAGGATCAGTGTTCATACCTCTACCTCAGTCAAAGCTTGAAGTGATAGTGATAGTTCTAAACAAAAAATGCTAGAATTCTTTTTGTTTTCAGTATTTCAATCACTAGTATCTTCAACAAAGTCCAATTTAATATAGCTGCAAATAATAGAAACTTAGAATACTATTAAGATGGTCCCTGAACCCTAAGCTTTGAAATACCATGGAGAACAGAAATAAGAATTCAACATAATCTTCAGTCTCTCCAAAGAATGATATTGATGCCGCATTACCAGTCACAAGCTAAAGTCCTCTACACTGCCTATCCATTTATAATTGAACACTTCATTTGATATGTACCTTATACCACTACAGTCAAGATATTCAATGAATAATGGGAACCTAAGTTTTAGGTTTTAGTCAAGACCAACTGCTGATGGGGATGCAGTATGAAAAGCATACACAACCTCTCAGATAGCCTGAAGAAATTTACATGGGTAGTCACAGAAGTCTACTCCAAGAAGTTGATGACTAGGCTGTACGGATAGAGCATGACCAGAGAAATAGAAGGAATGGCACAAAGACCCAAGCAGAAGACCTGGGACTTGTGGAGAAGTGGATAGAAAATGAGTAAAGACAGTCATATGAGGCACAGAATTGTGTAAACTGGAAATTTAAAAAGAAATGAAGATACGATTTCTACAGGACTCTGAACCATAGCGAAGGCTGGCTGAGTAGTGCAAAGGATTTGGCTTTACATAAATGTAGGAGTGGTGTAGTAGACTGTCTAATGTTGGAGCTGTGAACATGTCAGGATAGACTGAAACCTGTATCAGGTCTTATTCTGACCTTCGTACTGTGAATGTTCTTGGGAAAGAAGCCTATCCCCTTTTTCTTGAGGCTATCCACATCTGCAACAAGCATCAGAATGGCTAAAGAAGGGCCAGGGAGAACGTGGCTCATCTGTTTCCTCAAATGAAATTAGTCAGCAGATCTGGGATGAGCTACAAAATGATTTCAGTTCACCCTCTGTAAAGAAATTTCACCAAGACTGCTGTGATTCACACTAACCTAAACTGTAGAGAGAAGACTAATACAAGAAGTATTGTATAGCTTAACCAAGTTCATACATTATGAGGTTGTCAGGCCCTCTGAATTAAACCTGGATTTTCTCTGCTTATATCAAACTTACTAGACAAATAGAATTCTTTACATTGGCTTCTCCTGGGTATCTCTTTTACAAAGTATACCTCTTTATCCTTAAAGTTTTTAATCTTGTAAACTGGTCTCCCTCCTGCTATCACCAATCTGAAATTGGATCTGTGGTATTACCTCTCAAGCTCCTACCCCAGGTTTATGAGTTAAACTCATGAGTAGGCAATATGATTTCATATTTAATTTGATATAAGCCTCTTGGAACTCCAAAACTGAAAGGAGCATTCTACCCCCCCCCCAAAAAAAAATGCACATGCAGGAAACTGAGTTACGATGCAGGAGCTAACATGCTGCTATCATTTAAACCAAGAAAAACACACTCCAGACAAGATGAAAGATCTAATAAAAATATGTTCTTATTTCTGATTCTAAAACTTTAACAGCTGGACTTACCCATGTGGAATAAAGTTACATAAATAACCCAACCAGGAAATAGGCTGAGAAGTCCAACAGAATGATAGATGATCCTGGACACTGCTCATCACACCCAATGGAGTTACAAGGAAATGACTGGTCACTGGAAGACATTGCTGAGCTGGTGCTGGTATATGTGATCAGCAGACTGCAGCATCTCAGTTATCCAATAACAAAACTGCATCTCATAAATGTTAAAATAAGTATTTGATTTTTCATTTGAAAGGAACAAATATCCTAAGTAAATTATTGTATTTTTGTCCATATAATGAACCCAAAGCTGAAGCCTTGTTTACTGTCTCCACACTTTCCTGTAAGTGAAAGTTACCTGAGAGTAAAGAGCAGACCTTCAGCCTAGGTTAAAGCAGCTCTTGTCCACTTACATGCAGGCAAAGTGGTGGGAAGGGGGCCACAGTCCAGGTGGTTGGTAAGGAACTTGGCAAGTCTTACCTGAGGTTTGGGTTAGAAACGATCTCCACAGCCTTACTAGCCCCAAACTCCAGTGACAGCCTATATTTATGGTGAAAACTGCTGTTCACTGCTCCCCACTTTTATTAACAGTTTCTTAAACATGGACAAAGAACTCTTGAAGAATAGTTTTTTCTAGCTATGTTCTTGGAAATCCCATTGTGGGAAGTTTTACATATGTAACATGTAGTTCAATGTCCCCAAAATTAGATGAGGGCCGACTTTGATCTTTGATATGTTATATCCTATATGTAGGATATAATCATATAGGAGATATATGATTACCCCAGTAGTTACTTCAATATCAAACATTCGGGGAGTGTTTATTACCTTAGTTGTGTAGGAATATCAGTAAGAATCAACTCACCCATTGTCTACGCCATGCAAAGGGAAATGTCCACATCAGTCTGAAAGAGTGAAAGGAAAAAAAGAAAATTACTGTTAGGTCTTTAATGGATCGCTATTTCCCCATACTGCCTTCCATGTGTTTTCATTTGCTGTGATCCGAGGAAAGCAGCTCAAGTAGCTGCCCCTGTGATTACCCTAGCACAAGATGAGTCACTGGTAAAAGTTGCTTCTTCCCAATTTCCTTTAAATAACAAGCCCTTTGTCCTTTAGAACCATATAGTGTACAGTATTTGTAACATTTTTCTCATTTAGAAACTAAAGTTTGGATTGTAGAAAATGTACAAAACATGTACACAAAGAGAAAGAGATTTCCAGTAATCCTAACAGTTCAGTGTAGCCCTATTAATGAATCATGCAAAGACATGTATAAAGATTTTTTTTGTTTTCATTAAACAGAACACACTGGCTTTAGCCTTGCTCTGCATAATAGTATACTATGAACATCTTTACACAACTTACAGAATTTTGCTGTTATACCATTTAAAAATAATTACAGAACATTCCACTATAAATTACAATTTAAGCACTAGCCTGCCATTAGACATTTAAATTGTTTCCACTCTGGAAATGGCATATTTAGAAAGATAGCATGGCACAATCACATGTCATCAAGATTAGTTCATATCACACATGTACTTAAGATAAAGATAATCTCAGTTTCCACTTAGGTGGGCATGAGCAGATCTTTTGTTCAGGATAAGCTGCATATGCTTTTACTATTTCAGGGTTACTTGGGAAAATACACTCCAGTCTTCCTATAGTTAAAAAAGGCAAGCATAGCTTTTAGAATTCATAATCTTAATAGGTCACAATACATTTCGTGTCATTCCCTCCCATCACCATGAGTACTTGAAGTACTGACATGCCATGGGTGAGGGAAACAGAAGCCGAAAAACTTTATTTGAATTTCTACTAACATTGTAAGACATTGAACCACCTTTGTGGTTTTGTCTAGAAAATGATGGTCTCCAGACTGAGCAAACTGTATTGGATGTGTGAAAAGTGAAGGAGACAGGATGGCAGAAGGGCCTTCGTTAGTGAGTAGGGGTGGGTGTGTGATGGACTGTTCAAACTGACCAACCACCTGGATGTCACATGACCCCCCAATTTACAGCCTCTACTGCTAGTTTTTCCTGCATTTGCAGTTCAGGGGGCCTTTATTTCCATTTAAATAATAGAAGTTGAAGATCTAATAATTTTTACTCTATAAAATAGAATAATTACACAACCACTAAATGTATATATTGTAGCAATTTGTGACATGAAGGGATGTACATAAGTGATAAAACCATGTTACAGAATTTATAGGATGTGATCCCTTTAGAGTAAAACTCCCTGTATACATGTATTCATATATGCATCCACACACCCCATTTTACAAACTACAAAAGTATATAACAGTATGTTGATAATGGTTTTACTCAGGAGGGGGAAGAGTAGTGAATTTATTTTGTATACTTTTATAGTAAAAACATGAAAATATTAGTGGGCGGTGCATGCATTTGAATTTCATGACCTTACTTGCTTTGTTGACCTTTTTCAAAAAAGAAAAATTGTTCTCTGTGTATGTGCGAGTGAACGTTGTGTGTGTAGATGCTCGGAGAGGAAGGCCTTGAATGCCCACGTGGTTGTGAGCTGCCCCATGTGGGCTCTGAAGTTGAATTCAGTTCCTCTGGAAAATCAGCAAGTGTTCTTAACTGCTGAAACATCCCTTCAGCCCTCCCCCTTCCCCCAACCTGTTTTTCTTTCTTTCCCACAAGAATATAAAAAGTCTTGGTAGCCTTTTTGTGTCCATGCTCTACCCCTACCCCTTTTTGTAAGGTCCCCCACACTCTCAAACCGGATGTTTCTTATGAATTCCTTAAAGGGTGGTCAGTCCTTATTTGCCTTTGGAAATCCAGAATGTGAACAGTATTTAGTAAACTTCTAGCTATCATGTAAATTCTTAACTCTTTGAAGAAGCACAAATGGACTGAATTTACCCTCTAATGCCTTAACTTCAAGCATTTTCAACCATCAAGAAAAGCAAATCATTTACATTCAGAACTGACAAAAAACAGGCTCAGTTGTCTCTAAAATATATGCATTAAGAATAGTCTGCCAAGGATTTTGTATAAAGACAAAAGATAATAAACTTAAAATGTATATACTAGTCAAGGGAAGTTTTACATATGCAGCAGAGTGTGATCCAGTTTCTGGAAATAAATGCTTTGCACTAGATACAAAATTGATGCCAACTAAATTAGCTTATCTTTTTTTTTTTTTTTTTTTTTTGGTGTTTTTTTTGAGACAGGGTCTCTCTGTAGTCCCAGCTGGCCTGGAACTCGCTTTGTAGACCAGGCTGGCCTTGAACTCACAGAGCTCTGCCTGTCTCTGCCTCCCAAGTGCTATGACTAAAGGCGTGCACCACCATGCCCGGCCCAGCTTATCTTTTGAATGATAAGACTCAATTCTGTCTTAAATGAAATGAAATGCATCTATCTAGGATTACATGGCACAAAACTTTCAACTTTATAATTTCTATGAACTTGCGATTTATGGCAATAATGGCAAACATCTCATGCTCTTTACATACTTTATAAAATACTGGAGAATCTGGTATTATGCCATACAATTATATTCACTTTGAGACTTAAAAAAAAAAAAAAAAAAAAAAACGACCATTTCAAGAACCAGACAAACAAAAGGAAAAGAAAAAAAGGAAGGAAGACTGAATAATTTTGTAGTGTTTGATTTGGCTTGAACATTTAAAATGTATTCTTTTATAATCGTGTTACTTATTTTAAAAGATTAGATGCTGTGTGTTATATAGAATCTGCCCTTATCAGATTAAATCATTTTACCCTTCATGGTTTATTCAGCTATTGATTTGGTGTTCTTAACATATCAGAAGTAAGGATCCACAATTTTAAAATGAACAGAAATGTCAATGAGGAATAATCCATTCATTTGCAAACTGAAATGAATGCAGTTTGCTAGTTTAAAATATTTTAGTCATTCATTCTTTTTGAGTCATCTCAACTACTCATTACTTAGTGCTCATAAGAATAATTGACAGCTCTCAGAAACATCAAATAAAAATCTTTCCTATACTCTGGGGAAATTACCCTTGACACTACCACCAGAACTGTGGGCCCATAGACTAACAGCTCAATTTTTGCCTCTATTGGCCCATTTCATTCTCAGCCTTTCCCATTCCTCTAAACCCAATGAAACATCAAGGCTAATTTGAATGACTCCTATTTGAAAATAATAATTACTGACCCAGGTCAAATTAAACAGAAAATAAATTCACTGGGAAGAATGTCAGTTGTCTCCTGGTTAGCTCAGAAGGTCAGCAAGCCAAGCTGAGCGATCATATGAGATTTGAGTCATATAAACCTCAGCCAAGTAGTGTCATTGATACACACTGGACTAGTTCTGGGCCTTGTCATTCTCACTTTCATTTGTCCCTGAATGTGAAATCTCAATGGATGAAATCTACTCCATCTCTGCTCTTAGATAACAAGTAATACACAATCAAAATCTGAAGAGATGACACCAATCAGTTGTTGCCACAGTGATGCTACATACCAAAATAACTCTAAAATTGCAGACTTAGAATAATAATTTACTCTTGTTTCTGTGGTCAACTGAAGAGTAGCTATCCTAAGCTTTGGATGTATGTGCTGACCTCCAAACTCATGATGAGTTCAGTCTGAATTCTTTGTCTCATTTTTATTGGGTGAGAAGATTATCTGACATTTTTTTCTTTGTAATGCTAACACAAGTTCAAGACGACAATCCAAACTGCATTTAGCATATTTCAATTCTGTAAAGTCACATCTTTTAACTCTCCATAAGCAAAAAACAAGTCATTGGACAATGCAAAAACATGCCAAATTTTTTTGCCTTTTCTAATGAAAATATAAAGTCATGGAGCTGAAGTCTTGCACACAGATGTGAAAATTTTGGATTATTACTTTAATTTATTCCAACAATAATTCTCATTGGCCAAGTTAAGATTTTTATGATACTGACTTTACCTAAGGGTAAGGAAAAAGAGGTGGTCCACTTTGTTTCTATAGGAGATAAATTTCCCTGTCTTCTATTCAGATTCACATAGGGCAGAGCCCTCATATGCTGGGGAGAAGTTCAAATGCTAAACAGACAGCAGTCAAAAAGCTGGCATCTGAGGACCCTAATCATTGTCCTTTCCCTTAATGAGTTCAGGTGGAAAGCAATGAAGATACATGAAAATGCAAATTAAATTAGAATTCAGAAATGAAAACTTGGGCTATAGAGTGGAAAACAAAAACAATTTTTCCTAGAATAATAATGATGAGATGGTCCTGTATTTAAGATACTTTTCATGGCTCTTTAAAGAACCTTTTATCAAGTTGTTACTCTCACACTAGAAGCAGAGGCAAGGGAAATCTCTGAAATCAAGGCCAGCCTGGTCTATGTAGCAAGTTATAGCACACCTGGGGCTACAGGGAGAACCTGTCTCAAAATAGGTGTAGGTTGTGTGTGTGTGTGTGTGTGTGTGTGTGTGTGTACATACATGCATATATGTATATACATATGTGTGCTACTGTTCTACTCTCCTGTTCCTGTACCTCAGATTTACTAGAAACAAATATATGTAAAATGATAAAAAGGAACTTTTTTTTTTAACTTAAGCTATTTGGGCTCCTGCATGTACACCTCTTAGGAGAAAAAAAATAAAACTCTGACAACACACCATATAAATCTCCTGCCAAGATGTATTTTTGTTGGGATTTTTGACAATCATTATCTTGACCCTTCCTTTATAGAAACAAAAGCATAAGTGTCTCCCTTTTTAAATTTTTACCTCTATGCTCCTGATTTATATATTTCTAATGTGACTATAGACACTGCTATGTGGTTGCCACATTAGGTTAACATGAATGGTATAATTTAGTGAGGTAGAGGTAATAGAAACAGAAAAGTGGTCTGGTTACTAAACAACCAGCTACTACATATCCTTGAGAGGAACCTGGCTGGGCTAGTGCACAGCTCTGGTCCAGAAACAGCCATTGCTTCTCTTGCTCTTCCTTTGTTTAGGTCAAGTAGAAAGCTACCTACCTTATGGCAACAGCTATTTTTTTTTTATTTAGTTTCCATCAAAATAAGCCAGTTAGTTGTTTAGAGCAGTCAGAAAGGATTCTAACTTTTCAGCACCTGGAGATAAGGAATCCAAGTTCCTCTGGGAAATTGAGACCAGATGCAGCCCCTCCCACACCACCATCAGCCTGACAATATAAGCCCATTTATCTTGTTGCAGGAATAAAATCTTGTAACATTGTCTGAAAAAATGCTTGCTAAGCTTGCTAGTAGTCTGGAAAGGGGCCTCATCAAATATCTAAACTTTGTAAATAAGTTATGGTTGCTATTGCTGTTGGTGACCATATGTTATGCTGATTTCTCCAAATAATAGTCTCCAAAATAACTGTTGAAAGATACTAAGCTTTTATTATTAATTTTATGCAGCCCCTAAGGACTTAAACAGCTTCTATCTTCCTATCAAGTCAGTGCATGAGGTATTGAATTTAGAGGGAATGAAACATCTGGTTTGGCCTGCCCATCAAATTGCAGATGTACATAATTTTGCTTTGGCAAACAAGAACATTTTGGTTTAATTAAACAGAAATGGAATTCTTATTTCTGTACTCAACTCTAGCACTTCCATGGACATCATACATATTTGAGTGGCATTAGTTTGAAGAGTGGCATTACTTGGAGTGGTGTAAGTTTTCTGTATTAGATATTCTTGGAGTATCAACTCAAGTTATAACTTGAGTTATTGTTTCACAAAGAAAAACCTGGCATGAGTCAGATTTTAAAAAATGGGTGGATGGAGCTTGGCCAACTATGCAGTAAGATCTTTGCTTCTGAGTATTTAAATTCTGTTTAGGAGACATAATGAGAGTTAGGATAAGTAGAGTTAAGATGTACTAATGAAAGAGATCTGGTGAGACAATCACGAAAACCCTCAAACACGAAACAAAACTTTCTTGTCTCTTTCCTATTCATTTTCTTCTTCCTTTAATTCTCTTACTTTTTCCCTGAACTAGCTGTATTCTGTTCCTATTGCCTAAAACTGTAATGACTCTGTCAGACATGCTCCCTTTGGGGAAATACAGATTTAAGACATCTAAGATGCAGGAACTTATACAGTATTATTGTATACACTATTAACAACTAGAAAAATCAAGGAAGGGGTCTGTCACATACCTATTAACATCCTCCTAGACAACCCTATGCTGAATACTTTCCAGCTTCTTACTAGGACAGGAAAAAGTAGATGAAGTCAAGCTACAGCCTACTAATGCTTTTAAATACTAGAAAACTTCACAAAACTTAGTAATGTGGCATCTAACTCTACTTGAGTTTGTAAGACATCTTATATAAATTCAACTTCTTAAGAAGAGGGTTAATGAGACATCCTTCAAAGCATCCAGATGTTTCTAGGCAAGTCATAGGTCATCTTTTGTAATGGTAAAAATCATGCAACAGAAAGTATCAAACGATGCTTATAATTCCTGAAAGATTGCCTTAAAAATCCGTCTTTTCCCCCACTGGTCTTTTGGTATAAGACTGGCAGAAACCATTTTGTTCTGCCTCATCAAGAACTTCATTAAATTAGTGGTAATTGAGATTATAGGAATGCTTTAATTAACTTTTATCTGTATTCCTGGGTGTAATTCCTAATTGAAGTATATATCACAAGAGAAAAGATGAGGGGAAAACGATTTATGAAATTTTTGAACTTTAATTACAGTTAGCATTCTCCTTTTCATGGTACTTGGGAATATATTGAAATTTTTCCATGTGTTATTTCCTACTCCTAGAAATCACCCAATAACATTGGCACAGTTTTTATAGGAATAAAGTGGTCAATTTATAGATGAGACAAATGATGTGAGTAATCTTTGTGAAGGGCACGACTTACCCATGGTCAGAAAGAAAGTGAGTGTAGAGGATGGGCTGGAACTGTGTATGCTCAGCGCTAAATTTCTGTTCTTGACTCTAATTCCAGCCTCCAGATTGCCACATCTGGCTACTTTCAAGTAATGACCTTCAAAGCTAAAGTTAATTCCTTAAAGTCACAGAAGAAAGAAGATGGTAAATCTTTGGGCTCTTGTTTCACTCACAATGACTTGAATTCTGCATAGTACTGCCACCTTAATCCATTTTGTGCTGCTGTAACAGAATACTTGAGATCGAACACTTTATGATGAATGTAGAATTTATTGTCTCACAGCACTAAAGGCTTATTCCCAAGTTTGAAAGGAATAAATATAGGGACTGGAGAAATGGCCTAGCGGTTCTTACAGAGGACCCGGGTTCAATCCCCAGCACCCACATGGTGGCCGAGAACCGTCTGAAACTCCAATTCCAGGAGAACTCCAGTTCCAGGCGAGTCCGACGCCCTCTTCTGACCTCCGCGGCATTGCACGACACAGGTGTACAAACTTGCATGCAGACAGTACATTCATACACATACAGAAATAAAAAAAAATTTTTTTTTAAAAAGAAAGGAATAAATATAGTAAAGGCTTTTTTGGTAAGGGCATCATCTAACTCCCAACATTAAGCCTTTTCCCAGTGGACATTCATCCAGTCTTGATAGTGAAGCTCTCTTGACCTCTAGGCCCAATTGCTACTGCTGCTGCAGTGGAAATTAAGTCTATAGTATAATTGGGGGAGGGCACAGGGATGCACATTCAAGCCACAGCAACTTCCTTTGAAGAAAAGACCTCATGTGTACAAACATTTTTTGAAAAACCACTAACCTGATCTACTCCTCTCATTTGTCCTCAAGACTGTTTCAGAAACTAGTATTTCATAGATGAATCTAGAATATTTGCACCCTGATCCTGCTCAAGACTTTTTTCTATTATACTTACTCCAGATTACACAACTCCCAATATTCAGGTTGGCCTCAGTTTCAGGTTAGAACATAAAATTCCCTTAATCTTTTCATTAATAAAAGGGATTATTGACTCAAAAGTCTTACATAAGCAAGTAGACTTATCTGTGGCAAAGCACTAAGCTCACTTTGTTTTATGTAGGTTTCCCTACTCTGCTATCCATATTTTCTCTTTGGTTTCATCCTTATTTCAAAATTTTCATCACAACATTAATGACTGAAGCAATTCCGTATTTTGTCCCTTCACATTACAGCCCAGAGCAAGAGAAAGGATTTCTTCCTAAACATCCATGAGATAATAAACATGATATCCATAATTGTCCACCAAGTATTCTTTTATGTTTCATTGAATATGGTCAGATATTCATTTCTAAACCAATGACTATGACCATGAGAAATCAGATACACAGAGTGATCTGACTTTGCCAAGTCACAAGGCCACTACCAACCAGTGAAGGAAGTTAAGGTCACCAAATGAAAACGAGTGTGCATTTTCCAGAAGGAAAGGTACATCAATGCTAGACAAGCAGTTAACTGATATCACTACATATAGCAAATCATATGGCTCAGGCTGAGCAAGTGAAGGGAGTATATGGTCCACAGACCAGCCCCAAATATGGCCCATCACTGATTTCTATAAACCCATGAGCTGAGTTTCCACAAATTTAAATGATTAAACCAAAAAATTTCATAACTTAAAATGTTATGAAATTTCAGTGTGCATAAGTAAACTGATGACCAAAACACAACCACACTTATTTGTCAATATATTCCTGTGGCTGCCCATGAAATATTTACTATCTAGTGAAGAGTTGGCAAACCCCTGGAGAAAATATTGCAGTTCCAAGTGTCATCCTTGACTCATAGCATCCTCATGGCCTGGAAACTCATTAGAAATCTGTCTTTTGAGGGGCTGCAGAGATGGCCTAGCGGTTAAGAGCGCCGACCGCTCTTACAGAGGACCCGGGTTCGATCCCCAGCACCCACATGGTGGCCGAGAACCATCTGAGACTCCAATTCCAGGAGAACTCCAGTTCCAGGGGAATCCGATACCCTCTTCTGACCTCCGCGGCATTGCACGACACGGGTGCACAAACTTGCACACAGACAGTACATTCATACACATACAGAAATAAATAAAATTAATTAAAAAAAAGAAAAAAAAAGAAATCTGTCTTTTGAATCAGAAACTATTCAAGTAGAACCCAGCAATCGGTGCTTCTTGCAAGATTTTTTGCCATTCTGATTCAGGATAAAGTTTGAGATTACTATTATAGATGGATGTTTTTATTGTTTTCTACAATTTAAAAAAATGATGCTCTTTATTTTCAGATTACCTGGTTGAACATCATTAATCTAACATACATCCAAGATTTTATATGCTCCAAAATTTGAAACTTTATGAGTGCCAACATGATGCCACAAGTGGAAATTTTTCACCTGAGGTCATGTGATGGATTGCAATCAGAAGCATGTATGTTAAAAACATTGAATAAAATTAACTTCAGGTTATGTGTAGATGATGTATATGAGACATAAATACATTTCATGTGTGGACTTGAGAACCATCTCCAAGAGATATGATAACTTGTATACATATAAAAATATCTGAATTCTGAAGCACTCTAGGTACAAGCCTTTTGGATGAGGGATAGTCACCTTGCAACTAAATATGATTATTTATTAAAGCAGAAATACTGTTTTCCAATAACTGCCAGGGTAATTTTTGTTTGCCATATCATTCCAAGATTCATTTCCTTCTGGTTGGGGGAGCTGAGCAGAAAGGGGGGAACACAACACATGCGATAAAGAAAATGGCAGAGACTGAGGTGAAAGCTGACACTAGGAAAGTAAAGGCAGGAACGCTGCACCAAAACAGGCTCAGTAGGGCAGGATGTGAAACTGAGGCAGAAGACACCCAACACCAGGAATCTGACCTGTTTATATTAGAAAAACTAAACTGTGTAGAGACATGAGAGACACTTGAAAGGTACAATTTGGATTCTGAACAACGTTTTCCATATGGTGTACATGTCAATATGGGCTTTTCAGCTTTCCACCTCACTCCACAATGAAACTCACATTTCAGTTCATAAATATTAGAAATCATAGTCTTACACACCTTAATTCTGTATTAGAAAAAGCCTGAAAACTAAAAATCCAGCCTTTATGTATATATAAGAGATATTTAGCAAGAATGAACATTGATTTCTAAAAAATAGTTTTCACTATATCCTCCCACTATGATAAAGTAATTGGCCTGGGAAATCAGGGGCAAGTTAGAGAAAATTTTGCTTTATGATACAAAATTCTGATATTCTGGGAGGGAGATAGTTAGTCTCTGTTAAGGATATGACTTTTGGTAAGTTAACCAGGCTCCAGTGGATGAACACACATGGAAAGGCATTTGAGGACAGAAATTTGACTCAATATGCATATATATAATTATATACAATAGGCATATATATATATATATACTTATATATAATGGAGCACATGGAATTGAGCAGGGATACTGAGAGGGGTACATATATGGGAGGAGATCTATTTACAATAAACATATATGAAATTCACAAAAATCCGATTAGAAAGGAGAAAAATATCTTCCATAATCAAGTTGCCTTCATCCCAGAGATTCAGGGATTATTCTACATACATAAATAAGTAAATGTAATCCACAATAAAAACAGACTCAAGGACAAGAAACCACTTAATTTTTTCATGGTTAAATTATCCTGTCTGTGCAGGTTCACTATTCATTAATCTTCTGTAGTAAATATTTGCATTACACATATGTCAGGAGTTAACCAACTTCTTATAGTAAGTTAAGGACAGTCTTGACTTCCTTGTGGGCTTAATTATTAAAATTTCCTTAAATGTTTCCTTTGACTCTTATTTAAAAACTACCTTTTAATTTCTGA
>VZQC01001595.1:386532-453059 GCA_009823505.1 Rhizomys pruinosus | reverse complement strand
GGCTGATGCCACAAGCTTACATCCTCTAATGGTTAGGAGATGTTATAAACCACACGAAGACCCTGCCATACTTAACAGAAGAAAATGTAAATCATGAATTAACATACCATCCAAACATCTGTGTCTATACCAAAGTAACCTACCATAACAATTAGTACTGTTTAAATACCTATATATCTAATTGTGTGTACTTCATTAGTAGGATCGAAAGTCTATATATTATACTGTTTAAATACCTAAATATCTAATTGCATGTGCTTCATTAGTAGGATCGAATGGTTATGCCTGGACAAGCTACTGAGAACTGGGTACAGTCCAAAAAATAAAAAATAAAACCCAAACAAACCTCCAGAATATATCTAGATTTACAGAGTTTCTTGTGATTCAAAAACTCTAAGGTGATGTAATTCCACTTTTTCAATCATGTGAGTTATTCATCAATTAGGATCAGAGGGATGGCACATCCCACATAGAATTCTGAGGGCTAAGTGGCTTTGTTGGAGAGCCCCTGAAATCCATTTCCTTTTGGCCATAATACTGATTATTTTAACAATGTATTTATTTATTATCATGTATGCATGTGTATGTTCTTTGTATCACCTTTATGGGACATTTGTATAGTCTCTAGAGACTATACCATAGGGTACACTTGGATGAAGAAGTATGCTTCTATTTATTTGAGACAAAAATATTAACAAAGTGACATGATATTCAATGGGTTTGGTTTATTTAGGAATACTGGGATCCTTGTTCTTACTAATTCTTTCATGCTAATTATTTTGATTTTTGAAAGAGTATTTTTTATTCATTACTCTTTATGAGAGGGTTTCCTGCAGAAAAATTCTGGAAAAAAATGAAAATAAAGAAATGATGGAAAATGTAGAGACTTGGGAAAATAAATTATGTAATTACACCTGACACCAAAATAAAAGACGGTTTTCCTTTTTCTAGTCCAACTTAATGCTAATGACTCTGATAACTGAAGTGTTGTATCTTACTAAATAGAATAGAAGTGAATTCTCAGGAGATAAGAGCTGTGATTGGTCTCTGTACCTGCTGAAATAGAAGGAGTCTCCTTCCTTTTGCAGCTGACAGACACATAATGAGCACATTTTGTAGCTGGAGAGAAAGAAAATGAAGATGAAAAAATCTTTTGAAGACAAAGGGAAAATCCCGCTTATACAGAAAAGCACTTTAAATTGTCTTCTAAGAGACAGAAAGAAAGAACACTATATAAAGGTCACATTGGTTTGTTTGAAATAGTTTGGCTTATAGAATATAAATAATCTATATAGTAATACATGAATGTCTGTTAGAAACCACTTTCACATGATAGACAAAGATGTTGTCCTTAAAATGTGATTAATCAAAGTTCCTGTTCACCACAAATACTGGCTTTCAAAGGCCTTAAAAAATGGAGTGTTTGCTGGGCGTGGTGGTGCATGCCTTTAATCCTAGCCCTTGGGAGGCAGATGCAGGTGGATCTTTGTGAGTTCAAAGCCAGCCTGGTCTACAGAGCGAGTTCCAGGACAGCTGGGGCTACAGGGAGACCCTGTCTCGAAAAGATGAAAAAAAAAAAAATGGAGTGGTACCATATTAAACAGCTTGTCTTCTAAGATATTAAGACCACAAAATATTTTCTTTTAAAAACTGTATTCAGACTTCTAAAATATGTTGACAGCTGTTTTAAATATTGCATTATTGGCCTACAGTTAGCATTCAAATATTTTCTGTTTTTTTTTATTGTGTGAGAAGTTTGTATGTGTATAGTACATTTTGATGAAATCCACCCCATATTCCCTCCCCTCCAAATAATCTTTCAAACATTTTCCTTTGATATGTCATACTAATTAAATGACCATTAAATAGTCATTTCATATTTTCCCTGCACCTTCAAAAAAGAAAAGACTAATTATAAAAAAGTTGTTCTAAAGCCCAAATAGATTTTGTGACTTTAAATGCAAATGTCCAAACTGTTCTGAGGCACTGAAAAAGGAGGATCTGCATCCATCTAGCTGTTGTCTAAAATGAATTTTAACCCCTTAGGCTGACAACAAAAAAACCCAGCTGCCACAAACAAAACCAAGAAGTACATTGAAAAAGAACTACCATCTTCAATAGAAACAAAACAAAACAGAGTGCAGTAAGGATGCATTAATAAACACCACTTAATGCCGAAGTCACAGATATGATCTACAAAAGAGTGGGTGACAGTGACAGCTTGCATGGAGCAGAAGAATCTGAGCTGCCTTCCATAATGCTCAGGCAGCCATAATTTTACAAAAGCTACCTTGCCACCACAATAGAACACCCACTGATTACTGTGTTTGAAAGAGCTGACATTCCTTTGGTTCCAGGGAACCACTCTGAGATATCATAGGAATGGTGGCTTATTAATTATTTATTTATTATTTATTTATTTATTTTAATGAGAAAACACATTGAGGTCTAGAATCTATATATTGAAAATTGGGTCTCATTCAAAAGCCACCTAGGAGTAGCTATTCTAAATCATGTTCTGCTTGTCAGAATGTATTCATTAAAACCTCCACCACTAGCTATACTATTAATTACACAAACAATTCCCTGCATCCTTTTAGATACCAATGGCTTAATTCTTAATTACTGTTAAGGGTGCAGAATAGTTCTTAGTGATATCTTGCTAAGAGAGCTGTGTGTCTCTATTGTCCCAGCTGCTACCAGTCCTGCTCACTCTGCAATGTGGCTGGGTGCCCAGGAGATAAACTGACTAGCTTCTGCATGGTAGAGGAGAAAAATCAAACAGTGGTACTTGGCAGGAGCCTCTCCTGCAGCTGCTGACTGCTAAGTTTTTTCTGATGTGTTTTTTTTTTCAGCTGTGCATGACAGGGCTGACCTGATGCAGCAAGAGTCTCTCTGGTCCTTAACATGTACTTGAGTTCCAGAGCTAGAATAATGGGGATTATGTGAGGCCATGTCTTCCCAGAACAGGGCAATGAGTATATCTCTCCTGTACAGATGCTGAAATACTCTCAACATATTCCCTGATATTCTTGGGCATGAACATAAATGTAGAGATTCCCACTGTGAGCCTAATGTGACTGCTTTTGAGCCTAATGGTTTTTGCATGGGTGTAGGAATCGATCAAATTGACCCTGTAAGGGAAAGTAGCACCATTTAAGCAGCCATCCCAAAGTCCCTGTCTTAGTTACTTTCTATTGCTGTGATAAAAACACTCAATGAACTCAACTTGAGGAGGAATGTGTTTATTTGGCTTACAAGCACAGTCCATCATCAAGGGAAGCCAAGGCAGGAATCCAGGCCAGGAAGCTGGAGCACAGGCCATGAAGGTATGCTGCTTACTTGCTTGGTTCCCTGGCCTGTGCTCAGACTGTTCTTTCAATACAAGATCCACTTGGTGAAATCTCCAGGCCTGCTGGGAATTTCGGGGTCTGACCAGAAGGAAGTGGGTGAAGGCACAGAGTCAAGACAGACTCTGGGAGTCGGATGAATGCAGACAGAGGGCAAGCTTCCACGGACTCGTTTACTGGGGGCAGGGTTAGGGGTTATGTACTGTTTGCATTCCCCACTCTCCTCTTGTCACTGTCTTGTGATTGGCCCAGGTCTGAAACTCAGCTGCTTGTATGGTCTCACCTGCTGAGGCCAGGTTAGGTGAGGGACAAGCTCTGTGGCATGCATAATTCTCAGCATATTGCTACTACATTTCCACCCTTTTTTTTAATTTTCAAAGTGCCAGTGGAGCCTGAGTGCATACCTCAGAATTGTTGCCTCACCTCTGCATTCTGACATTTGACTGTGCCTGTCTTAGTTTTCCCTGGTTTTGCAGGGTCTTAGCCATCTTTGGGAGAGACAAGCTCATTCCCATGGTTTGTGGATGGATGAGAGCCAGATGCTAATCACCTCATCGGGAGGGGTGCATGCAGAGTCCTTTATTGACCATTGCTGAGAGGACCTGGGCCATTGTTTTGTTGGCAGGTTAGGATGAGGGACAAGCTCTGTGCATGTGTAATTCTCAGCATACTGTCTACTAACCACCTGTATGGTGGTACACCCCACAGTGGGCTGGGCCTTCTCACATCACTCAACATTCAAGAAAATGCCCCACAGACGTGGCTATTAGGCCAGTCATGATGAGAAAATTCCTCAGTTGAGGTTCCTTTTAACCAGGTGTAAAAAGTTGGCTGGTCTCAGTGGGTAACTAAAAGGATGAGGTGACTTTCTCCCTTCTTCTTCCTCCTTCTTTATCAAGGTAAATCCATCTGTGCTACTCCAGTCTGACATTAAATGTCATGAATCATTCAGTACTACACATTAGCAGGCTATGTCTGCTGAGCATGCCATTTTTAGTTGGCAGAGAAGGCATTCACAGAAAGACCTAAAAGACCAGCGGGCCCCCAGTCCTGAATGTAAATGGCTACAAACAACTTGACAACATGGGCATTAGGTCTCTCATGTCATTTATGTCCTATGTGTGTAAATATGTAGATTGCTGGTGCTGGTTATGTCCTTCAGTTTTAGGATACATCTCCTAGAATTCTGTGATTGTATCTATAACCAAAACATAAATAACGAAGTAGCAGTTTTATGCTGCCTCGTGCTCACATTACACACTCAAATAAACTCCACATGGAAACTTATTTTCGAATTTTTTTTTATGTGTATGAGTACTGTCTCAGTAGGTGGTCACCCTGTGTGCAATGCTGCGGATGTCAGAAAAAGGTGTCGGATTCCCCTGGAACTGGAATTGGAGTTAAAGACGTTCTCAGCCGCCATGTGGGTGCTGGGGATCAAACCCGGACCTCTGCAAGAGCAGTCAGTGCTCTTAACCTCTAAGGCCATCTCTCCAGCCCCCCAATGGTTTTATATTAAAACACAAAATTAGGACCTTACTTGGTCTTGGATAATTTCTTTCTGAGACTCTTGAGTACTTATTGATAACAAATATTGGCAACTGAGGAAGTTTGCTTTCAGAGACAAACTTCAGAAACATTTGAGCCAATCAGCATGTGTTGTGTCACAGAGATTCCTACCCAGGGGAGATAACAAGGAGCAGACTCTGCCAATCTTAATTTTTGGGAAGGCTAGAGAGTTTATTGGCTTGCCTACAAAGTGATGGTGTGCAAGATATCACTTACTATCCAAGCAGCGATTTCCTTTTCCCTCATGGCCACCCAGAGTCCTGGCATGACTCATGCCCTCCACCATGGTGAACAAAATGTCAAGACAGTGCCGCATCACCTGGCCAGCTTATATACACCCCATGGCTCCTCTGCTAACATGGTGCCTAAGGCTTCCCAGAGTCCAAGCACCTCAGCAAACATCGGGAGTTCTCAGCAAACACTGTGACGTCTCAGCTCACATTAGTTTTGCCCTTACCTCTCTCCCCTAAGTAAACTAGAGTCCATATTTGTAGTTCACAGCTTGCCTATATAATCCATTCAAAAGAAGGTGTATTTTATCTCATGCTTCCATCACCCCCCTTCTTTGGCCCCTACAATCTGCATGTGCCAACCTCTTCTACAAAGAATCCCTGGGCCTTGGGGGGGCAAGAGAGAGATAGGATGATCTATTTTTCCTCCAAGGTGAGACATCAAACACTCAGGTCTGTCTGAGTTCTGTTTCCAATGGACTGCTGGCTCATTGTAAGTGTCTCCTTTCATTCCTATTAAGAAAACACAAATAGCAAGAAGCACAAACATCTAAAACAATACGATAACCATTATAACACAGTCACACTATGGGCACAAACACAAATGCTTGGATGATATGCTAGTTGGGGCATCACAGCTCTTTAACAAAAGATAGCAACTTTTTATTGGAGCTTATAATGTCTCCTGCCACTAGTGGTCAACCTGACTTACAGTGTCAGTTGTGTACTACCCTACCTCCCCATGGATCCAGTTGGAATCTTCCTGGATTCACTTGTATCAGGCTGCCACTATTGCACTAAATCTTTTGGCATGTAAAAGGTGAAGCACAAGCAAGTTAGTAAAGCTTTGAGACCATTCTTCCCAGTGATCTGCACTCACTCTCCACCACTATGAAGGCCAGCTGTTCAGTATCAGGGCAAGGGCCCAACATAATCTCTCTTTATCATGTTCATGCCACAGCCAAATTTCATTAAATAAATAGGTCTTACTTCCATTTCTTGTGTGTACTCAACATTAGAGGCATAGCCTTTGTTTGGGGGGCCTCTAGGGCTTCCCTGGCCACAGCTTCTGATAAGGCAGCTTACCCCTGGTACTGANGGCATGAACATAAATGTAGAGATTCCCACTGTGAGCCTAATGTGACTGCTTTTGAGCCTAATGGTTTTTGCATGGGTGTAGGAATCGATCAAATTGACCCTGTAAGGGAAAGTAGCACCATTTAAGCAGCCATCCCAAAGTCCCTGTCTTAGTTACTTTCTATTGCTGTGATAAAAACACTCAATGAACTCAACTTGAGGAGGAATGTGTTTATTTGGCTTACAAGCACAGTCCATCATCAAGGGAAGCCAAGGCAGGAATCCAGGCCAGGAAGCTGGAGCACAGGCCATGAAGGTATGCTGCTTACTTGCTTGGTTCCCTGGCCTGTGCTCGGCCTGCTTTCTTATACAATACAAGACCACTTGTGAAATTCCCAGGCCTGCTGGGGAATTTCAGGGTCCAACAGAAGGAATGGGGGTGAGGCACAGAGTCAAGACAGACTCTGGGAGTCGGATGAATGCAGACAGAGGGCAAGCTGTCACGGACTCGTTTACTGGGGGCAGGGTTAGGGGTTATGTACTGTTTGCATTCCCCACTCTCCTCTTGTCACCTTCTGATTGGCCCAGGTCTGCAACTCAGCTGCTTGTATGGTCTCACCTGCTGAGGCCAGGTTAGGTCGAGGGACAAGCTCTGTGCATGCATAATTCTCAGCATAATGTCTACTACATTTCCACCCTTTGTATTTAATTTTGTATGAGGAGTGGTCCAGTGGGAGCTCAGGTGCTATGCCCGAAGCTTGTTGACCTCACCTGTGGCATACTGACATTTGACTGTGCCTGTCTTAGTTTTCCCTGGTTTTGCAGGGTCTTAGCCATCTTTGGGAGAGACAAGCTCATTCCCATGGTTTGTGGATAGATGAGAGCCAGATGCTAATCACCTCATCGGGAGGGGTGCATGCAGAGTCCTTATTGACCATTGCTGAGAGGACCTGGGCCATTGTTTTGTTGGCAGGTTAGGATGAGGGACAAGCTCTGTGCATGTGTAATTCTCAGCATACTGTCTACTACACACCTGTATGGTGTAGCACCACCCACAGTGGGCTGGGCCTTCTCACATCACTCAACATTCAAGAAAATGCCCCACAGACATGGCTATAGGCCAGTCCAATGGAGAAAATTCCTCAGTTGAGGTTCCTTTTAACCAGGTGTAGAAAGTTGGCTGGTCTCAGTGGGTAACTAAAAGGATGAGGTGACTTTTCTCCCTTCTTCTTTCCTCCCTTCTTTATCAAGGTAAATCCATCTGTGCTACTCCAGTCTGACATTAAATGTCATGAATCATTCAGTACTACACATTAGCAGGCTATGTCTGCTGAGCATGCCATTTTTAGTTGGCAGAGAAGGCATTCACAGAAAGACCTAAAAGACCAGCGGGCCCCCAGTCCTGAATGTAAATGGCTACAAACAACTTGACAACATGGGCATTAGGTCTCTCATGTCATTTATGTCCTATGTGTGTAAATATGTAGATTGCTGGTGCTGGTTATGTCCTTCAGTTTTAGGATACATCTCCTAGAATTCTGTGATTGTATCTATAACCAAAACATAAATAACGAAGTAGCAGTTTTATGCTGCCTCGTGCTCACATTACACACTCAAATAAACTCCACATGGAAACTTATTTTCGAATTTTTTTTATGTGTATGAATGTACTGTCTGCATGTAGGTTTGCGCACCCTTGTTGTGCAATGCTGCGGATGTCAGAAAAAGGTGTCGGATTCCCCTGGAACTGGAATTGGAGTTACAGACCGTTCTCAGCCGCCATGTGGGTGCTGGGGATCAAACCCGGATCCTCTGCAAGAGCAGTCAGTGCTCTTAACCTCTAGGCCATCTCTCCAGCCCCCCAATGGTTTTATATTAAAACACAAAATTAGGACCTTACTTGGTCTTGGATAATTTCTTTCTGAGACTCTTGAGTACTTATTGATAACAAATATTGGCAACTGAGGAAGTTTGCTTTCAGAGACAAACTTCAGAAACATTTGAGCCAATCAGCATGTGTTGTGTCACAGAGATTCCTACCCAGGGGAGATAACAAGGAGCAGACTCTGCAATCTTAATTTTGGGAAGGCTAGAGAGTTTATTTAGGCTTGCCTACAAAGTGATGAGTGCAAGATATCACTTACTATCCAAGCAGCGATTTCCTTTTCCCTCATGGCCACCCAGAGTCCTGGCATGATCTCAATGCCCTCCACCCATGGTGACAAAATGTCAAGACAGTGCCGCATCACCTGGCCAGCTTATATACACCCCATGGCTCCTCTGCTAACATGGTGCCTAAGGCTTCCCAGAGTCCAAGCACCTCAGCAAACATCGGGAGTTCTCAGCAAACACTGTGACGTCTCAGCTCACATTAGTTTTACCCTTAGCCTCTCCCCCTAAGTAAACTAGAGTCCATATTTGTAGTTCACAGCTTGCCTAATAATAAATCCACTTCAAAAGAAGGTGTATTTTATCTCATGCTTCCATCACCCCCCTTCTTTGGCCCCTACAATCTGCATGTGCCAACCTCTTCTACAAGAATCCCTGGGCCTTGGGGGGCAAGAGAGAGATAGGATGATCTATTTTTCCTCCAAGGTGAGACATCAAACACTCAGGTCTGTCTGAGTTCTGTTTCCAATGGACTGCTGGCTCATTGTAAGTGTCTCCTTTCATTCCTATTAAGAAAACACAAATAGCAAGAAGCACAAACATCTAAACAAATAGTAACCATTATAACAAGTCACACTATGGGCACAAACACAAATGCTTGGATGATATGCTAGTTGGGGCATCACAGCTCTTTAACAAAAGATAGCAACTTTTTATTGGAGCTTATAATGTCTCCTGCCACTAGTGGTCAACCTGACTTACAGTGTCAGTTGTGTACTACCCTACCTCCCCATGGATCCAGTTGGAATCTTCCTGGATTCACTTGTATCAGGCTGCCACTATTGCACTAAATCTTCTTTGGCATGTAAAATGGTAGCAAGCAAGGTATGTAGTAGAACTTTGGAGACCATTTCTTCCCAGTGATCTGCACATCACTCTCCACCACTATGAAGGCCAGCTGTTCAGTATCAGGGCAAGGGCCCAACATAATCTCTCTTTATCATGTTCATGCCACACCAAATCTTCATTAATAAATAGGGTCTTACTATCCATTTCTTGTGTGTACTCAACATTAGAGGCAATAGCCTTTGTTTGGGGGGCCTCTAGGGCTTCCCTGGCCACAGCTTCTGATAAGGCAGCTTACCCCTGGTACTGAAACCTTTATTTACCAATACATCTTATCCAACCATAAAGCTCCCAAGGATTCATAGTTACACCTGTCCCTGGTACCCCCTTGATGAAATTACTATTTGATTTTTCAGGTGTATTTGGTATCTCTCCAATGGGTCTGTAAAACACTCAGATAGTAATATTAGATATTAGATCAAACATAAACCAGGTCCAACATAGCAAAGCAAAATTTTATCTATTTGTACCAATTGTTGTCTCAAAAGATCCATGTTGGGTACAATAGCATGAATAAGAGGTATTAATTCAGTAAGCACTTCAGTGTCTGTAGTCATTTTCTTGAACCCATTTGGTATCCTGGGGTTTCTACATGCAGCATCACTGTACCTCTTTAGCTTTGATAGACTCACTGGGCCTGGTACAAGCTACCTAGCCCTGCACAGGACCAAGGAGGAATAGGTCTCCTTTTGCCTCTGCTGTATTTGCTGATTAGCTGGGACAGGCAGGCTCTGGATCTGGCACCTGTTTGTTGTTGTTGTTGTTGTTGTTGTTGTTGTTGTTTGGGTTTTGTTTTGTTTTGTTTTGTTTTTCTCTTTGACACCATCTGGCTGCTGGGGGAGGCTCCAGCTGGACAAGCTTCTCCCACTCCATGAAAAGCTTGTCTCAATAGAGAAAAGTACTCTGCTTAACCTGGGGGGATGGGATCATTACCCACCACCCACCCCCGTATGCCTTTTGTGAACTGTTCTTCAAGATTTAAAGTCTTCCAGAGGCTCTTTAGCACAGAATCTGGCTTTTTGTCCATTTTTTCTTTAGGAAGTTGGGCTTGATGCAGATCCTGTCACATTTGCCTTCTAGTAACTCAAGAAGACTTTCTTTTTCTATTTTGTCCTTTTTACATCTCTTTTAATTTGCTTCACTACTCCACAGACATATTTTACATGCTAGTCTAAGTCACCTAGGTCTGACAAAGCCTCTCCTACTTTATAAAGACTGTCCCATCAAGAGACTCAGCACAGCCATTAAAGTTTCATACTATTCTTGAAGTCCTTTTTCAATCAAGGTTTTGTTTTGTTTTGTTTTTGTTTTTGTTTTTTTTTCAAATCACTAGTAAATACAGCCCTATCTGGCCCAGGGAACTGGGCAGTATGCATTGCTTTTCTCATACCTAGTTCCCTCAATAATGCTTGCCTCTCTCCTATCATTCCTCCCACCTCCCCTCTGGTATTTATGGGAACCTCTATTGGATATAACACATGTCTCTAAAGGCTCTTATTAGCCAATCCATTAGGGACTTATTTCCCTGGTGCTGTCTCAGGCTATGCAGCTTATGCCTCAACATGGGATGGTTGTTATATTACTCAACTTTTCTGCTATTGCAGTATGTCCTGCAGGCTCACAAGCCCTGTGGTGAGAGGCTCCTTCATCGCCTGCTTGAAAGTCTTTCCCAATTCCAACAACCCAGTGCTGAGTATCCTCTGACTATCTTAGTTTCCCGCACCAGACCATCACAGCATGATGAAACATGGAATTTTCCCTTCTCTGCCTTAAAAGTCAACCCATCACTCTCCTCTTTATTATTATCTGCCTTTTCTCCTGGGCCTCCTAGCTGCAAAAAAAAACAGGCTGATACTTGCACCTCCTTTTCTCCTTTATGCAAGTTACTGGCAAGGTCAGAGGCTAATACTGACCAGCCTCTTATATTTTTCTTGCTCTTACTTTTCCCTTAAATCTTGTATCTCTCTTTGGGCTGTCTCTTCTACTTGGGATACATCCTTGATAACATGGAGTAATATCCAGGCCACCTTGGCCATGGCTTGTTGCATATTCTTCCCTTGATCTGCTATTCCCAGAGCTTGTAATGTCTGTTCTAGGCTCTGTGTGGTTTTCAAAATATCTCCATATTCATGCGTGGACCCCACTGCTCAATTACCACTTAGAAGCAGGTGGCCAGCCAGGAAACTTTCCCATTGATTTTGTCTGCCTGGGCGGCTTCACTTTAGTTAAGCATCTTAAAGTCCATTGCACAATCCATGCTTCCACTACCACACTTACAAACACTACAGAGACAATCTACCATGCCAGGATTCCCTCTGCATTTTCCTTCATCACTTTTCCTGAGCACTTGCTTTTGCCTAAATCTCCCTAGACTATGGCAGTTGGGGCAGAAATTCCTACCAGGGGGAGATGCCCAAACACATGGTGTCCCGCTGTGCCTCTGCTGCTATCTGGTTCTCCAATTACCAGGTGAAACAAGGAGCAGACTCTCCAATCTTAACTTTAGGAAAGCTAGAGTGTTTATTTACGCTTGCCTACAAAGTGATGAGTGCAAGATATCACTTACTATCCTATCAGAGATTTGCTTTTCCCTAATGGCAGCCTGGAGTCCTGGCATGAATTCAGTGCCCTCCGCCCATGGTGACAAAATTGCAAGAGGCCAGTTTATATATGCCCCATGGCTCCTTCCCTAACATGGCACAAGCGGCTTCCCAGAGTTCCATGCACCTCAGCAAGCATTGTGAGCATCGTGCCCAGGCTCTTGGCTTTGCCCTTAGCCCCTCCCTCTAAGTAAACTAGACTCCATATTTGTAGTTCCCAGCTTGTCTGATAAGTCCATTTCAAAATAAGGTGTATTTTAGCCCACACTATGTAAACTAAAGCCTTCTGTGTGGCTTTCCTTTTCTGTCTCAAAATGTTATACTAAAGAAGTACAATTAAAAAACAAATTTTTGTTAAAAATAAAAATCCCCACCCTGCCTCACCCCACACTGGGTACTAGCTGGAACTGATTCCTCACTGCTCCTTTTCCTATTGGATAGTTACTGATTTACGTCCAAAAAGCACGAGTCTTGTTTATTGTTCTTGTGGGCTGATAGCTTTTATCGTTCTAATAATCAGTTAACATTTCATTTTTCTGCCAGTTGTTCTGTTATAATACGGCCACCAACTTAGCAAAAATTTCATGCTTCAAAATAATTGTGGTTCCACAATCAGGTGTGGTGGTACACATTTGTAATCACAACACTGGGGATGTAGAGGCAGGAGGAAGGTCACAAGATTGAAGCCAGTTTGGTCTGCATAGCAAATTTCAAGCCACTTCATTAAAAAAGGGAGGGGGATGAAAGGAATCCGAGGGCGAAGGAAAGGACAGTGAGGAGGAGGAGGAGGAGGAGGAGGAGGAGGAGGAGGAGGAGGAGAGGAGGAGGAGGAGAGGGGAGAGGAGGAGGGAGGGAGGGAGGGAGGAAAAGAAAACAAAGAAAAGAAGGAAAAACATGGTTCCAGTATGGTGGCACATGCTTTTAATCCTAGCACTTGGGAGGCAGAGGCAGGAGGATCTCTGTGATCAAGGCCCAGCCTGGTCTACAAAGCTCCAAAAAACAAAAAAAAATACCCAAAAAAAAAAAAAAAAAAAGAAAGAAGAAACATTATTTCCATCCCTAAAATGTACACTATTAGAAGTACTTGATGTAATGACAGAAGTTGTATTGTGTTTTTTAATCTTCCCTCTCACAAATTCTTAAAGCAGAACTTTTCAACATTCTTTTTCAAAGCTGATTTGTAAGAAAATAAGGGGGGAGGGGGATCAAGAATACCTCTTGTCTCTCCAGGTGGTCTTTCCTGATGAGAAACATCATCTTAAAGAAA
This sequence comes from Rhizomys pruinosus, assembly GCA_009823505.1. Classification (NCBI taxonomy): domain Eukaryota; kingdom Metazoa; phylum Chordata; class Mammalia; order Rodentia; family Spalacidae; genus Rhizomys; species Rhizomys pruinosus. Next base: position 439,951 of record VZQC01001595.1, on the reverse strand, counting down.
TCACCTTAAGAGAACACAATTCCTACTTTGTGTAGTAGTAGGAGGCCTTACAGCTTCTGGGAGACATCCTGTGTGCTCTGGGGAGACCCATTACCTCTTCCAAGCTTCTAGGATACATTTAATTCAGCCCTGTCTAGTGATGTAATGTGAAATGCATATGTAATTTTAAATTGTAAATGGCTGCTGTTATCCATTAGCTACCCTATAATAGATAAAAAGAAAGAACTGAAATAAAAGTTAAGTATATTAAGTTTAATTCATTATACCCAACACATTTCAACATAAAAGCAGTATATTAATGAACTATGCATATTTTTGTCTTCAAAACCAGTTTGTATTTTGTACTTACAGTATAACTCACTTTGATCCATCTACCTTTCAATAGTCACATGTGGCTAGGATTCAAACCCAGGTCTTCTGCAAGAACAACCACTGCCAAGCCTCTCTCCAGTGTCAGGTTTCTGATCTTTCTGAAATCACTCTTCCTTGCTGTATTCTTCAGAAGGAAGTTACTACACATTAGACAAATACAAACAGAAGTGAGGATGTTCTAATTCCTTGAGGACAGAGAACCTATATAAATTATTTCTTATGTATGAGAATAGTATTTTTTCAATATTTAGTTTTAGTCAATCATACTCTTTTTATCAGTTTGGACTCATTAATATTTATTTTATACTCTGGATTATAATTTAATAATACTTTGTTTTGTTGTTCAAATGTTCCCCCATTGGCCATTGCCCATGAAGCTGGCTTCTGCTTTCTCCTTGTCATTGCCCTTGTCACTGACATCGTTATGAGTACTTTTGTTTTATTTTTGAATAAAACTCCCTTACTTTCTGGTATTGTAAGTTGCTCCAGGCTTATCTTGTACACTTCCTTGGTAGTCTCAGAAGCAAGTATTCCTCCCAGGAATGCTAACTACTTTTATTGGAGAATTGTGTGTGTGTGTGTGTGTGTGTGTGTGTGTATGTATGTTTGTGTGTGTGTGTGTGTGCACAAATAACAGTAAAACTGAGATTTGGGTATTAGATATTCACTTTATGATTCATAATAAATTCCTGGGAAACTGATCAACATGTACTATCCTGAACATTTTCCCAGTAACAGACACACACGTGCTAAAATATGGAGAACATCTGGTGTCTCTAGCAATATTACCAAGGCATTCTCATCACCAATAATCCAGATTAATAAAAATATAGCCATCAGCAAAGTAAAGCTTCTCTCAATCATGTTTTTCTGTCAGTCAAGTATAGAAGATAGCAAGATATTAGAATAGTATGTTATGTTATGTTATACTGTATTATAGAACAACTGAATAAACAACCTAATTAAAATAGAGAAAATTTATTGGCCCAATTGGAGAAGGAAGACTATTATCAAACTGGATAAAGGATTAAGAGTGTACAGTTGTACTTGCATTCAGTATGTTGCAAGTCTTTAAAGTCTATGTTTAAAGACTTGCTTTGGGTCTGGAGAGATGGCTCAGTGGTTAAGAGCACCGATTGCTCTTGCAGAGGACCTGGGTTTGATTCCCAGCACCCACATGGCAGCTAAGAACCATCTTTAACTTCAGTTCCAGGAGAATCTGACACCCTCTTCTGACCTCTGCAGCATTGCACGACATGGGTGCGCCAACCTATATGCAGACAGTATATTCATACACATAAAATAATAAAATTAAAAAAAAACTTGCTATAAAGATACTGTCCCAGAGCAGAAGAGGCTCAGTGGTTAAGAGCACTGGCTGCTTTTGCAGAGGACCAGGATTTGATTCCCAGTATCCACGTGGCAGTTAACAACTATCTGTATCTTCAGTTCTAGGGAATCCGATGGCTTCTTCTGATCTCCATGGGCAGTGCATGACACAGGTGCATTTGCATACATACATGTAATACATACACATAAAAAGATCCTGTCTCGTATACAACATACAACACTTATTAAACTGTTGGGCTAAGTTGTAATTAATTTCTAAATGTCACTGCCTAAAATTATTATAAGCCTTCAGTTTGGTGATATTCAAATATTCAACAAAGAAATATTACAGGAAACTTTTCTGTTTCTAAAATAACAGAAGCTGGCATGGAATAATATTGTAGACTAGTCCATTCAACTGCAAATATTTTTATGGCTCATCTCTTCCCTTGGTGCCACAAAATTATTAATATTTTATTGCTGCTAAAGAAAACATAGAATGATCATTTCTTAAGCTGGATTTAAGAAAGCTGGACTAAGCCAAGTGAGTGTTTTGCTCAAAAATTCCACTGGTCTTGGAACAGTGAGGGGAGGCATTCTTTCCAACTATGGAAGCACTAATGCAAAACAGTTCTGGTGCTTGGTTTGATTCCTCTGCTTCTAATTCAGTAGGACAGTGATCTCATTGGACTCCTGGGCCATGCTCATTGGTAATTCCAGTCCTTTCATCCAGCTGTCCCAGGATCTTCTGCAGCCTGCTATTTTCTGTACCTCCATTATTTCTGAGCCTGGGTCATGCCTTCAGCTGATACCTTTCAGATATCCCCACTAACTGCAGTTTTTGTCTGATTTAGTCTAAGGAGGAATATACCACCCATACTTGGTGTTGGCCATAGACCATGATTGATATCTGTACATCTTTAGACTTTTGCTGAGTTTTTAGAACAAAAACCTAAAAAAATTATGAACTACTCTGTATTGGAAGTTCAACCCCATAATCTTATCAAACAAAAATTTTAAGAAACCACAGCCTGGATTCTCAATTGTTCCTTTCCTAGATGATATATTTGAATTAATGTGACCATCAGTATAGTGTTGTTTAACATACAATTTTTCTAAAATCATGGATCTTTCTGAAAAAAAAAAAAAAAAACTTGGCTAATCAATTTTTTTTAACCTTAACCCAAGCCTGAAATTCCTTCTTTGTGAAGATTTCTTTTTTTCTTTTTTCTTTTTTTCTTTTTTTTGTATTTTTGAGACAGGGTCTCCCTTTTAGTCCCAGCTGGCCTGGAGCTCACTCTGTAGACCAGGCTGGCCTTGACCTCACAGAGATCTGCGTGCCTCTGCCTCCCAAGTGCTAGGATTAAAGGTGTGTGCCACCATGCCTGGCAAGATTTGTTTCTTTTAAACAGGTCACTTTGTGGAAAACTGTCCTTCATACTGAAGTGAAATGCATCTTATCATTTACTAGAATCAAATGAGATGACATTGTATGCAGGAAATTCTTGAAATAACAAAGCAGCCAACAAATATAAAATATATTAATATAAATTCTATAACACACAGTTTGAAAATTTAACAAGTTTACAGTCTCATAGAAGTCATCAAATTAGAAAATTGGGAATAAGACAAGGAAGATAAGCTGCCCAGATTTCTGGAGAGTTAAGTTTGATAATAATACACAAGGCATTCTTCTTTAAATTGTATTTCAATTAGTAAGGCAAGATTAGTAAGGCAAGCATATGGCTGAGAACTACAGAATATATACGAAGATGAAGTCAGAAGCCAAAAGGACTGGAAAATAGGGAAAAACAAAAAGATTGCTATGGCTAAATCATTTCTATTGTTAGGACCACCTGGTCTTCAGAATTCAGCTTGTGAGGTAATAGTCCTGCTTCCGTCCTCATGGTCAAAAAGAAACTGAAGGAACTTGACAAATTCTACTTCAGAAGCCAACACATAAAAAGCAGTAGGCATAGCACTAGTTTGGTAAGAGCCTCAGACAAAGACCTGAGAAAATACCCAAGCTTATGCTCAAAGCATGATTTGGGAGGTCCCTACATACTGGCCAGCTTCCAGGTGCATTATGGAAGCAGTTTTAAATTTAGTGATCCAATGGGCAGGATCAGAGCAAAACCAGACCTGGGTTTATGGAGGTCCAGGAGGAAAATGACTAGGACTCTCATGTCCAGGGTCCACCTGTGGTCTGAAGTCACTGGAATCTGCGGAGCACATCACAGGCTATGAAAAAGTAAAGAACATTTGGGTATATATGGAGATGTCCCATGGAAAATCTAAGGCTCAGAGAACTGAGGCAGCTCTCATAGAAATTGGTTCAATATATACTAAATTATTAAAAGTGAGTAACTTCTAGGTTCTTAAAATTGAAGTTGATTTTATATATCACTTGGAACAGGAATTCATGACAAGGACTAAGTTAGAGTACATGACCTTATACCATAATATTGAGGTTTTTATAATTACATGACCTTAAATGCTTAAAGGCAGAGTATAAATACTCTCTTAATCCCATCATGATCCTTTCATGGTGTTTTCTTCAACTGCAGTCTTAACCTGATTGATTAAAAGCTTAAACTAAGTAGAATATTTCCAAAGTATTTATTACATACACCATTATTTAATAAAAATATTAAAATATAAATATATAAATTTTTCTTACCCCAAGCCAGAGTTTGTGTCAATCAATTTTCTTCAAATAATATTAGTAATATACAATAAACCCCTACCTTGAATATTTAGCTGATGTTAAAAGTTATGCCTTAGGAATTTCATACAGCTCTGTGCCTCTTAGAGAAAAATGAAAACCAAATTTTAAGTGGAAGTATAGTAAGCATTCCTGAATGCTAACTGAAATTATTGTAGAAAACAAAACAAAACAAAACAAAACAAAACAAAAAAATGACGGGGTCAATTTTAAGTATTGACATTTTTGGATGACAAATAAAATCTACTCTCCCTGGATTGGATTTCAGAACTCTTATAATCATTGTGCTTCGCTTCTCTCTTTCCTCTCCCTTCCCTCCTTTCTTCTTTTCATCAATAGTAAGTAGGAAGTACAGGAAGCTAAGTCCAAGCACAATGCTGGGATCAGCTTGATTCTTGCCCATAACTATACTGCTGAACTATACTCTTTCAGACCAACTTCCTCATTTTCATAATAGAATTCATAATAGTGAGCTACAGTTTAACAAGCTAAAAATACTTTTCTGTAGACGATCATAGAAAGAAAACCCTTTCATCATATCCACCTACTTTGCAGACCAACATTTTTTTCTCATCACAAAGAAACCTCCCACAAAGCTTGTCCTGAGTTCCTAGCACATTTCAAACACATTAATTGACCCCTGGGACTCTACATTGGAGGGCAACCCCTGAAAGGTCACACGGTTCAGCCTCCCCCACAAACACTCTCACTTCTGAGCCTCTTCTGGGTTCTGTCATTTCCTTTTGCTCCCCATGGAATGAGACATTTAAATTGCAACACTCTATCCAGAAACACACAGCAGCTGCCATTTGACCTCTTTTTGGGATGGTGTTTGAGAGAGGGTCCTGGGTCTCTGGTTTACTCCAGAAAATTATTATAGATGATGCAGTTAAGTCCTGTGGCACATGGTAAGAAAAATAAACAACCCCCTGTTGACACATGACTTACAACTAAGACAGAATGCTTTAAGTTAATGAGATGAAATATTGATCTCTGAGGAACTGTCACTTGCTTTGTTTTTGTTAGCATGGAAAGCCATGCTTATTTTCACATTAGACTGGCTCTCAAATGAGTGAGCCTTATAGTATCTCAGCATTAACTTAAGCATTCAAAAGTTGCTTTCTACTTAGCAAGAATAAACTACAACAATTTTGAAATAATAGCCCTTAAGAGTCATTTTCCATCCTTTTCTGCTTGCTTTGGCTGCTGAATTCTTGACCTGGGGCTTTTTACTTGGTGGTCTGATGAGTCACTCCATTTATAATAAGAAAAGATAGCAAAGATACATGGACTTGGACAGTTAGATATACAGGCAATTAAAAGCCTGCTGGGTGGGCTCTTTTCCTATAAGGCTGGGGTGCTGATTTGGCAGATCACAGTAGATTCTTTCTGTAGTGCCTACTATTCTAGCAATGGAGTGCATGAAGTGGGAGGACAGACTCAGAACAGCCCATAAAATTGTAGTCCTCAAGACTTTTCTACTCAGTGAATGCTCTGTAAGAAAGAAATTTAAAAAAAAAAACTTTTCTTTTACTAATTTTTTTTTCTGCTATATGGGCTAAGGACATACCTCAGTAGTTAATATGTATGAGGAAATGGATTCTATCCTGTTTCAAAAACAACAGAACTCAGGTATATAATTGGCTTTGAAGAATAATCTTACCTGAGCCAATATCCCAAGTCATATTCCCTACTTAACCTCTAGTAGTTTCATAATTTCAAGTCTAACACTAAGGTCTTAATCCATTTAGAGTGGAGTTGTCTGCAGGTTGAGAAATAAGGATCTTGTTTCAGTCATCTACAAGTAGATATCCCATTTTCCTAGCACCACTTATTGAAAAAAAATTTTTGCCAAAGTGTATCATTTGCTTCTTTATTAAAAACCTGGTACCTGTACGTGTGTAAACTTATATGAGAATCTTTTGTTCTAATCAATTGATCTATGTGGTTTTTTTTTTTCTGTCAGTACCATGCTATTTTTATTACTATGGCTCTGTAGTATAATTTGAAATCAGGTATTGTGATGCCTACAATAGTGTTCTTATTATTTAGAATTGCTTTAGCTATCTGAGGTCTATTGTGTTTTCATGTGAAGTTCAAATTGCTTATTTCTATTTTTGTTAACAATTGGATTTGCATTTTCATTGGTATTGTATTGTATTTATAGATTGCATTTTGTAGAATGGTCTTTTTATAATATTGATCCTACCAGTTGATGAGCATGGAAGGTCTTTGCATGTTCCAGTGTTTTCTTTTGTTTCTTCAATGTTTTAAAGTTTTTATTTTAGTGATCTTTTACTTCTTTGATTAGATTTATTCCAAGATATTTTATTTTGTTGAAAATATTATGATTTCTTTCAGTAAATTAGTCATTATTGTATAGAAAGAGTACAAATTTTGTATGTTGATTTTTTGTCGTTGTTGTCATTTCTTGAAACAGAGTCTCCTCTCCCTGTAGCCAGAGATGGCCGGGAACTTGCTTTGTAGATCATGCTAGCCTTGACTGCACAGAGATCCTCCTGTATCTGCCTCCCAAGTGCTTGGATTAAAGGTCAGCAACACTATACCCAGCTTGTTGTTGATTTTGTAATCACCATTTTACTGAAAATGGTGTTTTATCAGCTTTAGGAGTTTCCTGGTGGAATCTTCAGAGTCTTGCAGGTATAGAATCATGCTGTCTGCAAATAGTGGTACTTTGTCTTCTTCTGTTTCTAATTGACTCTCTTTCATTTCCGTCTCTTGTCTAATTGGTTTAGCTAAGACTTCAAGCACTATATTGAGTAGCAATGGGGAGAGTGGGGCCCTTGGCTTGTTCCTGACCTCAGTGATAATGCTTTGAATTTTTCTTCATTCAGTATGACACTGACTATAAGTTTGTCATATATAGCCTTTGCTAAGTTCATGTATGTTTCCTGCATATTTGACTCTAGGGATTCTATCATGAATGGATAAAAGGTCTATTTTATATCTATTGAGATAATGATGTGACGATTGTCCTTAAGACCATTTGTCTGATTAATTACGTTTATATATATATATATATATATATATATATATATATATATATATCCCTGCATATCAACAGTGAAGCCAACTTAATCACAGCAAATCATCTTTTTGATGTGTTCTTGAATTTAGTTTGCAAGTGTTTATTTATAATTTTTTCATCTGTGTTCATTGGAAAGATTGGTCTGTAGTTGCTTTTGTGTGCATGCACCTTTGCTGGTCTTTGTAAAAAGAGTTTGGATGTTTTCTTTCCTCTACTTCTTTCTACTTCTCAAATGAAAAATTTAGAGTGTGAAATAATGAATGGAAGACTATCCTGATCAAAATTCTGAAGCTGTATTAGCGCATTAGTCTAACTCAGAATGCAATTATGCATGTAATCACAGCTTGTGTTTGGATATTAGAATTCATCGGGAGTCGTTTGGTACAATAAATATCACACATAGGATACTGCATTACCAAACATTTTTAAAAGTAAAATAAGTAGCTTAATTCACTTGGTCCCTGATATTATAAAACTAGAGTTTAAGAGACAATATGATATTAATATGCTTTTAAACAAATTTATAGAAATTTGGCAGTTATTATAATTTCATCTTTTAACAGTAGCAAGATTAACAGAAAGTTCTTTTAGAATTACTTTTTTCATAAAAAAAAAAAAACACAGCAGTAATCCACTAACAATAATTTGCATAATTACATGTAAAGAGATTTGGGCTAGGTTCATTTCATTTCATCTCACTGATTGGGAAACATCTTCTGGTCATGCAGTCAATGTATGAATAATGTTCATTAAGTTGCTGAAGACATTTGAAATATCAAAATAGCTTAAGTTCCTCCATAATTTTGTCTATACTGTTTACTTTGATTAACCAGATGGATAAAATTTCTTAAATGGAAATAAGCTTCTTACTCTCCTTCTAATGAAATCATAATAATGAAGACTTTATTTAAAATCCTTTGTAAAAAGTGATATGAACAGTCACTTTTATAAATGAAATTTCTATGTGTTTAAAAATAGGATATGATGTCTTCAAAAAATCATAAGAACTGTCTGGAAATGTGTGGAATTTTAAACAAGAGAATACTTGTTTTAGGAGGTTAATTAAAATGCACATCAGTCTTTCTTCACCCCTTTGTGAATTGTAGGCCATTGTGCAATTTTCTGTAGATTTCATCTGGCTAATATTAAATTTTGAGTACAGAACTAAATAAATGCATTTGTGTTGTTAGTTTGGAGTACCTGTTGTTATAATTCTGCAGTTCTAATTGGTAATGTGACACTCACTGTAGGAATGCAGTTCAATTACTTCTTTTATATATGAAGTAAAGCATGAACTAATAATAAAAGTTTTAGTTTTATTTTAAAAATTTTTTTAATTTATTTTATGTGTATGAGTGTACTGTCTGCATGTAAGTAGGTGCACCTGTGTCATGCAGTGCTGCAGAGATCAGAAGAGGGTGTCGGATTCCCCTGGAACTGGAAGTAAAGATGGTTCTTTTTTATTTTTATTTTTTTGGTCTTTTCGAGACAGGGTCTCCCTATAGTCCCAGCTATCCTGGAACTCACTCTGTAGACCAGGCTGGCCTTGAACTCACCAAGATTCACCTGTCTCTGCCTCCCAAGTGCTAGGACTAAAGGCGTGCGCCACCACGCCCGGCTGTAAAGATGGTTCTTAGCCACCATGTGGGTGCTGGGAATCGAACCTGGGTCCTCTGCAAGAGCAGTTGGTGCTCTTAACTGCTGAGCCATCTCTCCAGCCCCATAGTTTTCTTAATTAATAACCATGGGAATCCTCACAAATGAAAGACATTTAGATGTCAAGGAAATAAAGCCCAAGAAACGAGAAGGACCAGATAATTAGTTAAAAGAGTTCCCATGTGTCAAGCTAGACAAATAAGCACAGCCTGGGAATGAGGATAAATTTTCTCTCACATAACATGTTACTTTGTTTCAATGTGATTAAAAAATAAACACCAGATCTTAAGTTGATTTCTTCTCCAAATGTTTGGATCTTATTAAGTTTGGGAGCTACTTTAGAAATGAGAGCTTGCCCTAGAGAAGATCTTAAGGGCCAATATCAGTTTGTGCAATTTGCTTGGGGCTAAAGAGAGAGTACTTGAGTTTACACAGCTTATAATTTGTGGCTGCTTCAGCAGTTTGATGTTGTATAAAAAGACAGCTCAAGCCGGGCCTGGTGGCGCAGGGCTTTAATCCTAGCACTTGAGAGGCAGAGGGAGGTAGATCTCTGTGAGTTCAAGGCCAGCCTAGTCTATAGAGTGAGTTTCAGGACAGCCAGAGCTACAGGGAGACCCTGTCTCAAGAAGACCAAAAAAAAAAAAAAAAGGCAGCTCAAAAGCTCAATGAGTCTTTGATAAAGGAGAGGGAATAATTGGAAGACCTTTCTAAGTTTGCCTTTAAATTTGGCTTTGTTTATATATCTTATCTTTTTGTTCTATTGCCTCAAACATGTTCCTTTTTATTCCAAAGGTTTGTAGAAAGAGTTCTTGCTATTTAAAATTCACTATGCTGTTCATTCAACAAATATTTATTGTCTGCTATGTGCCAGTTCCTGTGTATGGGTTGGCAGTACAGTAGTAGGTGAGAAGAAATGAGTCACTTTCTCTTCTAGAGATGGCAAGATTAGCATTAATTAGACAATCAGCAACCAAAAAGCCCCCCCCCATATGTTTCTTCTTTTAAGATACTGTCTATATTTTCTGCTATGGAATGTGTAAACTGCATTTAAGTTGTGCTATCAATTTATGTATATATATATATACAATGTATATAATACATTCATTTTTCTTTCAATAAATACCAGTTCCATAACTCTTCCAGCTTTCCAAACACTGAATGGTAAAATGTTGCTTTAACCAGGGACAATGACTATGCCTTTAATCCCAGCACTTGGGAGGCAGAAGCAGGCAGATCTCTGTGAGTTCCACACCACCTAGAACTACATAGTGAGACACTGTCACAAACAAACAAACAAACAAACAAACAATAAATTTGTCTTGTCCCAAACAAAAAATGATCTAGTATAGGAGACAACCAGGAGCCTCACTAGAGGAAGTAGGTCACTGAGGGCAGCCAAGCCTTGGGGGTTTTTAGCCCAGCCCCACTTTACTTCACCTTCATTTCTGTTTCCTAACTGTGGATACAACATGACCTCCCACTCCTGCTGGTTTGTCTTTCTTAGCACAATATACAGTTCATGTGTCCCTTTGAACTGTAATCCAAAACAAATATTTTCTCTCTGAAGTTGCTTCTTATCGGGTATTTGGTCATAGTAGTGAGAAAAATAACCAATAAACACTCATCATGATGATGAGGCCCTGCAATAGAATTCTGGAAATTCACATAAAAGATGGATGATTTCCAGTTGACAGAGACAGGTAAGAGTCTACAGATGTAGAAGCTATAAAACTGGGATTTAGGATTGGTGAGAATACAAGCATATGGCACAGGGGGAAATGTTATCCTAGGAAAAGGTCTGGAAAAGGCTTGATCAGTGAAGGAAGAGCAAGCATCCAATCTGGCTTACTTCACACCCACTTTCAGCAGAGTGGGCTGGGGAGGAAGTAGAGGAATGAAGAAAAACAAAGAAAAATCTTCAAAGACACATGAAGATGCTGGTTGGTAAGGACCATCACATATTGACTGTTTGTTTGGAAGATTCCATATGGTGGCTTTATGAATTTCTTTTTAAAATCTAGAGAAATCCATAACTAATTCATCTCATGCTGTTGGTCACCTGAGTTCAAGTTCCTTATGAATTCTAGTTCTTTGTGAATGCACAATGTTAAAGATGATAAATATTAAGGTCAAGTAGTAAACAATAGTTGAAATCATGTACTTTGCTAGGACATGTCCTCATTTTGATACTGAATCCCAGACCAAATTTCTGGAATTTCAAGTCTGGGTATGAATTTTGAATTTCTACCAACGTTCATTTCCAAGGAACCTGTAGTGAGTGTAGTCATAAATCAGAACCAGGCTAGGTTAAGGCATTAGAACATACATTCATAGGCATAGACTGACATGCCCCAGTCCTTCACAGCTTCAGATGGAAACCGTGTGAAAGGCCATAGTGGGGTAAAATCTTCCAGCTGGTCTGCTTCAGTAGGTTGATTTTATTTGATACTACGTCTACTGCAAGGTGCTGCCTATACAAAATAAAAAGCTTGAAGAAATAGGTGGGCTAAGACTACTGAGGTATCGTCATTGCCCTTAAAATTGACAACAGATGCAATCACCATATATTTCTATGTACATAAGTAAAAGAGAAACTTGACTTTCTAGGCTTCCTTTATTAAATTTCTCCACCTGGTATTAAATTCTAGTCATTGGTAGAATTATGATACAAAGAAGAAAACCTTGAGGGAGAAAATGTCCTATCCTATTTGTTGTAGGTTATCAGTTCTGTTATTTTGTATCACCTGTAAAATCAAAACATTTACTACAGTTTATTGTTTTTTATGATCTTTAGGTACTAAAGGGTAAAAACTGTGACTACTTATACATTTGCTGCACTTTCCTGCTTAAACAAATTTTAATCTGAGCATTTCTTCCATTGAATTTTTTTTCCTTTATAGAAACAAAAGATACAAACTGTGGAGAAAAAACAGTGCAAAGAGGCTTCCTCTAAGAATGTACTTGGATAATCTGATGGCTTGTGGCTTCCTTGTTGAGAAATATTAACTAGATGATCTAATGTGTATTTAACACATTAACAAATCAGAGTACAATGTCTTCTCACCACTTACTTAGTAATTCCAAACAAGATTCTTAAGTCCTGAAATGGTGCTAAATTTATGAATAATATGTACATCTGAGAGCAATGTGCTTTGATGATGTAAAATAAATTTGAAGGTTGAATATCAAAATAAATTTACCATTACTCTGAATTTCACACCAAGTGATGTTATCTGTTTTGTTGCTCTTTTGCAAAGCCCAGTAGAAAGGAATACCAGATCCTCCCCACTAATAAACTGCAGTAGTCATATAAATTTTATTTATTTTTGTCACCATGAGAAAGGAGGGAGATAATTCTTATGGTTTCTAAAAGTTATCAAGATGCCTATTATCAGAGAATCAGAGAAGAAAATTCAAAAATATTCTCCCTTTCCAAAATATTTACCTTATTTAAACCATTTGGCTAAAGATGAAAATGAAAAAAGAAAAAAGGGACAGAGAGACAGAAAGCCTCTTTTTCAAAGAAAGGTGCAATCATTGATTTCTCTTGTAACATTCCTTCTATAAGAAAGTGGCATGGTGGAGTGATCTTGCACCCCAGCTGGAGGGCAAAAACACCTTTTATCCATGATTGACAAATAATACATAATGAGAAGACAGAAACGATTCAAGTTTTAAACTTTACTCTCTCTATGGCTTTCAGGGCAGCTGGGTGCACTGCTGTTCTCACTTGGCAACCTTTGAGGTGCTGCCAGGAAAGGGGACCAGAGTGACAATCGTTTCTCTCTTTCTTCAATCCTCCAAAGCTCTAGTAAGTATGTGCGGCTTGCTCTTTCAAAGAGCATCCAGCTGCAAACAATTCTGCCATTTTTCCTTGGAATGACATCCTGGGGGTCTGGAAATGTATCTCGTGGTTATAATGAGCACAGTAGAGCAAAATTGAAGTCTAAAATTCCTGAAAGTGGCTTCTGTATGTGGAGAGTCCATTGGCAGGTGTTGAGCAATCAGTTGAAGAAAGTGGAATAAAAAGAATAGAAAAGAAAACTTAAATCAGAACTCCTCTGTGACACTGGGCTTCATGAAGTTTTGTTATAGTTCTTGCCCGGCGTGGTGGCGCACGCCTTTAATCCTAGCACTTGGGAGGCAGAGGCAGGCGGATCTTTGTGAGCTCAAGGCCAGCCTGGTCTACAGAGTGAGTTCCAGGACAGCTGGGACTACAGGGAGACCCTGTCTCGAAAAGACCAAAAACAAAAAACAAAAACAAACAAACAAACAAAAAAAAAGCACAAAAAACCCCAATTTTTACATGTCATAAAATTGAGATCTTTGGGGGGGGGTGTTCTTTTTTTATAGACAGTATCTCCCTGTAGCCCCGACTGGTATATGGACTAGACTCACCTTGAACTCACAGAGATCCACCTGCCTCTGCCTCCCAAGGGCATGGGCCTCCACACTGGGCTAAAATATTTAATGTAGGAGTTAGATGCACACGCAGTACACAGCACAACACCAGCATGTGCCCAGAGTGTGGAGTAAGAGTTCACCTGCGTCCTGCAGAACATCAGCCTGCGAAAGACCAGGTGACCCCTGCCTGCCCTTGGTGCTTTGGGCACCCCTGTGCCCAGTGGAGGTTTGGTATTACCCGGGATCTTCCAACCTTTGGGTTCCAGCCTGTGACGTGGGCAGAGTTAGAAGTGCACACAGCATAACACCATCAAGCACTCAGCGTGTAGTGTGGTATTGTGAGTGGACTTCACCTGCTTCCTGCACAACATCAGCCTGCGAAAGACCAGTTGAGCCCTGCCTACCTTGGTGATTTGGGCACCCCTGTGCCCGGTGGAGGCTTGGTATTAGCCAGGACCTTCTAACCTTCCGGTTCCAGTGTGCAACATGGGTGGAGTTAGATGTGCACACAGCACACAGCACCACACCAGCGGGTGTCCAGTGCATGGAGTGAGTTGACCAACATGATACCAGCGGGAGGGCCAAGGTAGCAAACCCCCTCTCCCCCAGCTTGGGGGAAGAGTGGTGCAAAGAATCTAGCAAGCACAGTATTAGTGATTAAAGTTTGTGCAGCCAACTTTGAAGCACCAGAATCCAAAGAAAAAAAATAAACAAATCCACATGCCAAAGACACAAAGAAGAAACAACATGGGAAAAGCTTGTAATAAATCCACACGGAACTCTACCAACCCTACAGAAGATTCCTAGAATGAGATTTCCCTGGAAGGAAACCAAGACACAGGCTTTAGAAGAACAATTGTGGACATATTCAAAGAAATTAGAGAACTAAGGGAAGAGAATGAAAAACTCAAGAAGGACCAAGAGGGGGATAATGACAAACATTGAAAAGAACTAAGGGGAGAGACTGAAAAACTCAAGAAGGACCTAGAGGGAGAAAATGACAAACGTTGGAAAGAACTAAAGGGAGAAAATGAAAAACTCCAGAAGGAAGTGGAAATGGTGAAAAGATCCCAAGCCAAAATGAAAAAGAAAATGATCAATGAACCAAATGAGCTACAAGATGAGAATGACAGGCTCCAGCAGGAAGTGGAAACACTAAAGAAATAACAGGATGAAATGAAAAAGGAAATTGAACATTCATCCAATCAACAGGAAATGTTGAGAAAATGCCTCAGAAGCAGGATGGAAGAAGCAGAAAAAAGAATATCAGACCTGCAGAATAATATGGAGCAACTAGAATGCTCAAATAAAGATTATGAAACATTAAAAAATACACAAGAGGGGAACAATCAGGAATTGTGAGACACTATTAAAAGACAAAACCTCTGCATCATAGGGATAGAGGAGGGAGAAGAATCCCAAGACAACACTGTTGACCAGATCTTCAACAGGATAATGGAAGAAAATTTCCCCAAACTGAAAAATGACAAACAATACCACAGCCTTTAAAGGCTGAGAGCTAAGAACTGCAAAAAAAAAAAAAAAAAAAAAGACAAACCCATACAAATACAAGAAGCACATAGAAAACCAAACAGACAGGACTAGAAAAGAAATTCCCCATGCCATATAATTGTGAAAACACTAGATGCTCAAAACAAAGACAAAAATGAAAGCCACAAGAGAAAAAAAACAAGTTACATATAAGGGGAAACCCATCAGAATCACAGCTGACTTCTCGTGCAAACAATGAAAGCTAGAAGAATGTGGACCAAAGTATTCCCAGTACTAAACGAATTTAGATGCCAACCCAGACTACTATACCCAGAAAAATGTCAATTACAGTTGAAGGAGAAAGAAGAATCTTTTACAACATGAACAAGATGAAAGAATACATGTCTAGGAAACCAACACTTCAGAAAATCCTCAAAGCAATCCAAAGAACAGAAGAAAGGAGCAACTATCCCTAAGCAATTAAAGAGAGAAAGCAACAAAATCATAAGTGTACATACAAACCTAGACCAAGAATGCAAATAAAAATAAGGTAAAAGGAAGCAACACTTACCTCTCAATAATAACCTTAAATGCTAATGATCTAAACAGTTTTTGCTAAATCCCAGAAAAACAAAAAAAAGTTAATAATCTAAAAGTTTATGCTAAGTCCCAGAAAAACAAACAACATATGGTATCCCTCATTTGTGGATCTTAGCATCAAATCTCTATTTGTTAGTCAAATTGAATAATTCTTTTGTTTTTTTTTATTTCTTTTTTAGTAAATATAATACCTGATGTTATTCATCAACTTGCTATGTAATGTAATATTTTTTCTTTACCTGCAAACAATTCTACTGTCAAAATGTGAATCCCTAAACATGTTTTGGAATTAACCTATAGTCTAGTTTCAGATGTCATAATTTTGGTATATGTGTGGCATGCTTATTTTGTAGTGATACAAATCTGAAGCAGCAACAACATAAAAGACTGGATCAAAGGACTGACTGAAACAATAAACTTCTGCCCCAAAGAGTAAACTTTTGCATCAAAAAACTTTAAAAAGCCCAAGACAAAGATGCAAGACATATATGCCAGAATGCATGAGCTCTGGTGGGGTGGGGGGTAAGGAAGAGGAATAGGTCTCAATTTGATTAAGAAATGTTGTATGAAATGCACAAAACTTCAATAAAAAAATTTATGTCTCACAATAAGATACTATTGGTATCTCAACAGTTTTCTGCTGTGAAAAATGTCCCTCAGACTGCAAAAAATTGTTGATATCTCTGCTACCTCAAGCACCAGTAGGGCTCCATAATCACTGGAGAACCAAAAAGTTTCTTCCATATATACACAAATCCTTGCAGTGGACAGACTAGACAACCCCTGGCAGAGAACTATTTTGGCCCCTTATCTATACTTTTGTCTTCATGACATTTTCCTTTGTTCTGTGGCTTACTCTGCTAGAGGCTTATTACTCATTGGACAGGTGAAATTGTTGTCATCTGGGTTCTTTCTTGTTGCTGCTACCTCTGCCTGAACCTTCTTCGCCATCACCTTAGTTCTTTATGTCATTATACGACTGTCTTCCTGGTGAAATGATCTCATAACCCCTTGTTCTGTTTTATTTTTGCACAATAGCACTCACCACTTTTAAACAGTCTAGATTTTCTTAACAATCATGGTTTCTATGGTCCAATGTCATCTTACCCTACCTAGTATGTATACTCTATGACAGTATACATTTGATCTGTACCCTTAATATCTAAAGCAATCTTGGAATAAGATAAGTTTTAAATAAATAACGATGATTAGAAATTTCCAAAAACAACAAGTCTCTGCAGTGAAAAACTTTGGAAAGACTGAGAGAAAGATGCAAGACATGTATGGCAGAAGGCATGAACTGGGGTGGGGTGGGGGGCAGGGAGAGGGGAATGTGTCTAAATTGGACTGAAAGATAATGTATTAAATATACAAATCATTAAAAAAGTATTAAAAAAGAATTTTCCAAAATAAAATTTTCTACATATTATGTATCAGTATAAATTACTGATACATGTTACTTGATTTTCACCTTTTGTCTCCCAGGAAATTTCTGAAGC
This sequence comes from Rhizomys pruinosus, assembly GCA_009823505.1. Classification (NCBI taxonomy): domain Eukaryota; kingdom Metazoa; phylum Chordata; class Mammalia; order Rodentia; family Spalacidae; genus Rhizomys; species Rhizomys pruinosus. The sequence continues at coordinate 422,826 of VZQC01001595.1, read as the reverse complement.
TCCACTGAAGGAGTGGCATGGATGAACTATCCAATGACATGTATATCATATTTATAAAAACAGAAATCAAGGTGTGTGAGGACTAGCCTAAAAGTCAGGTAAAACCTTTTGAGATTGAAATAATGGGCCAACATAAGCACAAGATTTAATAATAAATATAAAATTAAAATGGACAATTTTAGAAATACATATTGGAAAAGATGAACTTGGGTTTCTGATTGATTATAATTTCAATGTAAGTCAACAGAAATTTATAACTACCAAAACAACTTTTACTTTTGTGTTGCACACATAATGTATTAACTGAGAGATGCATCTAATTTTTCTATATTTCTATGGAATACACAATGCCTGTAATGTTATGTTCAGTTTGGGGTGCTAGATTTTTTTGTGTGTGTGTGCTCTAACAAAACAGAAGACTTAATCAGGAAAATGAGAGGGGACTACAAACCAGAAACCAGACCTGTTTTTCCTGAAGTAACATGATAGCAAACTTTACTGGAAAGCTAAATTTCTTGCAACATATATTACTGGATAATATATATATATATTAGTGTTCTATATATAATGTGTATATATTGTATAATATGTATGTATATAAAATATTATATATGTATATAGTGTTCTAAAAATGACTTACAGATAAAAATAATCTTTTGCCTTCCCATCTTCTCCAGCTATTTTCTCTGGAAGAATCTAATGACTTTTTTTAATGTTTTCTCCCAGAGATTCCCTCATGGTTCTCAACATGGATGCTGAACTGCTTCAGCTTTGAAATTCTGTTCGTTTCAGTTTAGAAGGACTTTGATTCTCGCAACGTGTTTGGCTGCATTGTGTTTCAAACCACCAGGGTAAGGCTATATTGAAGAAGGCCTGCAAGGTGGAGGAGCCCCTCTGGGAGGCTGCTTAGGGTCTGGGAGATTTCTAGGTCACCAGAATCTCTCCTGCTTTCTCCTTGGTGTCATCTGACCCAGGATCTGAAAAGTATTAACCTTTAGCTACTAAGAACACTTCTCTAGTATTGAGTTTAATCTAAACATTGCTAAGATTTGGGATGGTCTCCGCTGAGTCATTCCAAGAGCTTTAGAGCTCACAAATATAACTAAGGATGAAAAAGTGGAGAGCTTGAATACGTTATTTTATCCTGGGAATTTTTTTTTTTAAATCTCATCAGTATATTTGTTAGCCTCTACAACCCAGCCCTGATGGGTATGTCCTATCTTTAGACTTGGTCTGGACCACTTATTTACATGCACTTTGCTAATTATGCCTTCACTAATACTGATCCTTTTTCCTAAAAATCCCCATCACTGTCCTTGATTAAGAAGGACTCTTAAACCTGGAATGTACTGACTCCATAAGGGCAAAATATCTTCATAATCTGACATTTTTACTATTTTTTTTACTCAGACAAGTTACTCTCTATAAACTTATTTCCACTGTCTATAAAGTAATTGTTAGAATTTAAGGATTGTGATGAGACTGAATGATATGTTATAGGAAATGCCCAGCACAGATGAGTGTTTAATTTGTCGGCATGTTGGGAAGGCTTCTCTAATTTTCCTAAAACATGTAATTTCCTCATTTAGACTTTTATATATTGATATGCTGTGCTCCAAAACACTGGTTAATTCAATGCTTTTATTATTTGCTAATTGTTTCTTAGTTGTTAATATAGACTATGAAAATCCTATTAAAATATTTAAGGACAAGGACTAGGCAGTATAATATTTTTTGAGCCACAGTGACAGGTCTAGAAATACTTAAATAACCAATTAATATAAATAATAAATTTTCAACCTTAAATTGAAAATAAATATTTGGTTCTTTGGATTAGGTAATTGGAAGCACTTTTAGAATAGGATAGTCAATAAAGAAGAAACTAAATATTCTTTTCCTACTTCAATTAAGTCATGAATATACAAAATACCATTTTGTTTGTTTGTTTGTTTGTTTTGCCTTTTTGAGACAGGGTCTCCCTTTAGTCCCAGCTGGCCTGGAGCTCACTATGTAGACCAGGCAGGCCTTGAACTCGAAGAGATCCACCTTCCTCTGCCTCCCCAGTGCTAGGACTAAAGACGTGCACCACCAAGCCCAGCACGAAATACCATTTGTGAAAGTACTATTTTCCTCTTTCCTTCATTAGAGCTCTGAAAATCCATATTTTTTTTTTTTTTTGGTCTTTTCGAGACAGGGTCTCCCTGTAGCCCCAGCTGTCCTGGAACTCACTCTGTAGACCAGGCTAGCCTTGAACTCACAAAGATCTGCCTGCCTCTGCCTCCCAAGTGCTAGGATTAAAGGCGTGCATCACCATGCCCGGCTATTTTTTCTATTTTTAAATGTCAAGTAATCATTATCAGTAGTATATAAATCTTGGTAGTAAAATCTCATTTCTAGGGAATTTGTTTGTTTGTTGTTTGTCAGTGGATTCTGGGCAGACACTGACTGAAGTTAATCTGTGGATTACATTAGTCTCTTGCATTGTAAGAATCAATTCTGAGACTGAATTTTTTTTTTTTTTTTTGGTCTTTTTCGAGACAGGGTCTCTCTGTAGCCCCAGCTGTCCTGGAACTCACTCTGTAAACCAGGCTGGCCTTGAACTCACAAAGATCCGCCTGCCTCTGCCTCCTGAGTGCTAGGATTAAAGGCATGTGCCACCACGCCTGGCACAACTGAACTTTTTATAGCCTATTTCTTTAATATTAATGATGTATTATCATTACTTGTATGGACAGATCTGGGATATGTTCAGTTTTCTTTCTGAGCCAGACTCATTTACACTATTAATTTCTCCTTAATTTAGGGTTTACTTTTGGAAGAGACTGTAGTAATTCAGTACTTTTTCCCCCTTTTAATAATATAACTAAGTTATGTAGATATACAGAGTATGGTTCCTTTTGGAGCACTCTTTGACTTAGGGGTTTTTCATAGTTCTTGGGTTTTTTTTTTTTTTTTTGAGACAGGGTCTCCTTATGTAGACCTGACAGGCCCAGAATTTGCTGGGTAGACCAGGGTGGCTTTGAACTTGCAGTGATTCTCCTGACTCTGCTTTCTGAGTGCTAGGAATATAGGTGTGCATCACGACACCTGGCTTTAGTTTGGTATTCGTAAGATTCAGTTGGCCATCTTTTCCTCTCTCAAAAGTTTTTTAGGACTAAAGAATGTTAGACAATATGTATTCTGACTTTTTTCCCTTGAAGTCTTGTATATTTATAGTTTTCTATATAAACTGTAGTATCTTCATGAAGACCGAGGCTCAAATTTACTGTGATTAAAAACAATTCTCATAGGATTATTATTTTCATGGTATTTTCTTACATAATATCTCATTTTTTAAAAAGTGGTTCTTTAGGAACTTAGTGTCCATTGTCATGCAATGTAATTTTTTCCTCCACTTTTTTCCCCTGTAAGTTTAGAATTTCTGGTCATGGGGAAAAGAATCAAACAAAAAGTTCTATGAGAACATGGGTCATTTATAGATTTCACTGAAGAAAAAAGTTAAATTGGCAATGATTTATATTCCTCAGCTGTGTATTTAAAAGTTTTCTTTTGCATTAGTTTTACTGTCACTTCTTTTCCTTTATTGTGTTTGATACTTTTCACTATTAAAGTACCAGAGATACAGAAAAAAAAAATCTCTACATCCCAGGGCTCCTGCAGGCCTCATCCTAATGAGAACTATTGATTACATGAAACTACATTTTTACTTTTCAGTGCTACTTTTCATGAAATTGTATGATTTGTATTTTAAGGGGTATAGCATGCACTACTACATGTGCATGAAACAGATTTTTAGGAGTCTGTTTTATTACACTTGGATTTATCCCAGCCATTCAATTTGTGGTGTAATCTTGTCCATGTCCTATGATGTGGTTTCTTGCCTGCAGTACAGGAAGTTCATATCTCAAGCCAGTTTATTTAACATTTAAAATATTCATCATTTTCTTTCAAAACTTTATCAGCAGGACTATTTGCTTTTTCAGGATATTAGTAGCTTAGTTAACGCCCCCTGAGTAGTGAATTGGTGCCTATGGAACAAATTAAAGGACACTGGTGATTGCCTGTGACATTGACTGAGAATATCTAAAAAATATAGAAATATTGTGAATTTATGACACAGATACAGATACATTAATATTAAAATCACACCATGTAGTAGTTATATAAGAAGTTGGGGGTGTCTTTGGAATTAGGATTAAGTTTCATACCTTTATATTTGTTAGTACTGTGTCTCAAACCTACATTTTGGGGATTATACCAAATTCATGAGGAAAGAAGAAAATAATCATGTATTCATTACCAATTATAATTATCTGATCAAATACAATCTTGCTTTATTTGGTGGGTATATTCAAGGAAAGGGATTCAACCCACAAACCAAAAGGTACCTTTTTTCCTAACCTCTAGGAATAGTACTTACAAATTTATATTGACTGAAATGTGAAAGCTCATATTTTCTAGAGTATTGATTTGCATAACCTTTGATTAATGCAAAGTATTCTCTTCAGGCAATGCTTTCCTACCCCCTATACTTATAAAGATACTTCATTTGTTGAGCAAGAAGATTGGTAATGGAATTGAGTAAAGCTTTTCAGTACATGTTATTTATTCAATATAACAGCAATACAGTCACATGGCTGTGAAATATATATATATATATATATATATATATATATATATATATTTCAAAGAAATGTTTCCTGCTCATTTTGATTCAAGGCCTTTTGCAATAATTGAACGAAGTAGAATGTGAAACCCAAAGGAAAAGATACCCTATGTATTCAGCACTTTTTATATGTGTCATAACATGGTTAAGGTTTTACTTTTCTTTTCAAAAAATTTTATATCATCAGTTGCCAAGTTTCATTGGAAAAAGAAATTAGTATAGAGTGATAGGCTAGCAATAATAATTATACAGCATGTATTATAGCTAAGAATTCTTCCTTTATTTTTGTGTTTACATTTGTCAAGTCTTTATTTTAAAATGAGAAAACCGAGATTGGAGCAGCTTGTTTACAGAAGCTTTAGCTAACATGTACTTGTTTCTACAGCCCCTAACAATGATATCCTGCATCTGTGTGTGCTGAATCAGGTTATGTGGGGCTGCAGGAAGGATTCAGAGCTCCTGAACTTCACAGATCCATCTTTGTCTTCTTGGCTCTTCAAAATGATTGTAGCCTCAGAATTAAAGAAAGTGCTAGAGCATACTCCTGCATCAGCCACATAGCAGAGATGCCTGGATTCCCAACTCAATTCCTATTACTGACCATATGCCCTTGAATATCTTACAGATGTTTCTGAGCCCCTCTCCCTTAGCACAGGAAGAATGCAACCTGACTATATATGTGATGGGCTTTGAAGAGTAAGCCCAACTGTTCATACTATAAAGTACACAGAAAAAAAAACATTATTAATATTTTGACATTTTTCCATCCCCTTTGCTTTTCCACACCTGGAAATACTCAATTATATTAATGAAAGATGGATATTGCTGTTATTAATCCCACATAAGGAGGCAGGATTTGTTCTCTATTAGCTGAGGAGAGGGTAAGATCAAGGAAGAATGTTCCAGAGTTCATTCTCATTTGGGAAAACATGACAATTAACAGCTGCTGGGAAAGGGAGAATCTTTTTTTTCTTCAGGGTTGTAGTCACTGTTAAGTTGACTACACTCCAGTCAATAATACCATACCTATGCTCATGCAAGCACCTCCAATTAAACTCAGTGGCTCATTATAAAAGACATGAAAGTAGAAAGAGAGGACCTGCATGAGTGGCCAGGAGGCCAGCCAGGGGCTCACGCTCTCCACGCCCAACTCCTCAGGTCTGTCTGCACTCTGCAAGCCTATCAGTGGGCAGGTGGCCCAATTCCATAGGCACTGCCCATCCCTAGGACCATAGAGAGGATCTGCGTGCATGGCCAGGAGGCCAGCCAGGGAGGCTCACTCTCTGCGCCCAATCCCTCAGGTCAGTCTGTACCCTGCAGGCCCATGGGCGGGTGGGTGGCCCAACTCCACTTTCGATGCCCAACACTAGGACATAGAGAGGATCTGCATGCGTGGTCAGGATGCCAGCCAGGGATGCACATTCTCTGTGCCCAACTGCTCTGGTGGGGACCGGTGCTCGGGCCAAAGGATTCACCCCGCCCTCACTCAAGCCACTGATACTGAGGTGGAAAGTGTAAACTGCTGGTGCTGTGGTTTAACACTGTTGGGAGGATACAGCAGTGTCAGTGATTGGAGGCTGCATAGCCAAAACTGAGGAAGAAACCAACAGGAAGCAAACTGAGTGACCAACCAGTCCTCCATATTAACATTTGAGATTAGCAACAGAAGGCAAACAAATAAACAGGGGGAAAAACAACAACAAAAAATACACATGTTCAAAACACAACAGAAAAACAACAATATGGGAAAAGCTCAAGATAAATCCCCACCAAACTAAACCAATCCTGTAGAAGATCCCAACAATGAGATCTCCCTGGAAGGGAACCAAGATACTGACCTTAGAAGAACAATTATAGACATATTCAAAGACTATAAAGGAAAAATCAGAGAACTAAAGGGAGAGAATGAAAAACTCATGAAGGAACTAGAAGGAAAGAATGATAAACTCTGGAAAGAACTAAAAGAAGAGATTGATAAACTCAGAAAAGAACTAGAGGAAGAGAAATACAAACTCCAAAAGATCTAGAGGGGGAGAATGACAAACTCTGGAAGGAAGTGGAAACATTGAAAAGATCTCAGGCTGAAAGGAAAAAAGAAACTGACCAGCAAAGCAAGGACCTACAAGAAAAGAATTAAGAGCTCCAAAAGGAAGTGGAAATACTGAAGAAATCACAGGATGAAATAAAAAGGAAATTGAACATTCATCCAATCAGCAGGAAAGCATGGGAAAAAGCCTCAGAAGCAGAATGGAAGAAGCAGAAAAAGAGTATCAGACCTTCAGGATAACACAGCACAGCTAGAAACCTCAAGAAAAGATTATGAAAATTTTTAAAAACACAAGAGTGGAATAAACAGGAAATGTGGGACACCATGAAAAGACCAAACCTCCACATCATAGGGATAGAGGAAGGAGAAGAATTCCAAGAGAATGGTATTGAACAGATCTTCAACATAATAATAGACGAAAACTTCCCTAAAATGAAAAAAGACAAGCCCACAGAAATACAAGAAGCACATAGAACACCAAATAGACAAGACCAGAAAAGAAATTCCCCACATCATATCATAGTTAAAACACTAGATGCTCAAAACAAGGACAAAATACTGAAAGCCACAAGAGAAAAACAACAAGTTACATCTAAGGGGAAACACATCAGAATCACACCTAACTGCTCAGTGCAAACCATGAAAGTCAGAAGAACATGGACCAAAGTACTCCCAATACTAAATGACTTTAGATGCCAACCCAGATTACTATACCCAGCAAAAATGTCAATCATAGTTGAAAGAGAAAGAAAAATCTTTCATGACATAAACAAAATGAAAGAACACATGTCAAAAAGAACAACACTTCAGAAAATATTTAAGGCAATTCAAAGAACAGAGGAAAGGAGCAACTATCCTTAAGCAACCCAAGAGAGAAATTACCAAAAGCATAACAGACTAAATAAATACCTAGACCAAGAATGCAAATGAAAAATAAGTTGAAAGGAAACAACACACATCTCTCAATAATAACCTTAAATATCAATGTTCTAAACTCCCCAATCAAAAGACATAGACTGGGAGAATGAGACATAGGAAACAGAATCTAACTATATGCTGCCTTCAAGAAACCCATCTTGCCCTCAAGGACAGGCAGCACCTTAGAGTGAAAGGATGGAAAAAAAAATTCCAAGCAAATGGTACCAAAAAGCAAGCAGGAGTGGCTACTCTAACATCAGACAAAATAGACCTCAGAGTAAAATTAATCAGAAAAGACAAAGAGGGCCACTATATCCTTATCAAGGGAACAATTAACCAAGAAGATCTCAGAATCTTAAATACTTACGCACCAAACTCTGATGCACTGAACTTTATAAACACAATCTTTCAGGACCTTAAGACACAGATTAGTCCCAGCACGCTAATTGTGGGGGACTTCAATACTCCACTGAGCCACCTGGATAGGTCAACTAGACAAAAAATAAACAGAGAGACATCAGAACTGAACAACACAATACAACAAATGGACCTCACAGATATCTACAGAATATTCCATCCAAACACCAGAGAATATACTTTCTACTCAGTGCCCCATGGAACATTCTCAAAAATTGACCAGATACTGGGACACAAAAGAAACCTCATCAGATACAAAAGGATTGCAATTATCCCATGCATTCTATCAGACCACAGTGCAATAAACCTCAATATTAACACCAGGGTAGGCCCTACTAACTATAAGAACACATGGAGACTAAACAACACAATACTGAACAATGAGTGGGTCAGAGAAGAAATAATGAAATAAAAGTATTCCTGGAACTAAATGAAAATGACAATACAGTACAACAAAACCTGTGGGATACATTAAAGTCAGTCCTAAGAGGGAAATTTATAGCCCTAAGTGCCCAGATTAAAAAACAAACAAACAAACAAACAAAAACCAGAAAGAGAAGAAGTAAATGATCTAACACAGCAGATAAAAACACTTCAAAGACAACAACAAATGAACCCTGAACCCAACAGACAGGAAAAAATAACAAAAATCAGAGCAGAAATCAATGAAATAGAAACAAAGAAAACAATAATAAAAAAAAAAATCAATGAATCCAAAAGCTGGTTCTTTGAAAAGATAAACAAAATAGACGGACCTCTAGCCCAATTAACCAGAAGAAAGAAAGAGCATCTCCAAATGAATAGTATTTGTGACGAAAGGGGAAACATCACAACAGATAAATAAAAGATCCAGACAATCATATGAGAATACTTCAAAAACCTATACTCTACTAAATTTGAAAACCTAAGAGAAATGGATGAATATCTGAAATCCTGGGATTTGCCAAAGCTTAACCAAGAAGAGATTGACAGTTTAAACAGACCCATAATATTTGAGGAAATTGAATATGTAATAAAAAGCCTCCCAACTAAAAAAAGCCCAGGCCCAGATGGTTTCATAGCAGAATTCTACAAAACATTTAAAGAAGTCTTACAATCATTATTACTCAAACTTTTCAGAAGGATACAGACAGAGGGAATTATCCCAAATTCCTTCTATGAAGCCAGCATCACTCTAATACCAAAACCAGGCAAAGACGTGAACAAGAAAGAAAAATATAGACCCATATCATTGATGAACACATATGCAAAAATTCTCAACAAAATACTTGCAAATCGCACACAGACCCACATCAAAAAGATCATCCATCATGACCAGGTTGGTTTCATACCAGAGATGCAGGGATGGTTCAACACATGTAAATCAATAAATATCATAAAACACATAAATGGACTTAAACACAAAAACCACACAATCACCTCAATTGATCCAGAAGAAGCTTTCAACAAAATCCAGCATCCCTTCATGCTTAAAGTCTTAGAGAGAATTGGACTGGAGGGAACATTCCTCGATGTAATCAAAGCCATATGCAAGAAACCCACAGCCAACATCATCCTAAATGGAGAAAAGTTAGAAGCATTCCCCTTAAAGGCAGGAACATGGCAAGGCTGGCTGTCCACTATTGCCACTCCTTTTCAATATAGTGCTTGAAATGCTTGCTAGGGCAATAAGGCAAGAAAGTGAAATTAAAGGAGTACTTATTGGAAAAGAGGAAGTAAAACTATCTCTTTTTGCAGATGATATGATAGTTTACCTAAGGGAAGCTAAAAACTCCACCAGAAAACTCTTAGAAATTATCAAAAGCTTCAGTAAAGTGGCAGGATACAAAATAAACCTAGAAAAATTGGTAGCCTTCCTTTACCCCAACAATAAGCAACTGGAGAAGGAATATAAGGAGACCTTCCCAATCACAATAGCCTCAAACAAAACAAAACAAAACAAAACAAAACAAAAAAAAACCTAGGAATAAACCTAACCAAAGCCACCAAAGACCTCTACAACAAAAATTTTAAAACCCTAAAGAAGGAGATTGAAAATGACATCAAAAGATGGAAAGACCTGCCATGCTCATGGATTGGAAAAATTAATATAGTAAAAATATCCATTCTACCCAAATTAATATACAGATTCAATGCAATCCCAATCAAAATTCCCATGAGCTTTTTCACAGACTTAGAAAAAAAAGCCTTAAATTCATAGGGAAAAACAAAAGACCCCAAATAGCTAAAGCAACCCTGAGTGAAAAGTGCAATACTGGGGATATTACATTACCAGACTTCAAGCTATATTACAGGGCTATAGTCATAAAGACAGCCTGGTACTGCCATAAAACAGAACCACTGACCAATGGAACAAAATTGAAGACCCAAACTTGAGCTCATATAACTTCAGCCACCTCATATTTGACAAAGGGGCCAAAAAAAACTCAATAGAGGAAAGATAGCATCTTCAACAAATGGTGTTGTCAAAACTGGATCACCATTTGTAGAAGAACAAAATTAAACCCCTACCTTTCACCCTGTACAAAAATAAACTCCAAGTGAATCAAAGACCTCAACCTAAAACCTGAAAACCTGAAGGTAATAGAAGAAAAAGTTGACAGCAACCTACAAGACATAGGTGTAGGAAAAGACTTTCTAAATCAAACAGCAGCTGTACAGGAAATAAGGACAACAGCTGACAATTGGGATCTCATCAAACTCAAAATATTTTGTACAGCAAGAGAAACAATCAAGGAAGTGAAGAGAAAACCCCAGAGTGGGAGGAAACATTTACCACAGATACATCAGACAAAACATTAACATCCAGAATATATAAGCTACTTAAAAAGCAAAGAAGAAAACAAATGACCTACTCAAAAGATGGAGTAAAGAGCTGAACAGAGACTTCACCAGTAAAGAATTAAAGATGGCTGAGAAACATCTTAAAAAGTGATCAACATCATTAATAATTAAGGAAATGCAAATTAAAACAACACTAAGGTATCATCTCACTCCAATAAGACTAGCAAAGATCAAGAAAACAAAAGACACCAAATTCTGGAGAGGTTGTGGGGAAAGGGGAACACTCATCCACTGCTGATGGGAATGTAAACTGGTACAACAACTTTGGAAAGCAGTGTGGAGAACCCTTAAAAAAATTAAATGAGCCTACCACCTGAGCCAGCCATACCACTCCTGGGTATATACCCACAAGATGAATCATACTGCAAAGATACATGCACAGCTATTTTTATTGCAGCTCTCTTCACAATAGTAAAGACCTGGAACCAACCCAAATGCCCCTCAACAGATGAATGGATAACAAAAATGTGGTACATCTACACAATGGAGTTCTATGCAGCAGTAAAAAAAGATGACATCATGAACTTTGCAGGTAAATGGATGGAACTTGAAGCCATTATACTAAGTGAAGTAACACAGTCCCAGAAAAAAAAAGGCCAATGGTTTCCCTCATTTGTGGATGCTAACACCAAATCCCCAGTTGGTAGGCAAACTGAGCAATTTTATTATATTTCATTGTATCTGAAAGCAACTGTGCTATTACAATGTGAATCTATAAATGGGCTCTAGAATTGTCTTGCCATTTATACTCACACATTGTAATTACCATATATAGATGGAGGATATGTAGTCAAATTCTAAAAAAGAATGTAAAGTTACAGAACTTTATACCTACATGCAAATTTACTGTTAAAATGTGAATCTCTAAATGTGCTTAGGAATCAGCCTACAGTTTATTTTCAGAATTTTTAATTTTGACTTATGTATGGAGTGTATATATGCATATTTTGGAATAATATAAAAATTTAAAAGTATTGATAATTTTTAAAAAGACATGAAAGTAGAAGGGAAAAAAAGTAGAAGGGAGACTTACTGAGAATAAAGAGGGTTACAACAGGGATGAACATGCTCAAAATGCAACATATACTTGTAGGAAATTATCAGAGGGTTTTTTTTCTTTATTTATTTGTTTATTTTTTTAAGGGTTTCTACAATATAAGAGCACAGTTGTTTTCAGATCACATTAATGTTCCTCACTTTGCCATACAATTACGTAATTGGTGTTAGCATCCACAGATGAGGGATACCATTCATAGTTTGATTTTCTGGGACTGTGTTACTTCACTCAGCATGATATCTTCTAGCTCCACCCATTTACCTGCAAAGTTCATGATGTCATCTTTCTTTACCACTGCATAGAACTCCATTGTGTAGATGTACCACATTTTCTCTATCCACTTGTCAGTTGAGGGGCACTTGGGTTGGTTTCAGCTCCTTGCTCTTGTGAAGAGAGCTGCCATAAACATGACTGTGCATGTATCTCCACGGTAAGATGAGGCTTGTGGATACATACCCAGGAGTGGTATGGCTGGGTCAGGTGGAAAGTTCATTCTAAGTCTTCCAAGGGTTCTCCATACTGCTTTCCATAGTGGCTGTATGAGTTTACATTCCCACCAGCAGTGGATGAGTGTTCCCCTTTCCCCACAACCTCTCCAGCACTTGGTATCATTTGTTTTCTTGATCCTAGCCCATCTTATTGGAGAAAGATGATATCTTAAAGTGGTTTTAATTTGCATTTCCTTAATTATTAGCGACACTGAACACTTTTTATTATGTTTCTCAGTCATCTCTAATTCCTCACTTGTGAAGTCTCTGTTCAGCTCTTTGCTCCATCTATTGAGTGGGTCATTTGTTTTCTTTCTTCTTTGTTTTTTGAGTAGTTTATATATTCTGGAAATCAATGCTTTGTCAGATGTTTCTGCAGTGAAGATTTCCTCTGACTCTGTGGGTTTTCTCTTCACTTCCTTTATTGTTTCTTTTGATGTACAGAAGCTTTTGAGTTCAATGAGGTCCCATTTGTCAATTGACCTGAATTCTTGCACAGCTGCTGTCTGATTTAGGAAGTCTTTTCCTATGCCTATGTCTTGTAGCCTGCTGCCAACTTTTTCTTCTATTGTCTTCAGAGTTTTGGGTTTCACGTTGAGGTCTTTAATCCATCTGGAGTTGACTTTTATACAGGGCAAGAGGTAGGGGTTTAATTTCATTCTTCTACAAGTGGTGATCCAGTTTTGCCAACACCACTTGCTGAAGATGTTGTCTTTCCTCCATTGTGTCTTCTTGGTCCCCTTGTCAAATATGAGATGGCTGAAATTGTATGTGCTCAAGTTTGGATCTTCAGTTTTGTTCCATTGGTCAACTGGTCTGTTTTTGTGCCAGTACCAAGCTGTGTTTATTATTATAGTGTGCGGAGATGGCTCAACCATTAAAAAGCTCTGGCTGCTCTTGCAGAGGACCTGGGTTAGATTCCCCACACCCACATGGCCACTAACAACCACTTGTAAATCCAGTTCCAGAGCATCCCATGTCTTCTTCTGATCTCTGTAGCATTGCACAACATGGGTGCACTTACATACATGCAGGGAGTACACTCAAGCACATAAAATAATAAAATAAACAAAATATTTAAAAAAGAAAAGAAAAAAAGCATTTAAAACAGGGAAATCGTGCATTTTAATTTTCTTATTTCTAAGACAGAGAGAAGATTTTAAAGAATGTCTTCCCATACTCCTTCAAAAAGGAAGCTAAGCCTTATTAATGTAGAATAAAATTAGACAAATCTATTTCACTTTAATGAAAAAAATGTAGGAATGAAACTTTGTCTGGCTCTAGGCAGGACCTGCAAGTCCTGTGCCAGAACTTCTGTGAGTTATCTGAAATCTCCATGAGCATTCAAGTTGCCTCTGTGAGTTATCTGTAGTTCTGTGAGGTTGGGATATTGCAGTATATCCTGCCTTGCCTATCTCTGTGAAGTTCCAGACCCTGATGGCCTTCCTTTGAGGTACTGAGCAAAATGTCACACCTCTAGTTTACTGGTTGCACAAATAGGAGCTCTGCAGCCCCTGTAGGAGCCAGGATGGCCCGCACTTCCCTTCCCCTCATTCACACCCTTCTGCCCACCACTTTCTTGCCCAGAGCACAGTAGCTTTAGTATATAAGCACATTGCTATCATGAATAAAAAGGAGTCACTTTTCTCCCAGACCCTCTCTCTTTGAGTCCATTTCATTTCTTATAGGGTGATTTCTCCTGTGATTTCTCCTGGTCCCCTCTCCCCTCCTTGCCAGAAACTCAGCCTAGGAACTGTTAGCCTGCTGGCAGGAGACACCTAAGGCTTACAGCCTTGTGAAGCTGCCAGCCTGGTTCTAGGAGGGAAGAACATCTTGTGGATTGTGGCCATGTGTGATTAAAGGACCAACAGATATATATACATATATATATATATATATATACACATATATATATGTATATACTCCCATAACCTTCCCATCTCAAGCATTTCTACACTTATACAAATATATATATATATATATAGTTTATTGTCTAATATATATACATATATATATTAGACAACAACCCATAAATAAAGGACCTATATTTGTATAAGTGTAGAAATGCTTGAGATGGGGCTGGAGAGATGGCCTAGCGGTTAAGAGCGCCGACCGCTCTTACAGAGGACCCGGGTTCGATCCCCAGCACCCACATGGCGGCTGAGAACCGTCTGAAACTCCGGTTCGGGGGAAACTCCAGTTCCAGGGGAATCCGAAACCCTCTTCTGACCTCCGCGGCATTGCACGACACAAGTGCACAACTCCGGTTCCAGGAGAACTCCAGTTCCAGGGGAATCCGAAACCCTCTTCTGACCTCCGCGGCATTGCACGACACGGGTGCACAAACCTGCACGCAGACAGTACACTCATACACATACAAAAATAAATAAAAATTAAAAAAAAAAGAAATGCTTGAGATGGGAAGGTTATGGGAGTAAAATCATTAAATAGAAGATGAAATTATATTTACAAAGTCAGTCGGAAAACGCCATTAATAAAGATAACCTCTCAAAGTAATAAGTTCCAGATATATTGGATTCCTTGCACATTGATATTCTAACCACAATCTTAACATGCTTGTTTAAAATATTGATAATTCACTAAGGTAGATTTCTTTTTCTTACGTTTTGTGCAGTTAAAACCTAAGTCCTCTGGGACTACAGGGAGACTCTGTCTCGAAAAGACAAAAAAAATAAAAAACAAAACCTAGGTCCTATATTATAGCTATTAAGGGATATTGCTTATCAGATTTTCAGTAACTTGCAGAAAGATAGACTTAGAAAGAAAGACTTAATGAAATAATAGAAACATATCTGCCCTAAGATATGGGTGTTATAAGCCTTAAAAACATATAGGGTCTGTGAAAACTGGCCCGACATACTGTGTGCAGGTTTGCTTATATCATCTGCTCTAAGGCAGCTGTGATATGTAGTCAGTTACCTTAAGATTATTGCAAAGATAAAATAAAAGACATCAAAAGGTACAGCACTGGAATTTTATAATTACGTTCCCCAATGTTTCTGTATATTTCTCCAAGCATTATTATCACAATATGAATCACTGTCTGAAGAACCCCTCTTTTAGCATGGCATTCTACACAGGGCATGTCACGACATGGACAGCTGAACCAGATGCTGCTTTGCTCTCAGTTCTTACAGGAATCCATATACCATAAATGTCTTAGAAAACTGATTTTAAAGAAATCTATGTACCATTAATTCCACTTGACTGTTGTTACTTAGCCCTTAGCAAAAGTTTTTGAGGGTAAATTGTAATGATGATTTTTTTAAAAAATCATATTAATTCCAAAATTCTGTGTGTATTTTCAAGGATGGTCTGTATACTAAAATTACTTTGTGCATTAAAGTATTTCTTTAAAAGTAAAATAAAATTAAATTAGGAAACCTTTTCCTTTTCAGCATTCTGGCAGCATTCAATCATGTGGATTGAAATATGGATAAGGAAACATATCTGGTTCTCATTTCAGAACTTAATACCAGATGTTACTTTCAAGATTTGCCCTGCCCCCAACTTGCATGAAGTCATTTAAGCCCAAGCTGGGCGGGGGCGGAGGGGAGCGACAGACTAAAGTTTTGAATTTTATATTTTACTTTCAGCCATGATTATGGAGAACATCAGTACATGATCCATTGTGACCAAAAGACTATTTCAATAAAAACATATTATATACAATGCTCACGTACTATCAATTCTTTTAAACCTGTAACATGAGATGGAAACACAGTGTTCCTGCTGAAGCTCTATTGTGCATGTGAGGGCCTTGGGTAGAGTTTGGCACCACATAAGTTTTTTGATGCCTTTATGTTACAGTCTGGTTTGCTCTAATAGTTCCTGAAGATAATAGCGAGTCATGTATTAATGCTGAGCATGGGTACACTCCATCCACTCATGAAATTGGGAAATATTTATCTTTAAAAATGATTTTCAACTTGTTTTTTAAAAGGTCATTTTAAGGTCTTTGCAGTTGAAAGGTCATATAAATAAAGACAATCTCAAGTAGGCCATTTATTATACAAGAGGAATTACCAAGTATTAAAATGTCTAAAGCTGTATTTCCAAAGCAACAAGACAAACTTATGACTTACTGCCAATCATTCATTTTGGATATATATTATTATATATATATATATATATATATATATAGTCACTCATTGTCAATGTAGTATGTAGTGATCCCATCTTATTTGATATAAAAAAAGAGAATTCTTGAGAACAGTGTATAAAACTAAAGGAGGATATAGTAACTTATCAATATGGATGGCTTAATTTATACCTGGCCTCAAGAAAGGGGATCTAAGATGCACATATAAAAACTCAGAATTTATAAAGAAAGCAAGCATGGTAAAAACTGAGCACTGGATAACTTGCATTCATTGGTCTTGTTTACAGGTAACCAGAGTACACTGGACTCCAGAGACACACTAGTAGAAGGTGAGCAAGACAGGCTCAGACCTTTACTGTTCATTGTGAGGTCTCTCCCAGGCATTCCTCCTGTATGTCAGAAGGGATTTGGCAAGACTGTGTCAGTCATTCCCAGGCTCCAATGCTGCCTTCTAGCAACCTCACTTCTCTTAATGGTTCCTTTCCTTCCAAAGGTCTAAAACATCATTTTTTCAACCCCTGTCTTTTCCTTTACTTCTTTCTTGTAATGGCTCTATTCATTGGACCTTCCAAATATCCTGCTTTCTTTTTTTGTCTCACTCTTCCTTCATAGTGTTCTTTCTAATTACCTTCACCCAGCATTTTTCAGGCTCCTATCTGTTTTCACTTGCCTTCTATTTCATTTTTTCTATCATTTAAGTTGATTAATACTAAGCTAATCTTTGAAAACAAGACTGCTAATCACATCTTTATCTTATTGAGAACCCTTTCTTGGCTCTCTGTTTAATTAAGCAACATCTTCTCAACTTGTCATTTATGCCTTTTGTAATAGTCCCTGACCACACTAACTAATGAATATAAACTCTATTTATGTCAAAAACACAATAGTGCTGAGCTATTCCAGAATATTTCTTGAACTTCTGCTTCTGATTATTTAACTTTGTTTTGTATTCTTTTTTTTTTTAAGGAAAAATGATTTCTGCTTGTATATTGAGGTTTTTCGAAGATTGTTGCATCATATTACATTCCAGCAATAGTGGTACAGAACTTCTCTGCCTCTCTATCTGTCTATTTTTTCATTCTTGACTATGTCAAAAGAATGGAACTGACAAGACAGGATTCTCTTGGGTGGGTAGAGAAAGGCAGGAAATGGTATAGAAAGCTAGACTACTCTTTAAAAAAAAAAAATCAAAGGATGGGGAAGCCATACGTTAATAATTTTGGTCCCAATCATACCCATTTGCCAGCTCTAGTCAACACTTGACTTCCTATTCTTGCATTCTGGTTTCCACTTGTCAGCACCCACTGCATAAGAAGCTCATTCTGAGAGCCCGACCACAGTTCCATCAGAAGAACACCAGCACTTATGCCAGGAGCTGCTTACCAAGATGAGTCCTGAGCCTTACCTCCAGATGAGTGGGAACATAAGGTTTTGTTGTTGTTGTTTTTCTTGCCTCCACAGCTCTCTTTCTCACATGATATCCTCTCATTTCTGCCTGTAACAGTCCTGCCATTCAAGTTCCTTATCTCATACAAGTCCCTTTCGATGCTTTACATTTTTTTAAATAACAGAAGATCATAGTCTATGCTAAAGATTACCTTGAATAACATGCATAATTCAAGACTGATTTTCCCATGTGAATTCAAAGAGGTGGGAAGTACTTCCATCTGTCAGGTAAAATAAGACTGCCACATGGCAGCAGCATAAAGGGAACTTATAATTCAGCTCATCTTCATGCATTAAAAACATGATTGCTGACAAACTTTAAACACTTGAAATATATATCATTGGAAACATCTATTCCAGGTATGTAAAAGGATACCTATATACCTATAATACCTCTATTTTTCCATAACCAATTTAGGTATTACCTAACTTGATAATGATAATATTCAGAATTATAGATATGAAGGGCAAGTCTATAGGTTATGAAACATTCATTATGAAAGGATAATATGAAGCTCTTCATCTAGGGAAAATGGAAATGAGAACTGTGTTTTGCAGACATTTTTTCCACAAGTGAGACTGTTGTGCTTGACAGTCTCACTATACTATATTCGAAATGGCCTGGAAAATCTTATCAAAGCTTATCAAAATACTTTCCTTGAAGCATTAGTAGAACTTGATTCAGAGCCCCTAAACTGAAAAGCTTCTTTCCCTTCCTTCTTGTACCTCTCTGCTACAGACTGCTGTCCCATATGCTTTCCTTGTGACCTGTTTTAAGAAGTAAATGAATTATGTTATTGATCACACATAATCTAGTAGGTTAGGCTCATCCCATAACTTTATTGCTAACAGTAGAAGAATGAAGATCTACCATGGAATGGTGTCTTTTTATTATTTATCTTTTTTTCCTTCCTTTCCAGTCCTTATTTTTATTTCTGGTTATTGAAAGAAGCCATTAAGGAATGGCCCACTTTATTATTATTTCTTTTTTGAAAACATTTTTAGATTATTTTTATTTTATGTGTATGAATGCTTTGCCTGCATATATGTAAGTGCACCTGTGTCATGATGCAGTGCCCAAGGAGGGTATCAGATCCCCTGGAAGTGGAGTTATAGATGGCTGTTTCCTGCTGGGAACTGAGCTCAGGTCCTCTGTAAGAACAGCCAGTGCTCTTAACTACAGAGTCATCTCTGCAGCACTCTCCTTTTATATTTCAATTTAGTTTTATTTAAATTCTTAAGCATTTCTTGATTATATTCATTGTGCATGGTGTCGTGATATATAGAGCATTTCCGTACAGGTCTCTATTGCACTCAAGCCTGTGCCCCACTCCCACCCTCTCTTTCTTACCCTTTCTTTGGCCATTCTGATTCTCTTTCTGATACAACCAGGACATTATTATTCCTCCTCTTCTAGGATATCATGCAAACCTTCTTATCTCCTCCTCTAATTTGAAGAGCCAATGATTTTTTTTCTAGTAAATTCCATTGTCCCAAAAATTCTGGTAAATCCTTTTTTCCATTTTTTTTGAGAAAATATGCTAGAGCAGCTGTGTGTAATGATGTGCACTTTTAATCCCAATACTCCAGAGACAGGGGCAGGCAGATCTCTGTGAGATCAAGGCCAGCCTGATGATGTACATAGTGAGCTCCAGGCCAGCTGAGGCTACAAGGAGACCACGTCTAAACAAAACAAACAAACAAACAAAAACAAAAATCCTAAAGCAGATTAGCAATCGCGACTTAAATTACAGTGGTGGAGCTAAAGTACATTATATATGGTGATACCAAGATATAATCATTTTTACTTTAAAAGCTGTTAGCAGGGATATATTACTATTCTTTCTACTCCCTGTTCTGCTGGATAAGGCTCCTTTATTAAACCTCACCCCCTCATGGCTCAGGGACAAATGCAGAAGAAGGGGAGAGCCAGGGTTGGTGGATGAACATAAGGAAACAGGCTTTCAGGCCGTTGGGAACTTGATCATTTGAACTTGCTACAAAGGTAACAGAATGCACAAGACCCATGCTGACTCAGTCAGATAAAATCCAGCATAGAAGTGAGGAAATGGGCAGCAGGTCTCAACTCTAGCCAAGGAACTATTGGCAACTAACTGATTACTACTGGGTGAGAGAGAATAGATCTTCTTTAAAGATCTTTAGATATGCTGGCTAGACTCTAGTGGACGAAATTACACTGAAGGACACCTGAACACAAACACTTAATGGTATAGGACTTAACATATATAACAGAGTGAATGAAATCAGGTGGTGGGGGGTGCTATGTGGGACACAAATGGGAGGAGGGATCTAAATTTGCCTGAGTTCTATTACATAAAACACACAAACACTCAATAAAAATGTTTTTTTTAAGCTGTTAGTAGAAAGAGATCCTGTCTCTTGGGACTGATTTTGGTGTTTCTAACCTAAGGCTATAAAATGAAGACTTTTTACGTTCTAATAAAATACTATGAGAAAGAGGAAGATTAATGATAATTTAGATTTCAAATATTTTTTTTAATTTTGTTTATTTCTGTATGTGTATCAATGTACTGTCTGCATGCAGGTTTGTGCACCCATGTCGTGCGATGCCGCGGAGGTCAGAAGAGGGTGTCGGATTCCCCTGGAACTGGAGTTCTCCTTGAATTGGATTCAAACGGTTCTCAGCCGCCATGTGGGTGCTGGGGATCAAACCCGGGTCCTCTGTAAGAGCGGTCAGCGCTCTTAACCGCTAGGCCATCTCTCCAGCCCAAGATTTCAAATATGTTTAGCATTTTGTTGTTGTATGGTTCTTATTCCAGAGATTGTGCACTGCAAGGCTTAGATAGTTCTGCTTGTTATGATATTATTAAAAGCATGAGGGAGACACATAGCAAAAGTTTTCAAGAAAATGAGCCAGCTCAACACACATAGTCCACCTCCATGAATTGTTTTCAACTTGTAATCGATCTGCCCCTTAATAAAACTGTAGTAGAACATTAAATGGACATGTTCTTGTGTGAGGTATTTGATATACTAGAAAAAAATAAAAATCTGTGTCTCCTGCCAACTTTGTAGATGGGAAGTGTCTCTAAAATGGTATTAGATTGCTATAATGGGCAAGGTTTTCCAATTAAACGTTAAAATATGAAAAATAAAACCATCCTGATTATTATTCTTAGCCTTATTTTTTTTTACAAGAATTATATAGGAAATGAATGAAAATGTAGGCCATGCATACCCCAAGAAATTTTTGTTTGTTTAATGTCTATGTTTAGGAATTTACATAAAAGAACATATATAATTTATTAATGGTATAACAGTAAGAGGATACTAGATATTAAACAAATAAAATATTAGCTATTTTCTTTTTCTAGTTTAGCAAAGAATTTGCCATCTTAGTGACAACAGTAAGTGCGCAGCTACAAAAACCAGGCACATACGTGCTACACCAGGGAATAAGGCTGTCCATGGCCTCGATTACATTTACCATAGTTGTTACTACAGATGCTCTCTGCAGCTAGGCCGCCCAGCTGTGGCCTCCAAGGGCACAATCCTTCAGGAAAGTTTTACAGCTGAGAACTTTTGAGTGCCCATAGGGAAGTTAGGTTGGTGGCATTAACCAAGAAACATTTCTTAGTTTACATTTTTTTTTTAGATTCAAGTACACTGTAATTTGTGGAGTGGCTCTGAGATCATGGACCAAACACCTCTATTTATCTGTCTCATGCCTATAGTCTGTACTTTGCTTCTGTTTTTAAGGACCAGAGAGCAATTTTCACCAAGAACTTATATAGCAAATGCAATGTCCTAAAACCGTTGGATCCCAAATGTTGTCTTCCATAGTCTCCTAATTTCCTTATGCAATGTGGTTAAGTTTCTATTTGCTTAGCTTTGTACTTTGCTGACATCCCTGTGGCATTTATAACTGTTTCTTGAATAAAGGGATGTTCTAGTTTGTCTTCCATTGCTGTGACAAAACACTCTGACCAACACTGATTGGGGAGGAAAGGGTTTATTCAGCTTACATCTCCTGGGTCACAGTTCATCACTTAGGGAGCCCAAGGCAGGAACTCAGGGCAGGAACCTGGAGGCAGGAGCTCAAGCACAGGCCATGGAGGAATGCTGTTTACTGGCTTGCTCCCCTGGCTCATGCCCAGCCTGCCTTCTTTTTTTTTTAATTTTATTTATTTCTGTACGTGTATGAATGTACTGTCTGCATGCAAGTGTGTGCACCCGTGTCGTGCAATGCCGCGGAGGTCAGAAGAGGGTGTCGGATTCCCCTGGAACTGGAGTTCTCCTGGAATTGGAGTTTCAGATGGTTCTTGGCTGCCATGTGGGTGCTGGGGATCGAACCCAGGTCCTCTGTAAGAGCAGTCGGCGCTCTTAACCTCTAGGCCATCTCTCCAGCCCCCCGGCCTGCCTTCTTAAAACGGTACACAACAACCTGCCCAGGGTGGCACCACTCATTGTGGGCTGGGCCCTCCCACACTGCTCGACAATCATACAATACTCCACAGATATGGCCACAGGCCAATCCAATGGAGCCAATTCCCCAATTGAGGCTCCCTCAACCCAGGTGTGTCAAGTTAACACTAAAGATAACCAGCACAAGGGATATGAACACATTAATGTGATTTCTGGGACCTCTTGTTTCTTCATTTAAGATACGTGGAAAAACTTCTCGATAATATTTGTATGTGTAGCATATAGGTTCTTTGGTGAGAAGAGCAAAGTAATATTTCCACATGGTAATTTCCACATCAGTACGTGGTATCAGCCACTGAGTTTTATTTGAAAGTCAAAATCTGAAAAAAGAAAAGTGTGAAAAAATCTTTCCAGTGAAAACAATCCAATATAGCACCTGAATTCATTTACACATGTTTAAATGTAGATATAGTTGTTGAATTTTAAAATTTCAAACTGTAGTTCAGACTGGCCTGGATCTCATTGTATATAACCCAGGCTTACCTCAAGCTCATAGCAATGCTCTTGCCTCAGCCTTTTGATTGCTGGGATTAGAGGTGTGAGTCACCACAACTGTATTTACATACTTGATTTTTGCAGTGTCCTATGTCATGGTTTATCTTAAGAATGAGTGGAATTCACCATGCTTATGAAGCAGTATTAATCTGTGGAAAGCCACCAGAGCCTCTTTACAGAAGCTCTAGGGCACTTAGAATCAGGCACTTCGGAGACTTATGTATTATTAGGCAGGACTGCTTTTGGCTGCAAGTAAGAGAAAACGAAGTCAACAGTGCCTGAAAACAGTAGGAGATTTGTTTTTCTTACTTAGAAAGCAGTGTGGACAAAAGAGTAGTCAAGGAAGATTTCCCTGCTCTTTCATCACTCCTGAGGGCTTTTCCAATCAAGGTTGTAGGATTCTCAGAATTAAGTTGTTTTGCATTTAAAATTTTTTATTAATTTTATTTTATGTGTATGACTGTTTCGCTTGTATGTAGGTAAGTGCAACCATGCCATGCAATGTCCACAGAGGTCAGAAGAAGGCATCATATCCCCTGGAACTAGAGTTACGGATGGTTGTTAGCCACCACGTGTGTTCTGGGAATCAAACCTGGTCCTCTGCAAGAGCAGCCAGTGTTCTTCATGGCTGAGCCATCTCTCCAGCCCCGGTATTACATTTTAATTCCTGAAAGACATAAGTAGGAATGAGAAAACAAATTCATCTGCTTAAGTGGCAACACAAGTACTCACCAGGGAACTCGGCATACAACTCATGGACAGAAATAAACACAGATTCATAGCAACTGGGTACCTTTGGCATCAACTGGAAGCCGCTTTTCAGATGGGCAGGCAATGAAACTGAGAGGAAGGGCAGCTCTGATGCACGTAGACTGAGTTGGAAGGCAGCACACACCACACACACAACCTGAAAACCTTAGAGTTAGAGTCGTCTACACTGACTGTTGTGCCTTCCAGCTAAAATCTCAAGCTGTCCCTGCTATGGAAGTTCTGATTCTCCATGGTAACAATCTAGATATTGTAGCTACTTGGCCACAGGCTCTTGTATTTTCCTCCTTTGGCAAATAAATTCAGGGAAATTTAGAATAAGAATGTTATTGGATTGAGTCATTTAATTCTTTTTCTATTTTTTATTTTAAATTTTTTATTATTTTTGAGAATTTCCTACATGAGTATTGTCCTCACATTATTTCCATCCCTCCCCGTCTTCTTTTTTTCCCTTGGCATATATCACTTATACATAAGAGCCTCATGACATCTTATACATGTTCATAATGTATTTAAATTGCATTCAATTCCCATTACCCTCTCTTGTCGCCATCCCATGCCCATTAGTTCCATCTAGATCTTTTTCTGTTTCAATGGATTTTTAAAAATTCTCTCATTTCATGTGATAGTGAGGAAAGTGAAAGAAGATTGTGTGGAGTGCCTGAGAACACACAGTGGACATTTGATGTTTCTTCTTTCACCCTTTGTTCAGTTCTGATTTTTTTCCCCTTCTTCCTCAAGTAGAGGAAATCAGCTCCACCCCCATTTCTGCACCAAACCTACATGATCAGATGTAAAAAACCACCACAATAAGGACAGGTCCTCCCTCTTCCATGGCAATTAATAGCTATCATAGGGTTACCTTTAGTTTTTAGCAAAGAGGAGGTCCATTTAAACAACAATTTTCAAATTATGACAAAGATTTCTTCCCCAGTATCTTTATTTTAGTGCCTAACCCATTAATGTCAAAGCTGAAAATTTCCTTCCAGGGAAGGTGGAGGAAATGGTTTGAAGCTATCATGCTTTATAGCAAAGTTCACACATTGCTGAACAGGACTAGAATAAACATATTTTAACATAACCATTAATATATTGTGTCAGTAAGTTCTGCTAAAACAGCCCACATGTTTATTTGTCCATACTTATCTTTTATCAGGTAAAGGGTGGAAGCAGCAGGTCGTTTTGGGTTAAGCAAACCAGTGATATCACCCCAACCTGGCATGTTAGTGAGCCACTCTCTTTTTGAAATTTCCTCTGATTTAAAGAGTTACTGTAAGATTAAAGATAATACATATAAAGTGTCTAGCTAAGTAAATACAATTTCTTATTTTATTTATCTTTTTATTACCTAGGGAACCTCCAGTCTCCTGCCATCTCTGCATCCCAGTACTGGGTCTACAAACACATGTCATTATGCCTGGCTTTCTGTGTGGGTACAGGGAGTGAACTCAGGTCCGTACTTCACTGACTGAGCAATCCCCACAGCTCTAAAGATAATTTCTTTCAAAAGTTCAAAGATTATATTTCCTAAGTCACACTTATGGTGCAGATGGTTAATACCATGTTAGAGGACAAGAACATTAAGAACTCACTATAGCCGGATGTGGTGGCGCATCACTTGGGAGGCAGAGGCAGGTGGATCTTTGTGAGTTCAAGGCCAGCCTGGTCTACAGAGTGAGTTCCAGGCCAGCTGGGGCTATAGGGAGACCTTGACTCAAAAACACGAAAAAAAAAAAAAAAAGAACTCACTATTAAGAGATCTCCAGCCTACATTTCTTCAGTTACTTCATAGCTAGTGACTCTGTGGAATTTAGAATACCTTCATCAATACCTTAGGCTTGAAAAAAATACATTTTTTCACTAGTGTCACTTTTCCCCTAGCATACTACAAAAGTTAATATTCTAAAAAGAAAGATGCTAAATATTAATTGGGAACAGTTACAAAATCAAATTCTCCTTGTTGTAAAAAAAAAATTTTTTTTTTTGGTCTTTTCCAGACAGGGTCTCCCTGTAGCCCCAGCTGTCCTGGATCTCACTCTGTAGACCAGGCTGGCCTTGAACTCACAAAGATCCACCTGCCTCTGCCTCCCAAGTGCTAGGATGAAAGTCGTGTGCCACCATGCCCGGCGTAAAAGTTTTAAAAATGAATCAGAAGAGAGAGGAAATGAGCAGCAGAAAGGAAACTATATTTTGGCAAGCTCTGAAACATGGAAATATTATTCTTTCATGGTTTTCCATGGATTTGAATCTCTGGACAGTTTCTCAGTTATACCGTCTAACTCTGGGCTTCAAAACAATTCTGCAGTTCAGTTCACCTTGTCAATCAGTCAGTCAGTCAGTGAATCAGTCAGTCAATAATGTATGAATTCCCAAGAAAGGTAGGATTCTGAGTGAGAGACCCATTCTCATTTTCCTTAGCACAGTGCTGTATCCTGAGAGACTGTCCTTCCATCAGGCAACTCTGCTCATCGTCTCTCCTTTTGAATCTTCCACAGCGTGTTTCTAGAGTTCTGAAGAGGCTTCAGCTGACTGACCCCCTCCCATCTGCCACCCAACATCACAGTTCTTCCTGCCTGAACCAGATGAAAACCCTTTAGTCCGGAAGTTTTCCCAGATTGATACCAGACCCTTAATCTCATAGCACTGCCTGCCCACTGCTGTTCAACTTTATTTTATAAATATGTGTATTGTTTGGGCTGAACTGAACCAAATTGTATTCTTCCCAAATTTAAGGATTACACTCAATTATAAGATCATAGGGTACTCAAGTTCAAAGAGGTTTTTGAGGTTTAGCTCAATTGCTTTATTTTTCAGATTAAAATAAATCAAAACTAAAACCCAGAAAAGGAAAACTGTCATAGTGTAGCAGAAAACAGCGAACTAGAGACAGGAAGAAAAAACCTGGAGCTAGTTTCTATTGGCAAATGGCCAGCTGTTTGGACTTCACCAGGTCACTGGACTTCTCTGTTACCTCTATGTGAGTCTGAAAATTTGGGTTAGCAGGCATCAGCATTAGTGAAACATGTTTTTTAGAACGAATGTACAGAGCTTGGCAAAGTTAAAGTGTTCAAAAAATGTTGTCTGGTGTAAGGTTACATACGGCAAGAGGCATACCAGAACCAGACCAGGACTCTGGAGTCCAAATCCATTGATCTTCTTTTTCACCTGGGTGATTCAGTGGTTATTTAAGCTGTCACAGTTCTTCAGGGGATCCTCAAAAGTATCATACCCCTGTGAACCTTCCTAAACATACTTCGGGAATCATTTCCCAGACAGATTAGAATTCTTTTGCGACAGGCAGGTAGGAGGGATTTTGTTATTGTTTCTTGCCTTGGGGAAAGATTCCATCAGTAAAAGAGCAGTGGAAGTGTTACCTGTACTAAGTGGAAATGATTAACGCTCCTCTAGTTAAGCAATATTTTCCCACCCATTTCTGAATTCAGCCTCACTGTAACTGAGCCACACAGATGGGGAACCAGAAACCTAAGAAAACAACAACAAATTGGTTTGGTGAGTGGATGTGGTTGAAATCTTTCATCTGGTTTGTCTCAACCTGCTGTGGAAGTTATATGGGTTTGAATAAAGTTGAAAATCTAAGCAAAATGTTATGACTATGAAGCCACAGGTATCAAAGCTTGGAGAATCTGATGAAAAATGAACTAAGTTAAACCAAAGTGCATAGCTTTCTGGAGAGCCAAATGCAGGCAAGAAGATGTACTCTACATTTTGGGAAGGAATATGCAGGCCTTCTAATTAATTATCACCCTCGTGTTTATTTTTCAGTGAGTCAGTGAGCTGGAATGATTAAAGCATATGTCACTCAGAGACCCAGGCAGGAAGAATGAGCCAGAACTAAAAATCGATGCTAAATGTGCCCATCTTGGCTGCCCCTGTGGAATCCAGCCTTCCAGTGAACAAAAGTTTTGAAGCCTAAGTACTTGCACAGACTGCCAGATTAGGTGATTCCTTGAAAATGGTAGTTCCAGATGGAAAAGTAGGGACATGAATGGATATAAGAATGATGCACAGAGTGTATTGGCTTTATCAATACAGAGTCTTAGCCAAACAAGAATTTTGTGGACTCCTGTCTTAGGCCCCAGAATTTAGACATATTCTCCATCAGAATATCTGAAATAGGACCTTTCAGAGTAATGTGTAAAAGAAAAGTGCTAGTGGATAGAATCGAAAGAACTGAAGATGTAAATATTATAAGTTCCAGAATAAAAAATGAAAGTGTTTTTTCTTATTCTATGGCAGCTCTTCGACCATGTTCACAGGACCTAGC
This sequence comes from Rhizomys pruinosus, assembly GCA_009823505.1. Classification (NCBI taxonomy): domain Eukaryota; kingdom Metazoa; phylum Chordata; class Mammalia; order Rodentia; family Spalacidae; genus Rhizomys; species Rhizomys pruinosus. The sequence goes on along the minus strand of VZQC01001595.1, from coordinate 394,805 downwards.
CATGTGGAGTCTTTGAGACTGAGTAAACTAATAGATTCTTTGGATTTGAATTTTAACAAAGAAGAGATCAACCTCTTAAAACTCACTAGCAAGAACAAAGCATGGTGGCACCTGGTTGTAATCCCAGCACTTTGGAGAATCAGGAGTTCAAGACCAGCCTGGGCAACAAGAGATGGTGTCTCAAAAAACAAAACTGTCACAAAAACAAAAACAAAACAAAACCCAAAAAGCTCACAGTGACACTGGAACTGTTTTGTTACAGACCATGTTTTTTTTTTTTTTAATTTTTTTTTAATTTTTTATTTTTTTCGGTATATGTATGAATGCACTGTCTGCATGCAGGTGTGTGCACCCGTGTCGTGCAATGCCGCGGAGGTCAGAAGAGGGTGTCGGATTCCCCTGGAACTGGAGTTCTCCTGGAATTGGAGTTTCAGACGGTTCTCGGCCGCCATGTGGGTGCTGGGGATCGAACCCGGGTCCTCTGCAAGAGCGGTCAGCGCTCTCAACCGCTGGGCCATCTCTCCAGCCCCCAGACCATGTTTTAAGAGCTTCTATGTGAGTATAAAACCATGATTTCTCAGACCTATGAAAAAGAAAGAAATTCATCTTGATATTTAAATAAGAAAAATCAAAACTGCATATTTAAATTGTCATGTTTAATTATAATGAATGTTCACAATTCATAGCACGAAACATTCAGACATGAAAGATATATATATATATTTTTTTTTTTGGTCTTTTCGAGACAGGGTCTCCCTGTAGCCCCAGCTGTCCTGGAACTCATTCTGTAGACCAGGCTGGCCTTGAACTCACAAAGATCCGCCTGCCTCTGCCTCCCAAGTGCTAGGATTAAAGGCGTGCGCCACCACGCCCGGCATGAAAGATATTTTTAAAGAGGATTTACCTTAATTGAAAATAACTGTGAGCAAACCATCACTTGGATGACTTAAAGTTCTTGTGTTTAGTTTAAAATGCAAATATTCACTAAAAAGATATTTGGCTTATAAAAATATAGTTTTAAAAATCCTGTTAACATGTTCCTGGGTAATCCTGAATCATTTATATAAAGTAATATATGATGGAAGATTTGAACTTCAAATTTCAGTTGAGCTCAGGGAGTTCTTCAAACTGGGAGAGGAGCTACCATGGATTCCTGAACGGGAAAGGGTTTTGGAGAAATGCAGCTATGTCAAAGTGGCTCCTGCACAGTAGGAATTTCCTCTCCTGTGGCGAGGTAGGAGACATGCCGAGAAGGAAATCTCTTTGGACTTTGTACAAAAGTACAAGCATTTTGATTTCTTGAAGTAAAAGTTGTCACATAGTTAAAGTGATTTTCAAAGGTAAGTAGAGGTTGGTGGTCAAATTGATATCTTTCATGCCGAGCATGGGGGATGGAGCTCTGTAGCAGAGGGCTTTCCTCCTCTGCACACACACTTAGTTTGTCCCTGGGACCAAGCACCGTAGTCCTGAAGTGAGTCTGTATACTGCAAACCCTAACTGAGGCTGATATTAGTTCTTCTGAATATAAAGCTAGAGCAATACATGTTAAAATATTTTTTCTTTGACCTGTCCATGATGGTGCACACCATGGAAATTTGCCTTTGTTTACTTTTTTGTTTGTTTGTTTTTTTGGTCTTTTCGAGACAGGGTCTCCCTGTAGCCCCAGCTAACCTGGAACTCACTATGGCGACCAGGCTGGCCTTGAACTCACAGAGATCCATCTGGCCTTTATCTTGGTGTCGGATACCTCTTACCAGTGTCAGTCACTAGCAAACTGAACAAGAAATAAACAAAGGGGGCCGGGCGTGGTGGCACATGGCTTTAATCCTAGCACTTAGACCAAAAAAAAAAAAAATCCTAGCACTTGGGAGGCAGAGGCAGGCTGCTCTCTGTGAGTTCAAGGCCAGCCTGGTCTGCAGAGTGAGTTCCAGGATAGCCAGAGTTACAGGGAGACCCTGTCTCAAAAAAAGACACATACACACACACACACACACACACACACACACACACAAATGAAAGTGGGGGAGGTATGCTCAACATACAACTCATACTAATATGAAAACTTGAAGAAATAAATTTTAAAAAAAGAAATAAACAAGGGATTTAGAAATAGAAGTTCCTTAAACCATGAAGGAAAGAAGAAAACTGATATTCTTCCAATCATTCTCTAAAAATACACATGCAACCTACATACACATAGATCCTTCAGGGCCAGCAAGACGGCTCAATGAGTAAAAGTTCACCCACACACATGCACACACACATGCGCATGTGTGTACACAAAACAAACTAAAATGAACATGTTACTTTAAAAATTTTAAAAGTAGGTACTTCTAAAAATAAATATTTCAGGCATTCTAATAAGGACTCATTAATAAAGATGTATGTCTTATGAAAAATAAAATTTACTTGTGGAATGGCAACAATATAAAACAGGTAGTATTCTCAAAACAAAATAATCAGAATTCATTGAATTTTAAGACATATAAAACATATTAATATTATAAGGGGAGATAGTATGTCTATAAAATTAACAGTGGTAGCTATGAGACAAAAAGACAGATAAACTCAAGTACAGTATTATTCAAAATGAATATTCAGAGAGAGAATGGAGAATTTTCCTTTTCTAGGGTATAAGTTTATTATGTTTTCAAAACCCATTTTCTTATTACAAAAGATTTTAATTTAAATCCTTTTTGTCTGAGATAAGCTAAAGCATGAAAATTGAGTAGGAATTGTAATTCATAAATTTCATACAATATATATGAACCCTATTAAATTAAATTCTCTACCTCAATTCAAAACAATTGAATGACATCCTTGAGAAAAAAATTTTTTTTAATTAAAAGAACAAATTTCTCTTTCAGTGCTTTGTTTCTCAGTGACTTTTCAGAGGTTGTGTGTGTGTGTGTGTGTGTGTGTGTGTGTGTGCGCGTGTGCACGCGCGTGCGCGCGCGTGCCCACACACATTGAAGTCACACTTATAGATGAAGGGCCCCACCCTGGTATCAATGTTAATCCAAAGAGGCCCAAGACATCATGGAATTAGAGCTCAGCAGGACGGGATTTTCTAGTTACCAGAATAGACTTAGAAATCACAGCATAGAGGAGCCTCGAGGCTGCTTTACTATAATCACTAATATGGACTTCCCCTTCTAAAATCCAAGAACTTTATCTCTCTGTCTCATTTTAGTAGGTACCATTATAACTTTACTTACAAGAATAAAATTTACTGTGCTTTGTAATTTTTTTTTTTTTTTTTGGTCTTTTTGAGACAGGATCTCTCTGTAGCACCAGCTGTCCTGGAACTCACTATGTAGACCAGGCTGGCCTTAAACTCACAGAGATCCCCCTGCCTCTGCCTCTGCCTTTGGAATGCTGGGATTAAAGGTGTGGGCCACCACAACAGCTGTGCTTAGTAATTTTTGAGATAAATATTTGTATCTCTTCTGGAATCAAGGCATCTTGTAAACAATGGCATGTGAGCTTAGTAACTTTCTTATTTGGAAATTGTTTCACCTATCATCTGTTGTCCATGGAATGCCTGTGTTTGGGTAAGTTGTATGGTTACAGTTTCTTTTCTGACAGTGAAATATTCCCAAATGCTTATTTATAGAGTGGTATAGAGCTGTTCTTACTCAATGACCAAGTAACAGAATTACTCGAGCAGATTTTAGAAATAATGTAGATATCTAAGCTTTCCTCCTGAGTTGTTTGGTTGTTAATGCAGCTTTGACTCTGTCTTTTTAGGAAACTCCAAGGCAAAGAAGAAAGTCTGCTTCTATGTTTTTTCTATAGGAAATATGAAACAATTTTAACATTTAAATTTGGCTGTCTTGAAGTAGAGAAAAAATTCCAAATCACATTTTTACATGCCTAAAATTTCTATTATTTTGTAAGATAAATCTGAATTTTTCCTAGCATTAAGTCAGCTTTGTGATCTAAAAATATTTAAAAATAATAATAACCATGGATATATTAATTTCCATTCAGACTTGAAAATTAATCCAATTTAATTTAGTGTACATTTTATATTCACTTTGTGTTTATTTTCTACAAATTCTACCAGATATTATGTTATAGTTGTATTTTTTGGAAATAATGTGTTTTATTTTATTTTATTTATTTATTATTTTTTATGTGTATGAGTGTACTGTCTGAATGTAGGTTTGTGCACCTGTGGCATGCAATGCCACGGAGGTCAGAAGAGGGTGTTGGATTCCCCAGGAACTGGAGTTAAAGATGGTTCTTAGCCGTCATGTGGGTGTTGGGAATCAAACCCCAGTCCTCTGCAAGAGCAGTTGGTGCTCTTAACCGCTGAGCCATCTCTCCAGCCCCAGAAATAATGTGTTTTATTTACTGAAATTTGATAGCCTTCATGGTAAAAGGGGAAGAATGATTTAATGGAAAGAGCCAGCAATCACAGGACACTTGCCACTAACTGTGTAACCTTGAGTAGGTCATATAATTCCCTACTTTCTTTCCTAGACCTCTCTTCTTTCCTTCCTGTTTTTGTGGTCTCTCACTCCCCCTCTCAAGGGGAATTTCAGACTGGTCTGGAATTCACAGTCCTATTGCTATGGCCTCAGCAACTGTTCTAGTTACTTTCTATTTCTGTAACAAAAACACTGACCAAAACCAACTTGTCAAGGAAACAGTGCATTATCTTACATCTCCTAAGTCACAGTTCATTATAAAGGGAAGTCAAGACAGGAACTCAGGTAAGAACCTGGAGCACAGATCACAATGTTGTGTTGCTTACTGGCTTGCTCTCCTGGCTTGTGCTCAGCCTGCTTTCTTTTTTTTTGTATGTGTATGAGTGTATTGTCTGCATGTTCTTAGCTGATATGTGGGTGCTGGGAATCGAACCCGGGTCCTCTGCAAGAGCAGTCGGTGCTCTTAACCTCTGAGTCATCTCTCCATCCCCCAGCCTGCTTTCTTATACAACCCAGGACCACCTGCCCAGGAGTGGCGCCTCCCACAACAGGCTGAGCCCGCCCACATAACTCAACATTCAAAAAGGGGCTCCACAGGCATGGCTACAGGCCAGTTCAAAGAAGGAAATTCCTTAACTGAGGTTCCCTCTACCCAAGTGTCACAACTGAAGCTATCCAGCATAACATAAGTGGGATAGGGTGATAGGGTGCGGTGTGTATCACTACATTTGGCTAGTTAATTACACTGAGTCTTAATTTACCCACCTGTAAGATAATTACATAGGATTCGATGAGTACTGAAGTTGTTTCCATCACTATTATTGGTCTAAATGGAGGCAAAGCCATACAGATAAGACTTACTGTTAGAAAGTAGTTAATTTGCAGGGCTGGAGAGATGGCCCAGCGGTTAAGAGCGCCGACCGCTCTTGCAGAGGACCAGGGTTCGATCCCCAGCACCCACATGGCAGCCGAGAGCCGTCTGAGACTCCAATTCCAGGAGAACTCCAGTTCCAGGGGAGTCCGACACCCTCTTCTGACCTTTGCGGCATTGCACGTCACGGGTGCACAGACTTGCATGCAGACAGTACATTCATACACATACGGAAATAAATAAAAAAATTTAAAAAAAAAAGAAAGTAGTTAATTTGCAAAGTGAAGCTAAGAGACAACTTAGCTACTGGAGACCTTAAACTTTATTAATTCAATGCACTATTAAATGAATCTCAGATTCATTTCAGATGAAATAAAAGAACAGACAGCCCTAGTCAAACAGAGAAGTCACTGGATCGTGTAACCGTTTGTTGAGCTGCATTGAGATGACTTCAGCCATGGTTTGACCAGGAGCCAGGTTGAGTTTACCTCAGTTCATTTGTTCCATTTCCAGCCTGCTGTACACTGATTTGTTTGGGGCTGACTTCCATCAGGGTAGTGAAAAAGTTGCAGCAATGCCTGGTCTCCTCTCCAAACATCAGACTATCCAGAGGCAGAAGGATTTTCTTCCTGCTGCCATAATACTACCTCCTAAATTTCACTCTACACCAGCCTGAGCCCATCGCTGGTCAGATCTTGTTCTGATTAACTTTATTTTCAATTAATTCTTCCTCCTAAACCAGTAACAGATGAATTCACATCAGAGTCCCCACCTGGAGCAAAAAACTGTCCAAATCCATCCAAATCCATTCAAACTACATTATCTACAACAGAGTTGGAAAAAGTGGTCCCAAATGTAAACCTGGTGACTCTTAGGACTGAGGAAGATAGGAATGGATGCTTAGGTGGTCACTAACAAACTGGTTAAAGGTTTTGATAAAAACGGTAATGCATCTGAGTTAATTGGAAATATAAGTTGTTGTTATCCACATTTGTTTTATATGAACAATAACTTTAGGATTGGCACATATGAATGTTCTCTATAATTTTTCTATTGTACAGTATCATCTTGTAGCATTCTCTTTTACCTGTAGCATGTTTTAACTTAAGGAATTAAGTTTGCTTCCCAAGTTAACAACACACAGTCACCAAAAACAGCATGGGTGAATTTGATGAAATCTGCACCTTGATTCCTGCCTATAGGTATGTGTACTACAACTGCCTTTTCGAGACTCATGGGTCAAAAAATAAAAACCTAAAATAAAAAGGGGGGATACAGTTATATATTAAACCTTTTTGTCAAAAACTTTGCAATTCAAATCTTAAAACTAACTACGGGAAAAGAAAGATTTGTATGTTTCCACAGGTCAAAATGTCACCAACTTAACAGCTGAGAAAGAAAAGATACAGCTTTGCATTATGTAGGATGTACCAGGAAGTGCCAGCAGAAAGGTTGGCCCCGTATGAACATTGAAAGGAAGAAAAGCCTCAGACTGCTTACAGGCATCAAACCTCTCTGTGGATCCTACTTGTAACAACTGTTTATAATGAGTCCTAAGGAAACTTACCTTCTAGGTGCTGCAAAGTTTTAATATGAGAGACTTTCTTTTTTTTTTTAATTTTATTTATTTATTTATTTATTTATTTATTTATTATTCATTTATTTATTTATTTGAATGTATTGTCTGCATGTAGGTTTGTGTACCCGTGTCATGCAATGCTGCAGAGGTCAGAAGAGGGTGTCAGATTCCCCCGGAACTGGAGTTCTCCTGGAATTGGAGTTACAGACGGTTCTCAGCCGCCATGTAGGTGCTGGGGAATGAACTTGGGTCCTATGAGGGACTTTCTTACCTCTCCTTCATAGAACAAGGAAGAATATGATGATGATGAGGTCATTCTCTAACTGTAAATTGGAGCCAACTGTTATAGAGGTAATCTCTTATAAAACTGGTAAAACTGCCTTCTTTAATTGACTAATAGACTTAGGAACTGTGAAAAGGATTATTCTCTATTAAGAACCAAATATAATGCTAAAGTCTCCTTAAGCTGTGCATTTAAGCAAAATATATTAATACAGGAAAGCTCTGATATCAGCAATGGATTATTCTCTCAAGGAGATGTTGGCCAGGGTATCCAACCCCCCCCCAAATGTAAAGGTTTCTTGCCTGTAAACTGGGATACCTGCAAGAAGAGAGGCGATAGGCCCTGCTGCCAAAGACCTAATGTAAGCATGGAAATTGTATGAGCCCAGCAACTTGCAAGTGTACAGTTTGGTCTCTGGAATACCAAGAGTGTTACCAAAGGCCAAAAAACCAATAAAGCAAACATAGAGGTCTTTTTTCCTTGAGTCAAGCAGACTCCGCCGTCAGCACCAGCTACACCTCACCTGCCCCTGGAAATACTGTGCAGCAGTGGCAGCCGCATAATGCCTGCCTGTATATCCCAATTCTAATTGGCTGTTGGCTCTTTCCTTGGAGGAATGACCCATTGCTGATGCCACAAAGCTTACATCCTCTAGTGGTTAGGAGAATGTTTACTAACCCACATTAAGACCCTGTCATATTTACAGAAAAAAACGTAATTCCTGGATTAACATAACATCCAAACATCGGTGTCCTATACCAAAGTCAACAGCTCCAGAGAAGATAGACTGTTTTGCTTTTCATCCTTCATCCACCTGTGCCCCTTTTCTAAACCTAGGGAACAATCGTCAGAAGAGGGGGCATGGTAGGATGTAAGGGTGTGAGTGGGTGAATGGTGAAACTACAACAATAAGACTGGGCACTCATTGATAACTTGATGGTACATACAAGCCACCCCCAGTGGATGGTGGGGCCCTGAGGCTGTGGGGGGTTTGGGCACAAACTCGCTTGCAAATTGGTTTTAAAATTTTTAAATGAGGATGTTGTACCTCAAAATCTATTGTATGTAATTGGTAAAAATAAGTAATAGAAGAAAAAAAGATAT
>VZQC01001595.1:300313-383693 GCA_009823505.1 Rhizomys pruinosus | reverse complement strand
TTGTTTTGGACTTTACAGCAGCCCACAGTTAAGAGACTTTTAATAGACTGTGAACTTTTAAGTGTTTGGACATTTTAAGGACTGTGGCGCTTTTAAGGTTGTACTGTCTTAGGTTGTGATTAATGATAACATACTTTGGGGATAAGGACTGGAAAGGTGGTGGTTTAATAGTGATGTGTTTTGTGTGTCATGTTGTCAAGGGGTCAATTGTGCTGGATAGCTTTAGTGTCAACTTGACACACCTGGGTTGAGGGAGCCTCAATTGGGGAATTGGCTCCATTGGATTGGCCTGTGGCCACATCTGTGGAGTATTGTCTTGATGGTCGAGCAGTGTGGGAGGGCCTGGTCCACAATGAATGGTGCCACCGTGGGCAGGTTGTTGTGTACTGTATAAGAGGTTAGGCTGGGCATGGGTCAGGGGAGCAAGCCAGTGAACAACATTCCTCCATGGCCTGTTCTTCAGCTCCTGTCTCCAGGTTCCTGCCCTGAGTTCCTGCCTTGGGCTCCTGAAGTGATGAACTGTGACCCAGGAGATGTAAGCTGAATAAACCCTTTTCTCCCCAAGTTGGTGTCAGTCAGAGTGTTTTGTCACAGCAATGGAAGACAAACTAGGACACCCCCACTTCCATAATGATTGTTGAGCCTTGGGAGGCAGAGGTTTGACATAGGTGTCCTAATCAGGGATAAGCCCTGAGGCCTTTTGTTTTCTTCACATTGGCTAATTGTGGATTTCTGTGTTAATCACCATCCACCATCTGGTGCGTAAAGAAACTTCTCTGGTGAGAGTTGAGAGATGCTTTCATGCAACGTGTAGAGGTGACACTGACGATGTGTCACTCAGGGTTAAGCATACCAAAGACACTTATTCTCTGCATTTGACCAATTCTGGAACTCTGTAATAATCTTCATATCTAGGGATTTGGAGCTAAGATCTACAAGTGAGAGAGAACATATGTGACTTGTTTTTCTGAGTCTGTGTTACTTCACAGTTTTTCTGTAAATTTCATGATTTCATTTTTATTTACTTCTGAGTAGTACTCCATTGTGTAAATGTACCCTATTTTCATTATTCATTCATCAACTGAGGGACATTTAGATTGTTCGCATTTCCTAGCTATTGTGAAAGGAGCAGCAACAAACATGGCTGTGCAAGTATCTCCGGAGTAGGATGAGCCATTGGATATACGCCAAGGAGTGGTATAACCACCGGATCATATGGTAGATTTATTTTTAGTTTTCTCTTTGAGTACTTGTGACATTATTGATAATTACCAACTACTTGCTCATAATTTAGATTTGCAAAGCATTTGAATACCTCAAAACTTCCCTAGGTGGCAATAAGGCAAACCACCATGGACTGCTGAATGAAAAGAAAAATGTGAAAGTGTGAATTTGAAGAGCAAGTATTTGACAAATCTATGAGAAATACTTAAGGGGTCTGAAGTTGGGGGAGAGTAGAGGCAGGATGGGAGCCTAGGGTGAAGGGGAACTGGAGGAGGGACATTAGGAAAAGAAGCCTTATCAAAGCCCTGTTCAGGTCAGGGAAAGAGTTACAGATGGACCAACCATGGCCTGACATGACAGTCACCCTCAAAACCCCTCCATTTCCATTTCCCAGGGCTGGAACTACCAATATTTCCTTGCAGGAAGGTCACAGGGAGGATCCTGGTGAAGCCAATTGGCAGCACTGGGCAAATGTGCTTTCCTCCCAAGATGGGCTTATCATTGACTCTCACCTTAAATATAACCCAAGGGCAGCAGACAGAGCTGGCTTGAACAGCTTCTCAAGATGAGCAGCAGGAGGAGTAGCAGTACCCCTGGGGACTCCGGACTCTCCTCCCAACTAGCCACAAGATTGGCTAGCTCATAATACCCAACATCAGCTCTCATTATTTTTCTAGGTAAATACTTTTGTAATTTAGGTATTTTCTTCTTTTAGAGATGTAAAGAATCCAAGGGAAACAATTTCCTTAAGAAATTTTCTTTAGTTGCAATTTTGAGTTTAATTAAAGAAATATAGATTATATGAAATATCAGCTTTGAGAATAGAGATAAAAGATGGTGACACATGCCTGATGCCATCACTAAGATTCTGAGGCAGCAAGGTATCAAATATAAAGCAGCCTGGGCACCATAGGGAGACCATAGCTCGAAAAAAAATTTGGTTATTCTCACTACTTAAATATCTACAAGCATTTTCAGTGTTAAAACATATTAATAATTTATATGAAGATCATTGTGGATTCATTATATTCTTGCTGTTCTTTTAAAAAGTGTTTTATTTATTATTTTTTATGTGTATGAGTATATTGCCTGAATATGTATCAGTATGCCCATGTCATGCAGTGCCCACTGCAGAGGTCAGAAGAGATGGTAGGATCCCCTGGAACGAGTCTTGGGTGTTAGCCACCATGTTGGGTGCTGGTATTCAAACCCAGGTCTTCTGCAAGAGCAGTCAGTTCTCTTAACCATTGAGCCATCTCTCCAGCCTCAGCTGTTCTTTACTAGTATGTTGTATTATAATATTACATCATTCATCATAAAAAATTGGGCATTACCATCTCTGTTCACAGCAGGTAATATGTAACTCCTGAATGGGGCATAAAATGAATCCAACCTAATATCATGAGGTTTAAATATTATTTGTGTAACAATTGTGATAAATTCTTCAGAAAGAAAACTGTATATTTGGAAATTTTGTCTTGCTAATTTTACTTTGAAGTTGTACATTTACTTCAAGGATAGAGGTAAGGATGTCTTGTTATTTTAGAGAGGTCAGGGCACAGGAAGAAGAGAGTGAGTGTAATAAATCTAGACAAATGGCAGAGTGAGATGTGACCTCTTCACATGACCTTGTAAAATTTGAGGCAAGTTTTAAGCATACATGAAATTCTTGATTTGAATTAAGCTTTTGTGTAAATCTGCTCAGCTGAGTTTTCAGTGTGGATCAGTGAAGACTGACACAAGATAGCATATGCTGCTTCAGGGGAACGATCACAGTCTGAGGTGCTAGAGTCTGGTGGAAATCATGGAACCTTCCAGTCAGGAAATGATGCATTTATGTTCAGTGCGGCTAAACCTTGTTGAGGAACACACAGGTGAGAGCAAGAAAAGTTGTAGGAGAAGATAGGAAACAAACAAAACTAACAACAATCCTCTTCACTGGTTGGCAAACCTGTCCTTCAATTGCACCTGGCAGTCTTTAGACTAAGAACCTTGAATTGATGTCTGAAATGTGATCTATGATACCCTTTCACGAGTTCTTGGGAAGTGATAGCAGCTGGCAGTGAGTTATTGAGAAGTTACTGTACATCAAGGATATTAATGCCTCATAAGCAACAGCTTTATTAATAACATCAATCTGTGAGGGAGGTATTGCTTTAATTTTCATTTTAAAGATGAGGTCTGGAGACTTGTAAAAGTTAATTAGCTTTGCCAAGGCCGCACAACTAGAAAGCTATGAAATATATTTTTGTTTGTTTTTATTGAGGTGAGGATTTGAATCTGGGAAGTCTAACTACAAGCTGTACATTCTTAGCAGACAAGGTTATTAGTTGCATATTTTGTGAATGGTCAGTGTTTCAGAGAGAGAGAGAAAGAGAGAGAAAGAGAGAGAGAGAGGGAGAGAGAGAGAGAGGGAGAGAGAGAGAGAGAGAGAAAGAGAGAGAGAGAGAGAGAAACAAGACATATTTCAGAATGTATTTAGCTTCCAAATAAGAGAAACATTACTTGGGTCTAGAGAATAGTTTCCAATTTATAGCTTACAGGCTCTTAGAGTATCATTTAATTTGTTAAAAGATGATATTTATACATATACAGAGGTACTGTAAATTCCTTGTGTAAATCATATGGGTGATCCCAAACTCTTATTCTTCAGATACCAACCACCCAGCATATCAGACTGTTAGGAAATTCCATTATACTCAATCCTTCTCCACATTTGTATTAGAATCCTTATTCTGTGTATCAGAATAGCATAACACACATCAGCACATCCCTGGATTCCCTTCCTGAACACCTGCAAGGTCTACCTTGTATTCCCTTGGCATCCAGCTTTCTTCTGGCTCCAGGGCTGCTGGGTTCCATATGCATTCACAACTTGTCAGAATATATCAACAAAACTTGCTTTCATGCCTAAGTGGCTTAAATATCTTTGCTTTTGTTGGTCCAGTAATACTTTCTAATTTTGGTATAACACCTCAATTTCTTTTGGCAATACATGTCTTCCTCTCTGCATTTGCTTATAAATAGACTCATAATTTGATCTTGCTCAATAAGAACATTCCACCCCTTGGACCACAGTGATTGACTAAGAGACTCAAGCCATGGCAGTAAAACCTAACCCAGGAATTATACAGATATGGGAAAGTCTGTCTCTGCTAGGGAAGAAAGACTTAAAATTGGCAGGAGCCAGGGGAAGAGCCCACAAGAAAATGAAATCAGCCTAGAGAAAAACAGCAAAAAGATGGGAAGAGGGAGGCATTATTATCTGAGCTTAGATTTTTCAGGAGTGGCATTAAACAAGCTTCTGTGGTAATCTACTTCTGCTTTGCAATATAACATCCTCACTGATGGTCTGTGGGCATACTAAGCTCCATGCTTGGATAAAAGTGAGAGGAAAATTTTAAAAGTGTGTGAAACACACCCTAAAAACTCAATATTCTTTGGCAGTTGGAGAGTCGTTATAAACCATGTGAGTGCTGGTAATGCAACCTATGTCCTCTGTAAGAGCAACCTGTGCTCTTGACCACTAAGCCATCTCTTCAGCCCCCATTTTGATGATTAGATACATAGAAAAATTAGCTATCTTATCAAATATATGTGGATGCTATGGTAATCTTTTAAAATTACACATTTATTCGAAGGAGAGTGAATATATTTAAAACACTCTGACCTTATGTATCTGCTTAGCCAACACTGTGCATGGTGAGACTCACCTCCCTATCTTTGTTCCCTCCCTTCTTTTTTACCCTCACTTCCTTTCTCAAGAGTTCTTAGCCTGGAGGAGTTGAAAACCACTAATGAAAAGGATTTAGTGCCCTGCACTGTAAACTAAAAAGCTCCTAATACCTGAAGGATTCACCCACCACTAAATCCTCAGCAGGGTTCAAAGTTGTTCCTTTGGGGGCACAAGTTGTCTCTTGCAAATTAAACCCTTTTGTGAAAGAATCTTTTCCTAAATCCTCTTCACACTTCAGACTTTCCAAAACAAGAAAACATTTCAGTTTCCTATCAGAGAAGAATGAACTAAATTCTACTGAACCCATCCAATGTCCAGCATCTCAGATGACATATGAAAGCTGACATAGTTACCACCCTGAACAAAGGAGGTTGATAACAATAATAATAATAATAATAATAATAATAAATTAAACAAAATGAGCCCACACATTACCTTCTGAAGACAATGCTTATGACTCAGGCAATTTTAGGATTACATTTTATCACTTTCCTTTCATGATTCTCCTGCAGGGAAAAAATTATCCATAGCCAATGTGCCACATACTTACAGTAAGGAGTAATACATTTTAATCTTCAGAGAATGAAAGCGCTTTAGTGTGCAGTTTTCCTGTCTTGATCTATTTGACTAAGTACACAGAGAGACATTTCTACTCTATGTTTACCTCCATGCATACAACTGCTTTGAAATAAAAACTCATTTATCTGCATTTATTTGGGCTATACATAAGACTCTGCAAATACGGAGCAAAAACATCAAAGATAAGATATTCTAAGCATTTTAAGTAACCTAATATGATTTTTACTTAAAATTTGCTAGTTTCATATTGATTAGAAGGGTGAAACATATCCTATGCAAAAATCAGAAAAAAGGTGTTTTTTTTTTTAAGTAAATGTTTTCAGTAATTCCAATACCTAATGATAATCACTGTTCTGCTGGTTGTTTTCTTGTATATTGCATGTGCACCCAGACACACACACACACACACACACACACACACACACACACACACACACACACACACACACACTTACGCACTTGAAAATATAAGATTCCAGGCTGGAGAGATAGCCTAGCAGTTAAGAGCACCGACTGCTCTTTCAGATGACCCGGGTTCAATCCCCAGAACCCACATGGCGGCCGAGAACCATCTGTAACTCCAATTCCAGGAGAACCCCAGTTCCAGGGGAATCCAGCGATCCTCTTCTGACCTCCGAGGCATTGCACGACACGGGTGCACAAACCTGCATGCGGAAAGTACATTCATACACATAGAAAATAAATAAATAAAATAAAATAAAGAAAATACAAGATTCCGGGGGCTGGAAAGATTGTTCAGCTGTTAAGAGTGCTGACTGCTCTTGCAGAAGACCTGGGTTCAATTCCCAGCACCCACATGGCGGCTAAGAACCGTCTTTAACTCCAGTTCCAGGGGAATCCGATGCCTTCTGACCTCTGTGGCATTGCATGACACGGGTGCACCAACCTACATGCACACAGTACACTCATACACATAAAAAAATAATAAAAGAAAAAAGGAAATATAGGATTCCAATGAGTATTTTTAATAAAAATAAAACTAACAGCTTGACAGATCACTCTGCTCTTCTAGAACAGGTTATTTGTGGCTATCAACTGAAGATGATAAACTTCCCCAGCCACTGCACTAATTTCATAAGTTATCCTTCGGCAAATGTGCACCAATACCGACTGTGAATTGTGCTTCCTAGTTCAGGCTGCCAGGGTCACCATTAGAAAGCATGTACTATCTTTTCTATGGACCGGAGGGAACCTTGCACGTCCACGTGCTCGTAAATTACAGTCTGTAGCACAGCTGATGACAAGCTGTGTCCAGCAGACAGTGTGGTTTCCTTTTCCATGTTTTGTCCTGCAGGTTTCTGCACTTTACCTTGGGCATCAGGGAATATACACTGAGGGACGTTGCGAAGGACTTCCTGGAGGCGCTCCTCTCCTGGCACCCACAACTACCTGCTTCTGTCCTTTGCTTCATGACACTGTTTCTCTTCCTATTTTGCTAGAGCTTCTTCCTCCAAGTCTCTTGATATTCTCCCACATCGTTCTCCCTGTAGCTTTTCTCTTCTCTGGGGTTTCTTCCTCTTTGATTTTCTTCTTTTACTGCTGTCTATTCCCAAGGCTTTAGATACTATTTGCATCATTAGTATTTAACAAGGAGCCTACACTTTGAAGCACCTCAAGAAATTTTGGTTTGATTGAATTGAATTAAAAAATGTTTATTTCCTCTTGTCATCCAGGCCTTGTTTACCTTGGATCTGTTAATTAGTCGCAACTGTTATGGGTAAACATTAGGGAGCAAAACATCTTACGTCATGTGCCTAACACTTGTTGCTATGGACCTCTCTTGTTTAATCTATTATACAGGTGGTCATGTTCCTTGTCAATGACAAGAAGTAGACACCTCTCCTCACTTTTACATTTCACCCTAAAGCAGAGTGGGTTTTTTTTTTTTTTCTCTTTTTGAAGCACTGTGTGCCGCATGCCTTTAATCCTAGCATTTGGGAGGCAGAGGCGGGCGGATCTTTGTGAGTTCAAGGCCAGCCTGGTCTACAGAGCGAGCTCCAGGACAGCTGGGGCTACAAGGAGACCCTGTCCCTCGAAAAGACCAAAAAAAAAAAAAAAAAAAAAAAAAAAAAAAGAAAGGAAGGGAGCTAAGCAGTTTGGGAATAGTTCTCACTAGAGTCCCATGCTACCTGGTTTGAGCCATGTACATTTTAAGGAAGCCATATGAAACTGAAGATGATCTTCAAGTGTTTAATAACCAGTCTCCCTTGGCCACTGGCCATTCTGAAGACCTCCTACTGAATGGCCTGAGGGAAGTCTTCAAGGCCTCCTACATAGCAAAGCCTTTACCTTTCAGTTTCTTTTTCCCTGAAGTTCCAAGGAAATGGCTGTGGCAGTTAATTGATGGGGTTTTTAGGAATGAAAGACTTAGACTGTGACTCTTGCCAAGTATAGGAGTTGTGGGAAATCAGTCTCTGTGTATAGGAATGTGGAAATGAGTTTCCTTTGAAAATATTTCCATGTCTTGCTATAACAGGAATCTATACATAGAAAGCATTGGATTAGAAATTGGATGATATAAATGCTAGGTTTGGTGTTATCAGAGTTTATTGCACAAAGTTGGACAAATCATTTGATCATTTTGAGCATTAGTTTCCCAACTAAGAAACGTTGATTGCTCGTGTCTCTTAGATGCTGTTGTGAGCAGTAGTAAAGAGGACATATTCAAAAGTATTGTTTAAGTAGCCCCCCCAAAACACTACAGAAATTCAGTTGAAAATTGCAAATGTTAAATTATTGCATATCCAATTTCCTATTTATTTAAATTTTTACATTCATTTAGCGTGTGTACAAATGTGTATGTGTATATGCGCGTGTATGTGTGTGCATGCACACACATGCACATGTGGTTATGCTATGCGTGTGTGCAGGTCAGAGGACAGCTTGGATGAGTCAGTTCTTTCCTTCCACCCATGTGGATTCAGGAGATCAAACTTGGGTTCTCTGGTTTCGTCAATAATCCTCTTCCCACTGTAGCATCTTGCCAGCCCTCGCCACTCTGTTTCTTATAGGAGCAATTAACAATGTTATGAACCTAGAACTTATTCCATTTTGAATTAAGTTCTCATGATAACATCATCAATTATTTTGTTTTTATTATGTATAGATATATTTATAATAGGAACTAGATCATTAAATGCATTTTTTACTCAGCTTTGAGCATGTGTCTTTTCCCAGCTTACTAGGTAGGCCTCTCTTATTCTTGAGAGTATCTTTTTCCTAAATAAACTTTATTACACAATATATATTTATATTGTGCAATATATAATGTTTTAATAATGAATTGGTATTACCGCATAAATTCTTGCTTAAACTATGGACTTACACTATTTAGCTGCACTTAAAATATTCACATACACACAAAATGTTTATTTCTAAGCATGTATTTCTATATTAAACCACTAAAAAATGGTGAGACACTAATGTGCATCTCCGACACCTATTTACGCACTTAGAAAAGGGCAGTTAGAACAAGATGGTACACAAAGCAGTTAAGACACGAAAAATATTTAGGATTCCATAAAGATATTAATTTATATATGTGAATTTATCTCTTTTAGCCATCAACTGGTAATTTCCTAGGAACTTACACTAAAGTTCTTTGCTGGTTTACTATGTGAAAGATTCTATGACTTTCCATCTCTTTTTTCTTACACAGAAACATGTAAAATCTGTGTTATACTGAGCATTAGGGGCAGGTATCATCAAATATGGGGACACATGTGGTAAGGACTATTATTTAATGTTTACACTCAAGAGTTGCTAATTATAGTTAATAGGTTCAAAAGTTAAGAAGGACTATCTCCAGTAGAGAATAAAAGACAATTTTAAAAACTCAACTTGTACTATTTGCTATTCTCCCTTATATTATGTAAGAACAAATTGTCGGGTGGATCTCTGTGAGTTCAAGGCCAGCCTGGTCTACAGAGTGAGTTCTAGGACAGCCAGGGCTACAGGGAGACCCTGTCTCAAAAAGACAAAAAAGAAAAAAAAGAACAAATTGTATGTCATATGACTTTCATAAAAATATAGTTTAAAATATCCTTATATTACCAAAGTATTTTCTTCCCTAACAAAACAGTAATGAATAGAATACTTTAAGCAAGAAAACTACATTTGTCTTGTAATGCTGAAACTATTCATTTTTGCAAAAGAAGTTATATTTTCAAATGTCCTTATGGGTTAATTTTATGTTATATATGTGAAGGGAAGAGCGTAAGCTTGTAGGCTGCTTCTATTTCTTTGAAGACTACAGTTTCTCACTCTACCCTTGACATGTAGTCATTATGCTGTTTATGAAAGTCACTATAGTTCCATAGGAGGTGTGCAAGAGATTTCATAGTAAGGTATAAAAGCCTCTTCCTAAGGAAATTACCTCAAAAGCATGCAATTTACTAACCCCTGGAGACATTTCACTCTGTAAATAGCACCCAGAAAGCTTTCCTTATGTTAATTGCAGCTGAGACTGGACTTAAGCATCTGTAAAATACTGTAAAATTACTTCAAGCCTTGCCTTTTTACATAGGCACACATATTTGATCAATTTTAAACACTTTTGCAATATACATTATAATAAGACCACTTTCAACTTCTAAATCAAAAGCTGAGAATCCATATTATATTTTAGATATGAATGACAGAGTATAATGAGGAAATAAATGCAAGTAAGGTAAGACATTCAATATATTTTAAATAGTTTTTCACATTCTTTTACCTATACATTAATTTCATATATAAGTTTAATACACTAAAAAGAATATAAAGTCCAGGGTTAAAATATTTTTGACTACACAAACTTGACTTGATAAACCTTAACATACATGACAGAATGCATGAAATCCCGTTGGTGGACTATGGGGAAAGATGAAGACAGGGGAGGGGGTAAATATGATTAAGAGGTATTGTATGAAATGTACAAAAATTCAATAAAAATATGCATTGAAAAAATATGTCTTCCATGATTCAACTTTGTCAACAGAGACTTTGACCTATTGTCAATCTAAGGAAATGGCTACTTTTCCCTAATTCCTTATGCAAAAAAATGATTTTAAACACTGTGACCAGAACAGAAGGAAACAGGACACTCAGTGTTTACAAGGGAGATGTCTGTCCAAGGTGACACACAGTTCAGTCTTCATCTATGAAGCAGGGCCTGTGAGTTCACAGCAGTTACAAAGATTTAATCCGTTTTTTGTGTGTTTTTTTTTTTTTACTTTCCTGCCCTAACTTTAGTCTGCAAGGAAAGAAAAACATATGTATACATGCATGCATCCATATGTGTACATATATATGTATATTTATACATGCACTGCACGCGCACAAAAAAATCAAAGGACAGAGCTTATTCCAGAGAATGTCAGATTCTGTGTGACAACTGGAGTGAGAGTGAAGGCTGAAAGTCTCTCCTGATGGAACTAGGCAGTTTTCTATGTCATTAATCTTTCATTCCAAGACAACCTTTCTTTGGCTAATTTCTTTTTCTTTTTGTCCTTGCAGATGTTGAAAGGGCTTTTAGGTCAGATGCAAATACAGATGCATTATACCGACAGGCCTGTCAGTCTTCTCTTGTTTAAAATGCTTTTTGCCACTCAGGCCTAATCATGCCTTTTCACCTTAAATTATAAAGTCCTCTAATGGCTATTAACGGCCTTTCTAGGAAAGCCCAGTGCAGTGAAGCCTGAAGATACTTCTTCTGACTTTGTGCAAAGGAGGTCTGTAACAAAAGCTACTAAAATCTCTTGCAAAGCAGTCTTTTCCTCTAGGAAATAGTCAGGAAGAACGAGCATTCACAAAGACCACACCAAAGCGAACATAAGCATTTCTCAAGATCTGTTATACAGACCTGTCTCGCCAAACAGCTTCTAAGGATCTAAAACAGTTGTCTAGCACAGTAAATCTCTGCAAACTGTGTTGTGGAAGCAGACACTGTCACTGTGGAAGTAAATGGTGGTGATTTATATTTACACTAGGAATCTTTTTTTACGATTAGGGGAGCAGGGACTATGTCTATAGTTCTTAAAAACTGCAATGATATTGCAAGTCACTACATGGCAATTATTTACATAAATCTTTTCTTGTTATTTCCTTCCTTCTTATCTTGCTAATATTTATTTTGACTACTTTGCAAAGTGACTTTGACTTCATCCAGGATGAGAGCAAGGCTGAGGGAGCGCTGCCACCCAGGTAGTTCCTCATAACAAACCCCTTGACTGTTTGATCCTTCTTTCCTCTAGTGTTTCTCATTGTGCATTATGGAAATTGTGTTTCATTTCCATAATTTGAGCTGTTGAACAGAAGTTTCCTAGCACAAATATCGGTATTTACAAGATAAATTGCATTTGTGAGTATTTATTGCATTTTCCAAGAATTCTTGTCTTTGGAATTACATTTGACAGCATGACTGGGAATAAGAAATTTGAAGCTTCTCTGAACCAAGAAACTTTTTCAAAAAGTAGACTAAGATTACCCACAGCCATTTCCTCCAGTTATTTGTAAAATCAAAATTTGATTCAAGTCAAATGACTAATATGGGAGAATACTTTCGTGCTAAGTTTTCATTAATATCAAGAAAAAAAGAACTTTTATGAGTATAAATCAGTAGCTCTCAATTTAACAATCTTACTTGAGAAACTGTTAGAAATTCAGATTCTCATGCCCCACCCAGACCTACTGAATGAGAAATTCTAGAAGCCCAGCAACCAGAGGCATAAATAAAAAGGAAATTCCTCTTTCAGTTTACAAGTAATTTGAAGCAACATTGTCACCAATATTAAAAAGTCCTGCAAAATTATTATTCTTCATTTTATCTGGATTTGATGGAGATATAAAGTCAATGTTAAAAGTAATGTTTCAAGGTCAGATAGAGTGTTTTCATTAATTACCACCTAATATCATCAATTCTTTTCACTTGTTTTGAGTTTACATAAAGAAAAAATGTGATTATAACTTGTAGAAATTAATGTAAGTCATATAATTTACTGAAGTTCTGGATTCCTACCTTATTTTTCTTTCTGTATAGTTGCCTTAGTCTTGTTGCATGCCAAATTACACAATTTAAAGGTGAAAGGAAAATTGACCTACATGCAGAGAAATCTGAAGGGAATTACTACTTCCATAGAAAGCATCCACTTTCTAGAGAAATTAAAGAATTTTCTATGCAAAAAAAGCAAAGGAATTTATGAGCACATGCATGATTTTTGAAACAATACAAAAAACAGGTTGGGTGGTGTCATAAATAAAAGGGAATCTTGGAGTTGTGGTTCATGGATAATGGTTTAGGAGTTGAGAATAAAATGGGAACCTATGATGTAAAACCAGAATATTTTATTCTTATATATATATATATATATATATATTATATATATCTATATATCTATTGGTCTTTTTGAGACAGGGTCTCCCTGTAGTCCCAGCTGTCCTGGAGCTCACTCTGTAGACCAGGCTGGCCTTGAACTCACAAAGATCCGCCTGCCTCTGCCTTCCAAGTGCTAGGATTAAAGGCGTGTGCCACCACACCAGGCAAAACAAGACTATTTTAAATGTAAATTTCAAATAGCTTAAGGTAAATAAATGTAGATTTCTAGAAATTGAGAAATGAGGATAACAGAACTGTCACTTTCCTAAGGGAAACAATAATCTCCACTCTTCCTTTCATACCTGGAGGCAGGTTGGTTACATGTTCCCCACACTCAGGACATGGGTAGCAAGTCATTTCTCTGGCTTGGGACCACAGTACATACTTGCCAGTTTGGTAGACAGAATCATCAACCAGGAGTGAGTCAGAAAAAACTTAATTCTACTCTCTGCTATCTTTATCATTAAGATGTTGAAGAAATAATTCAATATCCTCCTGCTTCTGTCCTTACTCATGAATTTGAATTGCCTCTCTTATCTGTCAAATGAAAGAATTGTACCAGAGATGCCCACCCAATGGTGATGTCCAACTCAACCATGCTTTCTTTTCTTTTCTCTTCTTTTCTCTTCTTTTCTTTTCTTTTCTTTTCTTTTCTTTTTTCTTTTCTTTTCTTTTCTTTTCTTTTCTCTGGCTACCTCAGGAAAATCACCTCTTTGTTTAAATATAACTTATTACTGTTTTTAGAAAAATAGGATGATTTTGGCTATCAGGAAATACTACGTGTGTCCTCTTTCCACCACTCACTCTCACTCATTGCTCCTGGGGAACAAAAGCACATGCTGATTGGCTAGGGTTAAATGTTGAACTTTATGTTATAAATTGGGGAAAGTCCCCACTTAAAGTTCACATTTACACTTTGACCTCATTAGCTTTGAACTTTGACCTCTAACTAGCTGAGCTGATGAGCCACAAGAAACTACCAGCATAAGATAAAAGAAAATTCCTTGGTTGTTCAATTCAGTTGTATTTATCCCATGTGTGCATTTGGTATACATATTAAGCTTTCAATTTCCTCGTGTTGGATAGCTGCTATGATTTCACCTTGTCAAACACTGCAAGTTGCTTTATGATGACATATTTGCACCATGTAGATTAGATTCCGTCTTTAGCAAGAGTTCCACATTTAATAGTTGAAAGGTACTAGAAATTGAGTTGAAATGTATATTGTACATGAAATTTAAAAGCAAAGACTATAAAAATATAAATGTGAGTGCAAGTATCTCGTGCTTGTACATAGCATTGACTCTAAAGACAGAATAATGCTAAGTTGTCCACTTTTTGCCCTCTATATAGACAAGTCAGAAAGCAAATAATTAGCATGACAGGAACACACCTAGGATTCTCACAGTCATTTTTTCTATTCCCTGTGTGTTTTCCCAAATATTAATGAAGTCTAATCCAAAAGTAAATATTAGCTATTGAAGTATGGTTTATATGACTTAAAATAATAAACTAATATTTGCATTTAATTTAGACTAGGAGAGGACTTCTTAACTGCTTCTTTTTCCCTTTTATAACATTCATCACAGCAGTGATATATGAGAAGAAATTAATGTGTGAGAGAAGTTTGTCTAAAGGGGGAGGAAAAGCTGAATAGAATTTCTCCAAGCATATTTAAAATCTTTACCCTCAGAAAAAGTACTTGACATATATGTTAATTACAATAAGCAGGGTAGTTCCATTTTTTCATAACAAGCAGAACCATATTTTTAAAAAAAGTAGAACCATATTGCTATTGAGAGAAGCTATGGATATATATCCTTTTCCATCCTTCTGCTTTCTTTTTTTTTTTTTTTTATCTTTTTAGTTTTACCCTTTTTTTGGTAATTTTGAGACAGGGTCTCCCTTTCAGTACCAGGTGTCCTGGAGCTCACTCTGTAGACCAGGCTGGCCTTGAACCCACAGAGATCCACCTACCTCTGCCTCCTGAGTGCTGGGATTAAAGGTGTGTGCCACCACTCCCGGCCCTTCTGCTTTCTTACTGAGTAGCAAGGAACAGCCCTCAACTTTAATTTATCACAACTATTGGAGGTGTGGTGCATTCATTTACAAACTTTCAGGTTCTTGAAAACAAATGTGTTCAAGATTTCTGGACTTACTATGTAAATGAAGGCCTTTCAAAACTCAGTAGAAAGCATGATTCAATACAATACAACCTCTACTCAGAATAACATGTGAAGGCAATAGGGTGATAAATTGTGTGCTAATCAGAGACATATCAGAGACATAAAAAATGTATTCCTTGAAAAAATTGCTTCTTAAGCTCAGAATAACATAAAATATTTTAAAATAATTTAAAAGAAAAGGCATTTTATAATTATATGTAGCATTTAAAAATGATATATTGCAAGGCATGCTTGACTGCTCAAGGCCTTGAGGCTTATAAGTTATTGACTGGAAGATTTATGGTCCTCCTTCTCCCACATTTGCCTTTGAGTCCTGAATATTGTTATAAACCCCACTGGATTCAAAGGAAATATCCAAAGACAGCAAGGCTTTTCCATTTCAGCTGAACAAGTTGCCCATGATAATAAATTAATACTTTGAGTAAAAGGATATGATCAGAGGTGCTTATATGAGGGTAAGGGGTGACAAAAGAGCTCAACTGGCAGATGGGGGGTGACAGCCAAGCACTGAGGCTAGAATATATTCTGATCAGATCACATTTTGATGCTGTAGAAAAATCTTGGGGTAGAGGGGAATATTGCATGAATAGGGTTTGATAGATCTGTGCTTTTAAATAGATGGGAAAAGAGTATTCCATAGTCTGTCCACCTACTTCCATCTCACCTTCATTACTGTCCTGGACCCTTACTACTGCCATCTTTTTGCTCACTTGCTCTATTCTAGTAACTTCTAGATCAGTCTTCTACTCTTGACCTTCTAGTATCTAGTCCACATTTAGCAGGAATCTGATTATTCTATTCCTATTTGAAATCTTGCAATGTGTATTATTGATCTATAAGTCCAAATTCTTTTCTCTGGCCTCCAGGTGCTACATGACTTGACAGATCTCTGCCTAGTTCTTGACCTTATCTTCCACACTCTTCTTTGCCTACCACGCTACAGACGCACTGGTGTCCTTGCAGATTCGTGAACAGTTCATACTCATTCTCTCTTCAAAGCCATCTTCATTATTTCTTCTACTTCCGAAGCTCTCCTCACAAGTTTTCACACAGCTGAATCTGGAATTCCACTTGAAAAAGTGTCTTTCCACAGCCAGTTTCTCCATTGGCAGCTACTAGACTCTGATACATTTTAAATTGCTTAGATACTGACTCTGTAACTCTTGGTGCAGGCTGTGAAAAGTTGGATCCCTGGAACTCATCTTGAACACATGTTCTCAGTATTTCAATCATATTACTTTATGAAGTTTCTTTTTTATTAATTTTTTATTTGATATATATATATATATATATATATATATATATATATATATTGTACAAGATTATGTTACAAATCAAATCTGGACCCATGTCCCCCTCTCTACCCCACCACCCCACCAGATTCACTGTATCAGTCAGTTCTTTGACGTAGTCTTTTGTGTTGTTGTTCTTTCCAATACGCATCACTCCCAACTACTTGGGCAAAAGCTCAAGGAGCCCTGCACAAGAAATACTTACAACTGGGTAATTGGCGCTAGCATCCACAGATGAGGGATATCATTTTTCATTTGTTTTTCTGGGACTGTGTTACTTCACTTAACATAATATCTTCTAGTTCCATCCATTTACCTCCAAAGTTCATGATGTCATCTTTCTTTACTGCTGCATAGAACTCCATTGTGTAGATGTACCACATTTTCTGTACCTAATAGTGAATCATCAGAAATCATATTTCTCATGTACTGAGACGCATTAGCCAAGGTCCCAGATGCATAAAGTACATGAGCTTCCTAAATTTCCTACCAAATCCTGTAATGTAATGATTAGTGTCACTGTTTGCAAGTAGAAATTGAGACAGAAAGGAAAGTAAGTTACTGTGTTAACACAGGTAGACCTATAATCTGATTCTCTAAATGTCTCAAAGGCCATGTTTTGTTTTCAATTTGTTAGACCATTTCCAAAATGTAGTCTTGGAGATGGGTGACAATGTAACATAGTCTTCATCCCAGGAGAGAAGTTTATCTATTCATTTAGAATGGAGTCTGTTTTATAAGTACATATTCCCTACTGGGGGAAAAAGAAAACAGATTGCTTTTAGGATGATATGATGGTGACTGGTGGGAACTTTGTAAGGTACAGAAAGATGAAAAGGACATTTCACTCCAAAAGAATAACATTTGTGAGTGATTTTTTTATATATTACAGCATAACTATAGCAGTTGTGAGTTCTAGGCACATGGACAAGATGAGAGAATCAGATTTGGAATTAGGCATAAATAATAAATGCAACCATATTATGAAGCCTCTCATCAAGGAGATTAAAAAGGCTTTGTGTTATCTTGATGACAATGAGATGCCCTTTACATATTTAAACCATCAATTGGCATAATTTAATTAATATTTAAAGAGATCTCTGAGGCAGCCCTGTGGTATGGTCTAGGTTGTAGATGGGGAAATTAGTCAGGGATTCCTCCAGTAAAAGCTGATGACAGGATATGGCAATTGGTAGATGAAGCACTTGTCTAACAGTGTATCTTGGCTGATGGGGTGGATGCAGATAGAACAGAGTGAGTGAGTGGGGAGGAGAATGAAAGGACCTGAGTGCTGAGCGTGGGCCAGAACATGGAGAATTTCTTAGTCCAGGATCCAGAGTTTGTGTCTTATTCTGAATGAGCTAGAACATGAATGCATTGGGTCTTGAATAAAGGAAAGACAAGAGCTGTCTGCATCTGTGACTCTTCGGGTCTGGAGAATAGATTGTAACCAGGAAGGTAGAAATAGAGAGATTA
Organism: Rhizomys pruinosus; assembly: GCA_009823505.1. Classification (NCBI taxonomy): domain Eukaryota; kingdom Metazoa; phylum Chordata; class Mammalia; order Rodentia; family Spalacidae; genus Rhizomys; species Rhizomys pruinosus. The sequence continues at coordinate 365,825 of VZQC01001595.1, read as the reverse complement.
GAGATGGACTAGAAGTCTGAATGTCAGTTCAGATTAGAGATGGACTAGAAGTCTGAATGTCAGTACCATTAACACTGTTGCTCTCAGTAAATTTGTTACTTAACAAGTCTACAAAATTGATAACAGAAAGTCTTCCCTTTAATGGAATCACATATAATACAAATACAACTTGTTGTAAATACGTAATTTACAGAAAATTTCTTCTACAATCAAGTTTTTGACATTTCATCAAGGATTTGAATATATTATAATCTTTCAACAAACAACTAAAAAGCTATTAACATATGAAGTTTTAGGGAAACCCTCAAAATATGTTATCCAGTAAGTTCCGACTCTTTCTGCTGTTTGTACAACATGAGGTTACAGAAAACTCCCCACTTCTTTGAACTGTGATAAATGAGCAGTAGATTAAAACTGGAGCAGGATCTGTACTAAACTGACATTTCATCCATTCAAATTCCTATGAGATGTTCTGATTTCTCTGGCAAACTCAGCTGCACCATGGTCCTGTTAGGTGGGCTGACATCACCTGACAGACTAAGTCAGTCCTTTTCTTTCAAGTTACAATTGCTGAAGAAATTGAGCGGTTCATTTTCAAAAGGAAATGTATCCTCAAGCTTCTTATACCACAGACACAAGGTCCTCCTGAAGCCAGTGTCTGTAAAGCTGAACATCTGGAACTCATTGCTGAGCAACTGCACAGCTTCCCTATATAAACACTGCCTTTCTTTGCCCTCTCTTTTTCTTTCTTTCTTTCTTTCTTTCTTTCTTTCTTTCTTTCTTTCTTTCTTTCTTTCTTTCTTTCTTTCTTTCTTTCTTTCTTTCTTCTTTCTTCTTTTCTGATCTTCAATTCAAAATGTTAGTGAAAAATTCAATTTTGGTAATCGAAAAATATTTTGTTGAGAAATGTATATATGATCTTCTACCTCAAGAACTCTATATAATAAAATTAAACCCTGCATAGAATGCTTGTTATTTGACTAAAATGAGAGGATTTCCTTTTGTTGATGCTACCAAGTATTGGTAGAGATGTTTAGAGTACAATAGAGGACATACAGTTCTGTCTTGATCTTCACGAGTGAAGGAAAATATGGAAGTGTTGTTTGTGCTTGTGATATCAGAAACTAAAGAAGTCATTCAATTTGCAGTACAATGTCATAAGGATTTTGTTGTTGTTTTTTAGGAAAAACATTGTGCATCAAAGACATAGCAGGTTTTCAACTGCTGTCACTTGACAAAGAGCAATTATGTTTTAAAATGATGGTGGTAATAGTTTCAACCTAGACACAATCTTCTGGGGCTAGAAGATTTGGTTTTTTTGATAAAACAATCTGTTACGCATTTTAAATTTCATTCATTCTCACAAACCTGAGTATACTTCTGTTTTCATCTTTTTTTAAAATTTATTTTATTTTTTATGTATATGAGTGTACTGTCTGCATGTAGGTTTGGGCACCCGTGTCATGCAATGCCTCGGAGGTCAGAAGAGGGTGTCGGATTCCCCTGGAACTGGAGCCTAGGTTAAGAGCGCCGACCGCTCTTACAAAGGACCTGGGTTCGATCTCCAGCACCCACATGGCGGCCAAGAACCATCTGAAACTCCAATTCCAGGAGAACTCCAGTTCCAGGGGAATCCGACACCCTCTTCTGACCTCCGCGGCATTGCACGACACGGGTGCACAGACCTGCATGCAGACAGTATACATTCATACACATTACCGAAATAAATTAAATTAAAAAAGAAAAAAGAAAAAACAGACTCCTGATTTGTATACTCAAAATTTTCTCATTTTTAAAAGTTTTAGAAATGAAATCTTGGGCTGGAGAGATGGCTCAGCAGTTAAGAGCATGACTGCTCTTTCAGAGACCCGGGTTTGATTCCCAGCCCCATATGGCTCTAAGAACTGTCTTTAACTCCAGTTCCAGGGACTCTGATTGCTCTCTTTTCTGACCTCCGCGGGCATTGCACGACACGGTGCACAGACTTGCATGCAGACAGTACATTTGATACACGTTACAGATAAATAAATGACGGTGTGGTGGCGCACGCTTTAAATCCCAGCACTTGGGAGGCAGGGGCACGTGGATCTCTGTGAGGTTCGAGGCCAGCCTGGTCTACAGAGTGAGTTCCAGGACAGCCAGAGCTAACAGAAAAAAAAAAAAAAAAAAACAAAAAAAAAAAAAAAAGATAGTTCCAGCCGCCACATGTGGGTGCTGGGAATGAACCCGGGTCCTCGACAAGAGCAGTCGGTGCTCGTTAACTCTAGGCCACTCTCAGCCTGTATATATTTCTGGTTTTCAATAAGATTTAACAATGTAGGCAAATGTTTGGATTGAGAATCATTTAGTAGTTAATACCAACTGTAAAACTATGATTTTAGTGAAGCAATATATTGGATCTTTTTATTATGAAAGGCTATTTATTTCTTCTATTTGTGGATCAAATTACAATACAGAACTGTTTAACATGAAATATAGAACCAGATGTTCTAAGAGTTTTACATGTATTAACACTTAAACAGCCTCATGAACATGTATTACTATTATGAATGTAAAGGTTGCAATACAGAGAAGTTAAAAAAAAAAAAAACTGCAAATAACCGGATGTGGTGGCCCTCACCTTTAATCCAAGCACTCAGGAGGAGGCAGAGGCAGGTGGATCTCTGTGAGTTCCAGGCCAGCTGGGTCTACAGGGAGACCCTGCCTCACCGTCCCCCCAGACCCCTGTAGAAACCAGTACAAGCTTATGGAAAATTTGAATGCTAGAGCTGGGAAATGTTTCAGAAACAGTTCTGCCAGGTCATGTTGTGTTCCAGCAACTCTCAAAATGGTGAGTCAGATCTGAGGTTCTTAGTAGACTCAGTTTCCAGTGCTTCCAACAATATTTACTTTGTCAAATTCCTAACTTTACAAAGGGTTGAGAGGTAAACATTGAAGAGTTAACCAAAATGGTTTTCCTCTAAAGTTTGGAGGAATATTCAGGATTTTGTTTTTTTGTTTTTTTTTTTTTTTTTTTGGTTCTTTTCGACAGGGACTCCCTGTAGCCCCAGCTGTCCTGGAACTCACTCCGTAGACCAGGCTGGCCTTGAACTCACAAAGATCCTCTTGCCTCTGCCTCCCGAGTGCTAGGATTAAAGGTGTGCGCCACCACGCCCGACTGCAATATCAGGATTTTAAGAATTGATTTGGTGATCTCATTTCTCCTTTTGGTTTTCATTTCTGTATCACTTGAGATCCATAAGAGCATGTATAATAAAGGTAAAGCTCAACATCTAGACAACCGCTTCCTGGGAATTCTAGTTTTTAAAACTATTGTAAGGAAAAGTATGAAATAGAAGCAAAGCTACATGCTGCATTCAGTGTCAAAATAATTTATTGAATTACTGCATGAGTATAATATAGTTCATAAAATTACATTGCTTCTGAATTTTCGCAGACAGCACAGCGATGCAACCATCACCCAGGCTAAGAGGCACAGCATTGCTGCATCCCACAAAACTCCCTCATGTCCACATGCTTCCTCCAAAGGTAATCACAGTATTTGCTTCATCAACATAGATTAGGTTTGCCTGCTTTCGTCTGGCTTTATTCAGTCAATATGGCATTTATGACATGCACCCATACAGTTCTGTGTAGTATGGGTGGACTGTTCTAATTACTCTCGGGTTCTATGACACATACCTGGGACTGAAGTACTCCAGAAGATTTAGGCAAGAAGATTCTGAATTCAAGACCAGCCCAGGCTTCATAGTAAGTTCTGGATTGGCCTGAGTTACCAATTTCAACCCTGTCTGCAAGCATAAAGCAACCCCTCCCCCAAAACCCTACCTCTAATTATTATAGTATTATATTATGTGATATATCATAATTTATTTTACTCATTCAATTTTTGATGGTTATTTGGTTATCTTCAGTTTTCATAAATGATGTTACGATGATTATTTTAACATATGTGTTTTTAACATGTATGCATGAGTTTTCTTTGATACATACCTATCAGTAGATTTGCTTTTCCAATACAGCTGAATAATTTTAGCATCTTAAGAATTTGCAGGTTTGGAGTTTGTTGTAAGGCTGTTACAACAGGGCACAGCAGGGGCTTGTGACTTGGAAGCAGTGGCCTGGAGAAATGTAAAGCTACTGTCCTTAGAGATGAGCAGCCTTACAGGAACCACATATTTCTGATGTAAACTGTCATATGCTGTCAATGCACCTTGACTCTCCCACTCACTTGGCTCTCAGGCCATTTGAGAACCTCATGTCCTTGTCATCCTTGCACTGTAAGTTGGAAGAAAAGTGAGCTATCTGTTCCCACTGTGGCTATCAACCCGTTCTCAAAAAATGCACAATTGTAAGGTGTTGTGTGAGTTTTCCTGTGATGAAAACAAACATCTACTTAAACTGACAAAGCACTTACACCAGACCAAAGAAAGAATTCCATCCAAGTCTAGCTAGTTATCAATTCATTTACTGGGGCTCCTAACAAGAGCACTGGGGACTCAAAAGTATCTGCATCCCTAAAAGCCCACCACAGCATGGGTGATGACTCAAAAGTATCTGCATCCCTAAAAGCCCACCACAGCATGGGTGATGACTCAAAAAAGCTGCATCCCTGGAGCTTGCAGTCAGCTCCATCAAAGAATCTCTTCTCTCCCAGCAATAGTTTACAGTTTACATAAGCCTGAGGAAGGGAATTGTGAATTTTGTAGCTTTCTGAGCTTCTTGAGCATCCAGCATGAAAGTTTCCTTAGCGTCCCACTCTTAAGAATCTCTTCCATTCCTCTAAGAGGAAATGTTTCAATTAGAAGGAAATAGCATCACAGCGGGAGTGAGAGATAATACCATCTCTTTCCAGGTGGTTGGATCTGTGTTATGTAAACTTGAAAGTTCTCAGTTGCCATTTCTACTGTTACTGACATGGAACAGCTGGAGAAGCCAATGGGAAAGGGGGATCTGAAATAAACAGGAATAAGGGGGGGGGGGAGGATGAGAGACAGGGAGGAAGGGAGGGAGGGAGAGAGAGAGAGAGATGAAAAACAGAGGGTGCTTCCTGATAATGCGATAACACCGGTCTCTGGTTACAGACTTCTGAGGCAAGGGTGCCGCTCTGCTTTCAGGTTCTACAGATCATCTCTAATCATGAATTTCTTCTTTGCTTAAGCTGACAAGTGGTTTCTGCTACCAAAAACCAAAGCACATAAACACACTGGATGTAACAAGGTATATGCAGACGTGTGCAACAAGGGGTTACCTCTGTAAGGGGTTGAGGACCATCTTGGAATCATGCCTAGAGAAAATTAATGTTAATATAACTAATTTGTTCCCCTCAGCTAGTGGGATCTAGAAACATCATAGTTACACATTTTAAACAATATATAGAAGAAAAAAAAACAGACTTTGTTGCAAAATTCATATTGTTCATAATGCAAAAAACAAATTAATGACTCATTTGTGTTTAATTTTACTTGAAACCAGAAAGAAATTTCTTACAAGAATCTTCATCAAGGGAACTCTGTGTAATATACTGAAAACAAGCACAATACCAAGTAATTATATTTTTTAGGTATTTGTCCTCACATTCATTTCCCCAGCTGGGACCTTTACTTAAGTGAGATCTTGTTAGGATCAAAGTAAAAATAAACAAATATTTCCTTCTATTGGGTCCAAGCATGACCTCAGTATAGTAATGATAATAATAATAATAATAATAATAATAATAATAAAAGTAGGCCACAGAAATCAAGCTTCTCAGGGAATATGCTGTGTTTTTCAAAGTTATTAGTCACGTTGGCCACACAGAAGGCTCTGAGTCAGATTTCCCCTTTACTATAGCAGTGGGCACAAGTAGAACAAGCAGGCTAGGGCTGTTTGTATGAGACTCACTTAAGAGGACTGGAGGAGACTTTGGTTTGTCCCAGAGGTAATGAGTTACTAGGGAAGGTAGTGATCATAGATGTTTCTACAAAAAAACCCAGAGATTTAGTATTTAAATATTTAGTCCTTTTTTAAAAATAGGAACGACAACCTGAATTGCTTTCCTACTTTATCTTTTGAAACTGCCACATGGTTATCATAAAATAAAAATTATTCAGATTAAAAAATGTAGTGTTAACTGTTCTCTAATCCTTATCTTAGTTTCTATTTCCACATTTCAGAGCCAAAGTACAGTCATAAGTTCTTGTATTTTGTTTCAGAATAACTAATACATTTGTTAGTATATATGTGTGATCAATTAATGGCTTTTTGGAAAGTGACGAAATTACCCATAATGTTTACTGGAGAAATACTGCAAAACAGTATGCATTATATATATATATATATATATATATATATATATATATCCATTCTGACAAAAATAACATATATATTTAAGTTTGATATAATATTCCATATTATGAATAGTGCTTGTATCTTGGGGAACAAATATTGCCAGGGACACTCACCAAGTTCTATATGCTTGAATACTACAATATGCATGTATTGTTTAAAATAGCAAAAACATGCAATGCATACTCAATTTGGAAAAAAATGCAAGACAGACTATACCCATTCTTTTGATTTCAAGTCATGCCCCTCTTCTCAGTGATTTGCTTCCTGTGACCCTCTAATTTCTAATTCCCTTCTTTGTGACTCCTGATTTAAATTACCATAATAATCTTCTCAATTATCTGATGAAAGTATGTAATGAATGTTTGCCACTGATACCCACTCATTACATGTCTGCTTATGCCTTAGCTTATGAAGACAAGAGCAAATTAGCTGTTAGAATTATTCTTTATGATAACTGAACTTTAAGCTGCTCTCCAATGGTACATCCTGCCTGTCAGTTGCATTTTCTAGTAGTATCATAAGTGTCCTGCTCCTCTTTTCTGAACTTAGCAAGTTTGGCAAATGATTATAAAGAGAGAAATCATTCCCATAGTAATGAGATCTCTACTGATCTGTCACAGAGAATCAATTTCTGGTTTTGTGGCAGACTTTAAGATTCCTGTATGTCAAGCCCTTACCACCATCAAAGAAAAGAAGTTAAACATCTCCTAAGTAAGAGAAGGTCTCATTTTCTATTTGAATACAGGTCTCAGGCAAGTTCTTCCAGGCTTGGTATTTCCTTTAAGCAAGCAGAAAAAGGACAACCAATTGGTGTTTCCAAAATTAAAATCAGTGTTCGTACAAGTTGACTGTCCCATACAGTTCAGCATGACAGCAAAATGGCAGCTGAAACTACTAAATCCATATTATGTAAGGTTCACATGTAATTCCATTCCTAATTTCAATGACCATGATAATCCAATTATAGAATAAATTTTGAAAGTCAAAACTCAAAGAAATTTCCACTAATCTCTCAGTGCTGGTCAACAGAGTGTTGATGTGTGTGCTGCACACACATCAACACTCTGTTGCCTGTGTAGCTTTATGTGTGCTCACAGTTTGGCACAGCTCTTTTCATATTTTGGATACTGAAGAAGGAGTCCTATTTGACAGCTGGAGAGTAATCAATGACAGTGTTGGGGGCATTCTCCATCCTTCTCCTTCAAATTAAATCTAAGTGGTCAATGAATTGGAAGTGAAATATTGTATGCATTATTTTGTCTTGCTTGAATAATTGTGTATCTTCTGTTGAACTTTGTTAAGTTTGAAAACAATCCTTCATGTTATCATAGAATATTCTTTATTGAGGGGACTTGTCTTCACTTTATTTCTCTCTAGTGTCCATATAAGCATATCCAAGTCTTTGAGTATTGTATAGACCCTTCCTTTTAGAATAAGTAAATTAACTCTACCATTCACAAGTATAAAATTCTACCAATCACAACTATAAAATTCCCAGCACCTTTCACTTAAAAATGCATGTAAAATCTATGTGAGTGCATGTGTATAGCTGAAGACTATCTAACAGAAATCTCAGTGGCCAGCAGGGGAAGCCCCCCTTTGAGTTGTTGGTCAGGGTAATCCAAGAGATCCCCAAAATTATGTAGGCTATTGCCACAGCCATTGATTTTCTCCTAGAACTTGAAGGCAAGACTTTATTGCTGAAGACGAATATACCTCAGACACAGGACCTGGAACAAATGAGCTGGAATGACCTGGAAGCCTCCTCCCTAAAGACTAGGTCTCATAGTATTAGAAGATACTATGCAAGCTGTCCAGGGAGAAAACTAATGAATGATCCTACCCATCTGTAAAGCCTATGAACTGCAACAATGACCAGCCCAACAAACTATCTCTATTAGTTCAACATTGGCACTTTTATCTTGGGGCTAATGAATAGCTGTGTAATTGGACTTATGACCCAGTTAACGGGAGGAGAAATCATGTGTGGTACTGTAAACAAAGCCAGGTACACATAGTTTGAGGAGTCATGGACCCTAAAGGAAAACAGAAAAGGCCATGTGAACATATAGCAAGAAGTCAGTCACCTGCAGGCCAAGGGGCCCTCAGGAGAAATCAATCCTGCGAATTTTAAACCTCCAGAACTGTGATGAAATTAATTTCTATGATTTAAACCAGCCAATCTGTGGTGTTTTGTTATGGTAGCTCTAGGAAATAGGTACATAAACCAGAGCTGTTTCCTCATTTGCCAAAATCACTTCCAAGAGCGAAATGCATGGATAGTATACCATCTTGATATTTTATTTATTTTAATTTTTGTTATCTTATTTTTGAGAATTTTATGCATGAATCTTGTATTTCCATCCCTCCTAGTCTTCCACCAACTTTTCATGTCCAATTTCCTGTCCTCTTATTTATTATTGTTACATATACACATACATTTATAAATATACATATATATGATGCAATGAGTCCCTTTAGTGGTGAGCATGTGCACCTGTGTTTAGGATGGCCCATTTGGGATTAGATATCCTCTCAAGGAGCTAATCCTTGAAGAAAATTGATTTTCCCTCCCTCAGCATCCTTGATTACCTATTCCTCTTCATCTTGAAGTGTGATTCTGTGAAATTTAATAATGGTGGTCACGAGGAGCTAGCTGAGTTATGAACATATATAGTTAAGCATTTGTATCATATAGTTAACCTTGTATCATATAATTATCTCAATAGTTACAATGGGGAGAAAGCTTCTCATAAGAATTCTTGCACTATCATGTTGAAGAAAACAAGGTAGAAATAACCAAAGTAGGGGGCTGGAGAGATAGCCTAGCGGTTAAGAGCGCCGACTGCTCTTGCAGAGAACCCGGGTTTGATCCCCGGCACCCACATGGCGGCTGAGAACCGGCTGTAACTCCAATTCCAAGAGAACTCCAGTTCCAGTGGAATCCGAGACCCTCTTCTGACCTCCGCGGCATTGCACGACACGGGTGCACAAACCTGCATGCAGACAGTACATTCATACACATAGACAATAAATAAATAAAATAAAAAAAAAAAGAAATAACCAAAGTAGAACAGTATTTGCTCACATGTGGAATTCATAACCATTCAAGATGCGTGTGATTAGGTATACAAGTTACTTCAAGGATAGGAGGAATAGAATTCTGCAAATTATTTGTTGTTACTTTGTGTATCACATTATTGCTAGTCCATTGCAAAATGTGGACAGCATTGAATTAAATACTGTAACTTGCAAACAAAGCCCAAGGGAAATAAATGGATCTTTAACACACCATATTTCAAAACACAAAGTTAGTATAACAAAATTAAGCAAATCCAGGGATAAACTCTCACATGTGAATTTCAATGTGTTATTACTAGGGAACCTAGATTCTGAGTCTAGAAATGACAGCTTTGTTGTGGTTTCCTTCAATAAACCAGACTTGAATGACAACATCTGTATATTTATTATGTTTTTACTGTACTGATTCTGTTTGTTTTTTTTTTTACCATATTTTATGATAAAAACAATATGGTCTAGGTCCAGTATTTTTGTTAGTTTTTGTTGCTTAAAAGTGCTTTCTATAACAAAACATTCAAAGCAATGAGTAAGCCAGGTCTTGGAGCTTTTGGCCTTAAAAACAAAATTAAAACAGTTATAAGCACATGCAAAAAATGTAAGAACTAATTAATTCTGTAAAAAATTTTTACTTAGTAATAGCCTAAATATTCATTCTATCTCCTAAGAGGGATCTAAATTTCTCATTTTTATTGTTGTGGAGAGAAAGTCTTATACACCCACTGAAGTCTGTTTTCCTTCAGAAAATACATTGAATTTCAATGCTTTCTGCAAAAGTTTCCTCTAGAACAAGTGGAAAGATAAGCAAACGTGGGTGAAAAAGAGGGCCTAACTGTCTCAAAGAAGCATCTCTGCAAATCCAATGCTGACTGCTAAGTGGCTCATAAACACTGTATCCAGTGGAAGCTGAGGTGTTAAGGGCAACTGGGGAAGCCCAAACACTTGGCAGAGTCCGTGTTTGGGGTAGAGACTGGCAGAATCCCAGCTTCATTTGGGGTGACTTTGGTTCTAACTCCTCACATCTGCAAAATTCCCCTTCGATGAGTACATAAGAAGTTCTGGAAATAAGACTTTGTATTTCTTTCTTTTTTTTTTTTTTTTTTTTTTTTTTTTGTCTTTTTTCGAGACAGGGTCTCCCTGTAGCCCCAGCTGTCCTGGAATTCTCTCTGTCGACCAGGCTGGCCTTGAACTCACAAAGATCCGCCTGCCTCTGCCTCCCAAGTGCTAGGATTAAAGGCGTGCGCCACCACGCCCGGCCAGACTTTGTATTTCTATACCTCTTAATGTTTTCATTCTTTCCCACCTCCAAGGATCTCCATCTGTCTGCCGGGGCTCAGATCCTGACCTCAAGCTGGCTATCCAAGAGGTACTGTTGGGGTTCTAACTGGCTCCACACCAAGCCTGCAGACTTACCCTAGTTTCTCATTCTTTCCACCTTTTTTACTTTCAGCATAAATGAAATGGTGAACTCCTGAGATTTCTACTCTGATACGAGTCTTTAAACCAGCTGTAGAATCACACTTTGGAACATGTTATAAGACTGAGGCAACAGATGAGTTCCTAAAATCAGACTTTACTCACCAAGGATATATTGTATTTGCTTGTTCATAGATGACTGTGCAGTAATTTTAAGTTATAACAATCTAAATCAATGTTATTCAAACATCTGGAACAGCATTGAAAAATAACTCTAAAATTTAATGTTTTGAATTCAACAAACTGGAATAAAATTACCAGAAGTGCATCTGGATATTCTGAACCATTACTACTGAACAATATCTTGTGATCCTAGTGCTTATAGTTGCATTTTTGTCAAGACTATATCGCGTTGACACCACAAAGTACTATGCTATTGCTATGTTTTACCTAGAAAAATAACAACAGATAATTTAGAAATGATGACTTTACTAAGTAAACAACAAATGGCACCATTAGGCATAACTGTAAATGGAAACAAAACCTGTATGGAAAGTCTTCAAAAGGCCTGTAAAGATGTGTACATGTGAACTCTTTAACTCATAACAGCAACTTCAATTCCAAATACCATTTGTCATGAAAAGTTAATTTTAATTTCACTTTATAATTTTTGTAATTCATATAAATCAATTTCTAAGTCCATTTTGATTTTATACTTGTATCAGAACTGTGACAAAATGCTCTATTTATTTCCTTTTATATAAGTGCAATTTAACAGTATAGTACAAATTATATTTAGTACTAGTGAATCATGGTGCATTTTCCTGAAATTTGTGAAACTCTAACTCAAATGCATAAAATGAATTCTTAAAGATAAACTACGTAGAAATGCCTACTTTATTTTTATTTATTCTTTTTCTAAAAATCTTTTTTGAGACAGGGTTTCCCTGTTGCACCAGCCAGCCTGGAACTCACTGTGTAGATCAGGCTGGCCTTGAGCTCACAGAGATCTGCCTGCCTCTGCCTTCTGAGTGCTAGAGTTAAAGGCATGTACCACCAGGCCCAGCAAAATACTTTATAATAAGAAAAATAAACATTAAAAATGGGGTCATTAATAGAAAAAATATTTGAAATTTTTTAGTGCTGTGAAAGAAATTCCAATTCTCTAATTACCATTGTTAAAAATGTCCTTTTCAAGCTGGGCTTGGTGGCACAAGCCTTTAATCCCATCACTGGGAAGCAGAGGCCCACCTGATTTACATAGTGAGTTCCAGGCCAGCTGGGACTAAAGGGAGACCCTGTCTCAAAAATACCCCTCCAAAATTTCCTTTTCATAGAATTTTATCAGTTGATTGAATAAATTAGATATGAACTACTTAGAAATAAGTTACCCTTGGGGCTGGAGAGATGGCTTAGCAGTTAAGAGCACCGACTGCTCTTGCAGAGGACCCGGGTTCGATCCCCAGCACCCACATGGCGGCTGAGAACCTGGCGTCTTTAACTCCAGTTCCAGGGGAATCGGATGACCTCTTCTGACCTCCGCGGCACTGCACGACACGGGTGCACAAACCTACATGAAGACAGTACATTCATACACATAAAAAAATAAAATTAAAAAAAAAATAAGTTACCCTTAAACAAAAAATTCTGGTATCGTTTATATATTATTATAAACAACAAAAATACTCTCTCCATTTTGTATAGCTGCTGGAAAGTCAAAGTCCATACATGGATGGAGAATTTCCTCTTTGGCCTGGGGCAGGTGGGCACCCACATTTCTGTAAGTAACTCCTTTGCCTGTTAGTAAGCCCAATAAAGTTGGTAATTTGGCAAAAAAAAATAGCATATCCATTAAATATTTAGAGTAAATTCTGACAACATATTGCAAATGAAGAGAGATCACTATACAGTATAGAAAGAAATTTTCTTCAGGGAAAACAAAGGCTTTAATAGGTTTGGATAACTATAAAATAAACATGCTTGTATTAAAAAATAAAATAGATGGAGAATGCAGGTCAAAGAATATAGAATAAAAGAACCAGTGTGTGTGTGTGTGTGTGTGTGTGTGTGTGTGTGTGTGTGTGTGTGGTGTGTGTGTGTGAGAGAGAGAGAGAGAGAAAGAGAGAGAGGATATTTAGGGAAATCAGAAATGTTGCATACCTCTTCTGATACTTCATCATGTATCTACTTTTATGACATTTCTCTGAACCTCTTCTGACCACACTGCCAATTTTTTTTCTATTCTTGCAAGTGTGGTGAAAATAAGATAAATAACCACAGAAGCCATCTCCAAATTTTATGTTCTTCCATGTGCTCTTGAAATTCTCTTGAGCACAAGAAACAGATCAGCTTGAATGATGCATGCTGGGTCATCCTATTGTCCCACTCAACAAGCCAGACCCTGCTGATTATAAACCTTGAGTGAGCTCAGTGAAGACTGGCTGAGCCTGGCCCTGATGGCCTGTAGATTTTTTATTTTTTATTTTTTTTACTTGTTCTTAAACTTTTTTTTTATTAATTAATTTTTTTATTGATGCTTTGTGTATTTCATACATCATTTTCCAATTCAGTTCAGGTGTATATCCCCTTCCCTTTCACCCAACCCACCCCTACCCATCCCAGATCAGCATTCTGCCGTAACTTTCTCTGATTTTCTTTCTGTTTTTTGTTTGTTTTTGTTTTCATTTTTTTTTAACCATAGTGAAGTTTGTGAGTACAAGATCCTTCATGTAAAACCAATTGCGAGCAGTTGTGCCCAAAACCCACAAGCTATGGGTCCCACCATCCAGCAGGGGGGGGGGGTTGTATGTTCAATCAAGCTGATCAAATGAGTGTCCAGTCTATATTGTGTTAGTTACCCATTCACCCCAATCGTAGCCCTTCATTCTACCGTGCCTCCTCTCCGCAGATTGTTCCCTAGGCTTAGAAAAGGGGCACAGGTGGATGAGAAGCAAAGCAGTACTTTCTCTGGAGCTTTGTCTTGGTCTCTATCAATTCTGGGTTGTTTTCTTTCATGGGCTGCCAGCTTGTTCAGTTTGCAGTGTGAGTAGGATGTTACCAGAGAAAAGTGCCAAGCAGCAGGGATTGATCCTCTGGGAATTGAAGGGAACGAAATGGCCTCAGATTGCTGCAGGACAACAGGCCCCTCTCGTGGATCCTACTAGTAACAACCATTTTTTAATGAATCCTAATGAAGACTACCTTCTAGGTGCACAAAGGTTTTAATACAAGAACTTTCTTAACTCCCCCATAGAATAAGGAGAACTATGATGCATGATGAGGTCGTTCTCCAGTGTTTAGTTGGAGCCAACTGTTATAGAGGTATTCTCTTGTAAAATCGTGTTCAAAAACTTCTCTCTTTTAATATAACTCAGACATAGGAAACTGTCGAAAAGGTATTCGTTTCTATTCAGAACCAAATATAATGCTAAAGTCTCCGTAGCTACGCACTTAAACAAATATATTTAATACCGGAGCCTGACATCAAACAATGATTATTCTACCAAGGAGATTGTGTGGCCAGGGGATTCAAGCCCCCACCAAAAGGTAAAGGATCCTGTCCTCAAAGCTTACATCCTCTTAACTTTTTATACTTAATGCTTTGTTGACTGTTTGTGTATTTTGTGGCATTGTTTTTCACTTTAATTTAGAAAACCCACCCCAATTTTTTTAATTAGGGGGCTGCGAGCACGTATGCGTAGCGGTTTTAAGAGGGGCGACTGTCCTTGCAGAGGACCCGGGTTCGATCCCCAGCACCCACATGGCGGCTAAGAACCGTCTGTAACTCCAATTCCAGGAGAACTCCAGTTCCAGGGGAATCCGAGACCCTCTTCTGACCTCCGCAGCATTGCACGACACGGGTGCACAGACCTACATGCAGACACTACACTCATACACATACAAAAATAAATAAAATTAAAAAAAAATTTAGACATATTCCCCTTTTCCTTCCCCAACCCCACCCCAGATCATGCATTTAAAAATTTTTAAATTTGTTTTGAGATATAGCCATTTATCTCAGACTGACTTTGAACTCACATCAATAGAAGGTGGCATGGTGCCATGGCGGTAACCAACTGCTTTCTAATAGGATTTGAGGCCTACTTCACAGGAGGGAATTCACATCTGGCTCTGTAACCTGGTCAAAATCTCAGCACTGCAGAGGTGAAAGACCCTTGTGTGTAGACTACTGCTACTAAATATAAATATAAATATTGTGTACCTGTCAAATTGTCTTCTAAATATTATTTTCAGACCAAAGATTAGTGTTCTTTGCTTAGAGAAGCTTCTTTTTGCTGTGGGTGACAGTTACTGTCGAGACTCTTAAGTGGTCAAAATGCTGAGGATAAATGGCTGTTGAATTCTCAGTTGCAAATGGGACATCTATATCATCCCTTCCAAGATTCAGGGAATATTGTGGAAGACAGAGCAGAAAGAATGCAGAGGTGGAGGAAGGGGTAGAGTGTTGTGGAACTCTGTCTTCCAGTCATGGCATCCTATAGAGCCCTCATACTCAGCAGCTGTGATTACGTGTATGAGACTCAAGATAGGCTCACTGACATTCCATGATGGGGGAGGGGCTCATGAGGCTCCACCTCTCCCTAAAGATTTATAGGAAATTAATTGTTGCTGGAGGTGAGAAACATTTTTGCAGGGCTGCAGCCACTGATAAGTTTCTCAGGCACCTTACTTAGCTCACCCTTCAATCTTGCTCCTGTAAGTAACCCTATTTAAACTCACTGATTCACAAAACAAAAAGACATAAAAACACAAAGGCATTAGTCCTATTGGTTGCATTTAAAATGTATTTATTTGGGGCTGGAGAGATGGCCCAGTGGTTAAGAGCATTGGCTGCTCTTACAGAGGGCCTGGGTTCGATTCCCAGCACCCACATGGCAGCTAACAACTGTCTGTAGCTTCAGTTCTAGGGGATGTGGGGCCTTCTTCTGACTCCTGCAGGCATTGCATGACACAGATACACTTACACACACTCAGGCAATACACTCATGCACATAAAATAAAAATAATAAATAAAATAAAATGTATTTATTTTTATTCTTTTCATAAATGGACCATACTTTCTTCTTTATTTGTATATATTATGACAGGTTTTGTATTGTTATTGAAAATTGAACTTTTAAAGTAATGTAATGTGGCAGTTTTAGAAACAAGCATTTAACATTTTCTCCAGCATATGCTCCTACAATTATTGGTTTGTTTCTTTAATAATTTTATTTGGCCAGTTCTATAAAGTCTGTATTCTTTGTCATATTCAGCCATTCAAGTCTCTGCTAGTTCTGACTCAGAAAGGTAACATTCCTTCTTTTCTGTCTCATCTTCCAATGCTGACTAGACCCTAAGTACACATTTTTTGGTACTTTGGATTTCCTTACACTTTCCTTGAAGTTCCCCCTCCCTCCCTGTCATATGGCTGGTAGTCCATCATATGGCTGAGCTCTAATGTCAAAAGTTACAACTTTCCCCACTCCCTTCTCCCCCATTCTCCTCCTTTGGGCAGCTTGCTTGCCCTTGGACTTTCCTTTTGAACACTAACAAGTTTGTCCTCAAGCTTCTGTTTGAGTCTGTTCATAAATTCTCTTGTTAATGACAGTAAGAAACCCAAGAAGGGACCCTGATGTCCCTGGTAATGTGAGGAATCTGTCAGTACTTCCCCAAATTTCTGGAAAAACTTTCCCCAGTCACTCTAGATTTTATTTCTTAAGTCAATAAACTTTATATTAAATCAAATTTAAGTCCACAGCAAAACTGAGTAGAAAGCATAGAGAGGTCCATTATAACCTCTGGTCCTTCTCACAGCATCCAAAATCACTACCCTGGTACATTTGTTACAGTCTATGAACCTACACTGAGACGCTGTTATCGCCCAAATTATACAGTCTATGTCAATGGAAGGGTTCTTGCAGCTTTTATGTGGCGAGATGTTCAATCCTCAAAGAATTGAACAAGACACAAAAAAAGCAGTAGGAAAAGCATAGGCTCATTAATAATGAGTGTGAAAGCATAAAGCACATTCCACAGAATGGGAGTGGGCTCCAGCAAGCATGTGACTCAAAAGCCCCAAGTTCTTTCTAGGGTTCATTTTATGGGTTCAGGCAGAAGGAGAAACTGGCCCTTGGGGCAAGAATGAGGTAGATGGACCTTACCCTGATACACAATTTTGCTGCTGATGGATGATTGACATTGGAGGAGAGGCTGTACAGCCCATAATTTTAAGTACATGTACATCCTGTCATACATATCCCTGACGTGGCAAAGAGACTTTCTTCCTGACAGATCACCTCAAGGATGAATGCTCACTTATTCTTCACTGAGATTGTGTCTAACACTAGTCTGAGCTGTTTTTTCAATCTTTATCTACCAAGATGTGGCAGAAACTATCCACAGGAGAGGTGGGACTACGTGTTGCCCTAGGATCCAGTTTCCCTATGTCTCATCATTGAGAACCCATGTCACCCGAAGACAGCAATCAAGAATTCCATGTCCTATGCCAACAACAGGCAACTGGAGAATGAATACAGGGAGATCTTCCCATTCACAATAGCCTAAAAAAAAATCTCAGAACAAACCTGACCAAAGGCACTAAAGATCTCTACAATGAAAATTTTAAATCCTTGAAGGAGATTGATGAAGACATCAGAAGATGGAAAGACCTCCCATGGATTGGAAGAATTAATATAGTAAAAGTAGAATAATAACTAAACTGAACTGTTATACCCCTCAAACTAAAAATACATAATTACATCTTAGAATATAAATTTGAAATTGTATATCTACTATAATCTAAACATTGACTACTGGCAAAACTATACTACCATGCTTTAGCAATAATGTGAAATTTGTCAGTGCTACTATAATGTGAGTTTCCCATTCACTCTTTCAAAATTTTCCATCCTATACAAAGTGTTTTAATGTAATCATGTTACTTCTCAAAGAAAGTGATGTTACAGAAAAACAAATGACTTATGGTGTCCTTCATTTGTGGATCCTAACACCAAATTTCTATTTTTTTTTTTTTTTGTCTTTTTGAGACAGGGTCTCCCTGTAGCCCCAGCTGTCCTGGAATTCACTCTGTAGACCAGGCTGGCCTTGAACTCACAAAGATCTGCCTGCCTCTGCCTCCCAAGTGCTAGGATTAAAGGCATGGACCACCATGCCTGGCAGCCAAATTTCTATTTGTAAGGCAAACTGAATAATTCTTCTTTTTCTTTCTTTCTTTTTTTTTTTTTTTTGCTGATTATGTTTATTTGATAATAATGGACTCCAGGGTAGGGAATAAAAAGTAGCACTTCTTTGTTTACTTGGGATTTTTTCATAAATCACATCAGTAACACATATCAGACAAATGTTCTTGATTTTTGTTGCTCTTTGAAGAAATAACGATCTGCTTTTGATGAAAGGGATGGAGCTCAGTGCTATAGCATTTGCTTTGTATGCCTGGGGTCTTGGATTCAATCCCCATACACACACACACACACACATACAGCTCGACATAAAAAAAAAAAAAAAAAGAAAAAAAAAAAAAATAAAAAAAAAAAAAAAAATGGACCAAGAAAACAAAAAATAATGCTAAACAAAAGATGATTGCTTTTCTTCTTTCTCTTTTAGTAAATATAATGCAGAATGTTACTCATCAAGTAGCTATGTAAAGTAGGAATGTAAGGTAATTTTTTGCTCTTTACTTCATACAACCCTACAGTCAAAATGTCAATCCCTAAACATGTTGTCGAATTATCCTATAGTTTATTTTCAGACATCATAATTTTAGTTTGTGTGTGATGTGCATATATGCAGGATTTGAAAATGGAAAGGAACAACAACAACAAAAAGACTGGGTCAAAGAACTGACTGAAACAGTAAGATTCTGCCCAAAACAGTAAACTTCTGCATTGAAAAACTTAAAAAAAAAAAAAAAAAGACTAAGAAAAAGATGCAAGACAGGTAAGGCAGAATGAACGAGCTCTGGTGGGGTGGGGTATGGAAGGGAGACTGAGTCTAAATTTGATTAAGAAATGTTGTATGAAATGAGAAAAGGTTCAATAAAAAATTACCTGTCAAAAAAAGAAAGGCACTCTCAAAAAATAAAATAAAATAAAATAAAATAATAATATATTTCTTAAAAAAATTCCATGGAGAACTATCAGCTAAAATAAACCTGTTAAAAATAACTTACCTATTCTGTGATTGTGTTATCAGGAATGGGAAATGGACTCGGTTTAACTGGCTCCAAACTTATCTGTGTCCTGCCAATTTATCTCTTCCCAACTATTGGTAGCCGCTATTCTTTCCTTTGTTCCATCATTTTCCTTTTTCCACAATGTCATATAGTTATAATATATAGAATTTTCACAAAGTCCATCTGCTAATGTTGTGCATTTAATCAGCATTTATGTCTTTTCATGGCTTGAAATGTCATCTCTTTTAAGCACTGGATAATAGCCATTGTCTGGACATACCACAGTTCAAGTGTGGGTAATTAGGAATAAGGCTGCTGTAATCATTTCATTTTTGTGTTAGTACAAGTTTCGAAGTCATTACTGTAAGTATCATGGAGTGAGAATGTTAGGTCATATGGTATGAGAACGTTTAGTTTTATGAGACTCTGCCAGTTGTCATCTAAAAAGCTTATATCATTTTTCGTTCCTACCAACAAGAAGCAGGAGTTCTTATTTGCTACTCTCTTGCCAATACTTGATTTTAGTGATTTGGAGGATTTTAGTTCTAATAGGTGTAGAATGATCTCATTGTGGTTTTAATATGCAATTGTCTGATGAAAGATGAGACTATTAAGAAGTGATTAACTCACCAAAACTCTTCCCTGATTAGTGGATTAATAGTGCTAAAGGGAGTGGATGCCTGCCTGACAAAAATGATGACTTGGCCCTACTTTCTCTTTGTCACACATGCTCATTTACCTTTCCACAGTGTCATAATACTGCATAACGAGAGGTCAGCCCCTTGTCCTTGCACCTCTCAGGCTCTAGGACTGTAAGCTGAAGAAACTTCTATTACTTAACATTTACCCACAACCTGACATTGCTTACCACCTGAAACTCTTCATTGATAATGAATCTGTTCAGGTCCGTTGCCCATTTCTTAATTGGGTTGTTCACTTTATTTTTGTAGATTTTAAGAGCTCTTTATGCTTTAGCTATCCATTCTTTGCTTCATGCATCTTCTGCAAATCTTTCCTTCCAGGTCATGACTTTCTTCTCATTCTCTCTTCATGGTGTATTTCACTTTTAAAAAAAAATCATGTGTTGTGTAGCATGTGTTCATATTTGTGTATGCCTGTGTGTGTGGACTGTGCATGTGTGTGTGTGGACTGTGTGTGTGTGGACTGTGTGTGTGTGGACTGTGTGTGTGTGTGTGTATAAGCTATAGAGTTATGTACAGGCTCTTCCTCAATTGATCTCCATCTTTTATTTTTGAAACAAGATGGCTCAATGAAACTAGAATTCACCAACTAGCTAGAACAGGTAGCCAAAGAGCTTGGGGGTCACCACCAGTCCTGGATTTCTGCAGGTTTTGGACATCTGAACCCAGGTCTCATGTTTCAGCAGCAGGCACTTTACTGACTAAGCTGTGTTTCAGACATGTTTTTTTTTATTTCAATGAATTCTGGCTCATTAATTATTTCTTTCATGGACTATGATCCAGAATTATATCCTCAGTCACCCAACTTAATTAGCAGTATTATCTTTCTTAATGATGAATTGTTCTGCTAAATAGACTGAAAATGTTGATTATTTGGTTCATTTGGTTCAAATGCTTTCCTCTTACTTTCAACTTTAAAAGAGGGAAAGAGGAAATTTGCTCAGCTTCCCTTTTGACTTTTCCTCTCCGAGTTTTTCTTGGCTGTGTCATTTCTCCACTGTTAGCATTAATATAATTTAGATGCTATTTTGTCACACTCAGCTCACATTTTTCTTTTATTTTGCATTGTATTTATGATTGCCAACAATTCTTTGTTGTGATTTGTAAACTGCCTGACTAGTAACAAAGATCATAAAACAATTTCTGGGTTGCTGAAGTTTCAAAACTGTGTGATGGTGATAAAAGGACTGTTTGGCACTATATAACATCCCCAATTCACATTTTCATTCCTGGAGAATACTGTAGGTGTTTTACTATTTCTGGCATTGGATGAGAGTGTGAACTTGTTTGGGAACCACTGTTCTGGCTAACTTCAGTGTCAATGTGAAATACCTGGGTTAAGGCACCCTCAATTGGGGAATTTCCTTCATTTGACTGGCCTGTGAGGTATTGTTTTGATTGTTGAGTCATGTGGGAGGGCCCAGCCCACTGTGGACAGTGCCACCCCTGGGCAGGTTATTCTGTATTGTATAAGAAAGCAGGCTGATCTTGCAGCCAGCACCCAGTACCATTGTGAGTTTGTGTGCAGGGGGCTCAGGCTGGCGTCTGGCTGAGACCACCTGAAGCACAGGAGCCCGGACCAGGTACCAGGGCGTGGGCTAAGTCAGTAATATTTAACGCCCCCCCCAACCCGCTGCCAACTGGAATTGAGGAAAGAGCATCCAAGTAGATTTTTTTTTTTTGAGAACCCTCAGAACAGGAAGGGAAGAGTGGCTTAGACTTCCAATATCCAATATATAAACAAAATTGAAAGCCTGAAACCTAGAAAAGTCAACACTCCATAAACAAGGAGGGAAAAAAAAAGCGTTGGAAGGAGGCAAGCAAAACAAACCTTCAACATAGTGAAAAGACATTTGTGATTGGCATCTGAATACAGGCCAAAAAAAAAAATAATAATAAAATAAACCCCCATGCCTGGGACACGGCAAAGGGATAACATGGGAAAGGTGCAGGATAAAACTGCACCAAGGTCTCCCATCCCTGTAGGGGATAGCTACAATGGGATCCCCCTGCAGGTGACCCAAGAAACAGATCTTAGAGGAATAATTGCAGACCTATACAGAGAAATTAAAAGAAACAAATAAGCCAGGGAACTAAGGAGAGAGAATGAAAAACTCAAAAAGGACCTAGAGGGATACAATGACAAACTTCGGAAAGAACTAAAGGAACAGAATGGCAAACTTCAGAAAGAACTAGAGGGAGAAAAAAAACAAACTCCAAAAGGAAGTAGAAACAGTGAAAACAGAAGTCAACCAACAAAGTAAGGAGCACCAAGAAGAGATGGAGAAGCTCAAAAAGGAAATGGAAATACTAAAGAAAACACAGGACGAAATGAAAAACGAAATAGAACACTCATCAAATCAAGAAGAAAGGAAAGGAAAAAGCCTCAGAAGTAGAATGGAGGAAGCAGAACAAAGAATATCAGATCTGGAAGATAACACAGAGCAACTAAAAAGCTCAAATAAAGAATATGAAAAATTTAAAAATACACAAAAGTGGAACAACCAAGATATATGGGACGCTATGAAAAGATCAAACCTCTGCATCATAGGAATAGAGGAAGGAGAAGAATCTCAAGAGAATAGTATTGATCAGATCTTCAACAGAATAATAGATGAAAATTTCCCCAAACTAAAAATAGACAAACCCATACAAATACAAGAAGCACATAGGACTCCAAATAGACATGATCAGAAAAGAAACTCCCCACGCCACATCGTAGTTAAAATGCTAGACGCCCACAAAACAAAGACAAAATTCTGAAGGCTACAAAGAAAAAACAACGTCACATACAAAGGGAAACCCATCAGAATTACAACTGACTTCTCAGCTCAAACCATGAAAGCAAGAAGAACATGGAACAAAGCATTCCCAGTGTTAAAGGACTGTGGATGCCAACCCAGAATACTTTACCCAGCAAAAATGTTGATTATACAGTTGAAGGAGAGAGAAAAATCTTCCATGACATAAACAAGATGATAGAATACATATGTGGAAAACCAACTTTTCATAAAACACTTGAAACAATTCAAAAGGCAGAAGAGAGGAGCAACAATCCTCAAACACCTAGGTAAAGAAGCTAATAAAAACATAACTGTAGGAGTAGAATTAGAGGCTAAAAGTCCAAATGGATAAGGTGAAAGGGAGCAACATCACCCACCTTTCAATTATAATCTTAAATATTACTGGGCTAAATTCCCCAACCAAAAGGCATAGACTGGGAGAATGGATTAGGAAACAAACCCATCTTATATGCTGTCTACAAGAAACCATCTCAATTTCAAGGATAGGCACCAACTTAAGGTGAAGGGATGGAAGAAAATATTCCAAGCAAATGGTCCCAAAAAGAAAGCTGTGTTTGCTATTCTCATATCAGACAAAACGACTTCCAAAGCAAAAGAAATCAAAAAGAGACAAAGAGGGCCATTACATCTTTATTAAAGGAACAATTGACAATGAAGATCTTACAATTATGAATATATTATATACACACCAAACGCCAGTGCACCAAACTTTATAAACACAATTCTTCAGGATCTCAAGGCACAGATTAACCCCAGCACACTAATAGTGGGGGACTTCAATACCCCACTAAGTCCTTTGGACAGATCAACAGGACAAAGGATAAACAGAGGTACATCTGAACTAAATGATACAATACACCAAATGGACCTCACAGACATCTATTGAATATTTCACCCAAACACCAGAGGAATACACTTTTTACTCAGCACCTCACAGAACACATTCTCCAAAATAGACCATATACTGGGACACAGGAAAAAACTCAACAAATACAAAAAGATTGAAATAATCTCATGCTTCTATCAGACCACAGTGCAATAAAACTCAATTATCAACATCAAGATAAACCCTACAACCTACAAGAAACACATGGAGACTAAACAACACTCTCCTGAATAATGAAGGGGTCAAGGAAGAAATTAGAAAAAAATAAAATAAAAACATTCCTGGAACTAAATGAATATGATAATACAACACACCAAAACCTGTGGGACACTTTAAAAGTCAGGCTAAGAGGGGAAGTTTATGCTGCTAAGTGCCTACATATACAAAAACAACAACAACACAACAACAACAAAAAAAAAAAAAACACAAAGAGCACAAGTGAATGATCTAACACTGCAGCTAAAAACTACTTGAGAGACAACAACGATGAATCCTAACGCACGCAGACAGAAGAAATAACAAAAATCAGCCCGTATATCCCAAATCTAATGGCTATTAGCTCTCTCCTTGAGGAATAACCCATGGCTGATATCACAAGCTTACATCCTCTAGTGGTTAGGAGATGTTTAAAGCCACAGTAAGACCCTGTCATCATTTCAGGAAAACATGTAATTAAGTTAACATACCATCCAATATCTGTGTCTATACCAAAGGGACCTACCATAACATTAGTACTGTTTAAATCATATATCTAAATGCCGTGCTTCATTAGTAGGAGTGAAAGGTTTATTCCTGGACAAACTGTCAGCCCATGAAGGAAACAGCCAGAATGACAGAGTCCAAAAGACCGTCCAGAGAAAGTAGACTGTTTGCTTCTCATCCACCTGTGCCCCTTTTCTAAGCCTAGGGAACAATCTGTGGAAGAGGGAGCATGGTAGAATGTAAGGGCTGTGATTGGGGTGAATGATGAACTAAGCAATAAGACTGTACACTTTTGTCAACTTGATTTGAACATCAAGCCCCCAGCTGGTGTTGGACCCTTGCTGTGTGGGTTTGGGCACAACTGCTTCAAATTGGTTTACATGAGGGATGCTTGTACTCATAAATATTATTATTGTAAAAAATGGAAAAAAATAAATAAAATATTAAAAAAAAAAAGATAGGAGGCTGAATATGGGCCAGGAGAGCAAGCCAGTAAATAGCATTCTTCCATGACCTGTGCCTCAGCTCCTGCCTCCAGGTCCCTGTCCTTTTAGTAGGAGCCCAGACCTTTGCAGACTCCCTGAGAGCACCTGAATCCAACCTCAACCTAGCAAGCTTCCCAAACTGTGATGTGCCTTCTGGCTAGAAGAGGCCCAGTCCTTAGAAGGAAGCCTGAAAGAATGTGATTGGTGCTTGAATTGGACTAGAGCCATCTGGTCCCTCCAATATAAAAGCAAAAAAGAGAACCTGAAGACTAGACCAACTAACTTTGGATACCTAATAAGAAAATATCTGAGGCACATCAAGAATACAAACAAAATCAGTCTTCAACTCAACCAAGAAGACTAGAGTTTCATACCAGAATTACAAAGGACAGAAGAAAACCACATGGCAAAATTACAACAAAAATAATAATATGAAAAATCCAAATAATATGTCTCCACCACACATTACCAGTCCTGCAGAAGAGTGCTACAATGAGAATCCGCTAGAGATACCCCAGGGAGAACATCAATCAATGGTCCAGCCTCAGCTTTAAGAACAAATAATTGCATCAACAACAGACACAGCATACAACATTGGTGCAGTACTGGCACTTTTATCTTGGGTGCAATCAATGGCTACCTAATAGGACTTAAATTCCACTTAATGGGAGGAAACTCGTGTGTGGTATTGTAAACATAGCTAAATACACATGGATAGAAAAGTCATAGATCTTAGAGAAAAGTTGTCACAAGGGCTGTCACATCCCTACACTAATGTAACCACCCCATCCATTGTTTTTTTTTTTTTTTTTTGAGACAGGGTCTCCTTGTAGTTCCAGCTGGCCTGGAACTCACTATGTAAACCAGGCTGGCTTTGAACTTACAGAGATCTTCCTGCCCATTTCTCCTGAGAGGTGGGATTAAAGGCATTTGCCACCACACTTGGCTAATATAGCTTCTTAATATGTATGTATCCTTATATTTATAGTCAAATATCTCAATTCTCACTCATCAAAAAAAAAAACTTCTTTGAACCAGACAGAAACTATTATAGACTACCACAAGTGGTCACACACAGACATTGTCTGTGAATTCCCCAACCTTAAGCATCACGTCTGGGTGCAGAGAAGCTATGGTATGGACTGGGCAGAGCCAAAGTCCATTGAACAAAGTGGCGTCAAGATGGTCGTGGGATTTTTTTTTTTATATTTAATTTATTTATTTATGTGTATGAATATATTGTCTGCATGTAGGTTTGTGCACCCGTGCCATGCAATGCTGCAGAGGTCAGAAGAGGGTCTCGGATTCCCCTGGAACTGGAGTTCTCCTGGAATTGGAGTTACAGACGGTTCTCAGCCGCCATGTGGGTGCTGGGGATCGAACCTGGGTCCTCTGTAAGAGCAGTCAGCGCTCTTAACCGCTAGGCCATCTCTCCAGCCCCGGTCATGGGATTTGTGAGTGAGCAATGCAACCTATACACCTAAGCTTCACACAACATAAAGCCAAGGATGAGGTATACAGCCATACTGAAATAGAATCCTACAAGCTCCTGAAACCCTGCTCATATGAACCTACAGCAATGGTGCAGACAAGTATCCATCATGGAACTAGGGAAATGGGCCGTAGACTTCAATCTTAGCTGAAGAAATATTGGCATCTGTTTATTGTTGCATGAGGAAGAGCTGATCTTAAAGCAAGCAGCTATGGATAAGCTGACTAGACCTCAGTGGATGAACTATCACTGAGGAATATCAGGGGACACTAACTTGACACAATAGGCCTTGACACAAATGACCAGTGGGGCTGCTGGAGGAGGTGCCAGTGGGGCAAGGGTTACCAAGGTGATGAAGATTGATTGAGATGTTCTGTATGAAATACACAAAATTAATAAAAATTAAAAAAATATGCATGTGGAAATATCCCTGTGGTATGTTGATTTAGAGTTCTTTGATCGTACATTGAGGTGTGAAACAGCCGGGTTGTATAGCAGTTCCCTTTTGTGTTTTGGGGGAACCTCTATGCTGACGTCCATGGCAACTGCACCAATTGACATTCCCACAGGAGCGGGAAATCAGGCTTCCTTCCCCATTCAATTGATCGAGAACTGTCTGCTTGGTTCATTAGTTCATAGAACAATTGGATTGTTTGGGGGCTTTGGATATTTTTTTCATCTCCATTATATTTTATATATTAGTCTTTTGTCGGATGCATAGTTGGAAAATGTTTTTCCGCCTTCATTAGGCTGTATGTTCAATATTCTGATTATTTAACTTTGTGAAGCCTTTTTAATTTCATCTAATTCCATTTGCCCATTCTTAAAGTGATTATTTCTTGTGCTATTGAAGTCCTTTTCAAAAAGTCCTTGCCTTTGCTTATATCTAGAATTTTTTTGTTCTCTCCATTTAACAGTTTCACAGTTTCAGGTCTTTTAAAAATATTTTACTTAGCCAGGCGTGGTGGCGCACGCCTTTAATCCTAGCACTTGGGAGGCAGAGGCAGATGGATCTTTGTGAGTTCAAGGCCAGCCTGGTCAACAGAGCGAGTTCCAGGACAGCTGGGGCTACAGGCAGACCCTGTCTCGAAAAGACCAAAAAAAAAAAATTTTACTTATTTTTATTTTATATGTATGAGTATATTGGCTGCCTGTATGTAAGTGCACTGGTGTCACACAAAGCCCCCAGAGGTCAGAAGAGGGTCTAGGGTTCCCCTGGAACTAGAGTTATGGGCGGTTGTCACCCACTGTGTGGGTACTGGAAACTGAATCCAGGTCTTCTGTAAGAGCAGCCAGCAATCTTAACCACTGAGCCATTTCTCCTGCCAGTTTCAAATCTTATATTAAGGTTTTGAATTTATTATTTATTTTTTTTTGCTGAGAGAGAAATATGTATCTATATCTATATATCTTTAGATCTATATATCTATAGATATAGATCTATATATCTATATCTATAGATATCTATATCTATATCTATCTATCTATCTATATATCTATATCTATATCTATATCTCTCTCTCTCTATATATATATGAGACTGTCCAGTTTTTCCACCACTTGTTAAGAGGCTATTATATTTTATTTTAAATGAATGTTCTTAACATCTTCATCAAAAATCAGGTGTCACTAGCCATGTGGCTTTTGGCTTGGGGTCCTCTATTCTAATCCACTGGTCTTCATGCCAATTTTTATGCCAGCACCATAAAGTTTTTGTTAGAAGACTCTGTAGGATAACTTGAAATCAGGTATTGAGGTGCTTCCAGCATGGGTTCTTTTTAATTTTAAATTTGTTTTTTTGCTTTTGGCACAGGATTATTTTGGCTATTTGGAATCTTTTGTGATTCTGTATGAATTTTAGGAGATTTTTTTTTTATTTCTGTAAGGAATTTCATTAAGATTTTGGTGGGGATTGCACCAAACTGGTAGATTGATTTTAGTAATTTAGACATTTTTATTATGTTGATTCTGCCAATCCATAAGTATGGGAGATCTTTATATTTTCTATGGTCTTCAATTTCTCTCTTCAGTATCTTATAGTTTTATTGTAGAGATCTTTCTTCTTGATTAGATCTATTTTAATAACTTACTTACTTGTAATTTATTTTTTTAATTATTCTGAATGGGAGTGTTTCCCTGATTTCATTCTCGGCAAGCTAACCATTGGTATTTAAGAACATTATTGATTTGGTCTGTTGATTTCTATCTTACTACTTTACTCAAAGTATCTATCAAACCAAAGAATTTTCTGTTAAGATTTTGGGGTCTCTCAAGTATAGGATCAGGCTGTCTACATGGGATGACTTGCCATCTCCTTTCCTGTTTATACCTCACTTCTTACTCCTTTGAGCACTATATCATACATACAATATTACACCATATCACACTAGATCACACTAGACCACATAAAAATGCCCAGAATAAGCACCTTGTCTTGTTCTTGTTTTTTTAAGGAAATATTGTAGGTCATTAGGCTTTTGTTGATTTTTAGGTTTTCTCTCATCCTGATCAGATCTTAGTCTCTGGACACTGTTGTCATGCTCATTTCTTTCCATGTTTGGATGCGGTATTTGACCAGTCTCATCTCTTCTTGATAACTTTCTGCATAGTTGAGTACATTGATGATGCTTTTGATTGGATTCACTGAGTTTTTCATTCTATCATTTCCATTTTTTTCTACATGTCCATTTTTGTGCTCATTTTTCTCCTATATTACTCTTTTCCAACCATCTGGATGATTTCTTATCCACTTTCTGTTTTTTACCTCTGTATTGCTGACTTTCCTTTCCAAGTCTTGAATTGGGTTTATTGGTTTGTTTGTATCTTCTTTGAATCATAGATCATTTTACCAGTAAACTTTTGAAATTTTCATCTAGTGCTCTGTGCATTTCAGAATCTTTGGTGTCAGTTGCTGAGGAGTTGTGGTTGTTTGGATGTGTCATATTGCCTTGCTTTTTCATGTTTCTTGAATTTTCTGTTCCAATTTATTCATCTATTAGTTTGGATAGCTCTTCAAGTTTTATTTTTGAGTTTTCTTGTTAAACAAACTTTTCTTGAGGACTCAGTCCCCAGTATCACTTTCAGATGAGGCTCTGGCTTCCCCTCCATCTCCTAGGCCTGGATATGCCTTGGCTTACTTCTTATTTCATCATCTGCCTTTTCCACTGCACTTTTCAGATAGTCTATCAGTTAATGTCTTGCAAATTTCTGAAGATCTTTCTTTCTTTCTTTCTTTCTTTCTTTCTTTCTTTCTTTCTTTCTTTCTTTCTTTCTTTCTTTCTTTCACTCTTTGGGATACAGTCCATGTTTTATTATTTTGATTCTTCTTCACCATGGCATATATAAGCTATTTCTACTCCATCATCTTACCTAGAAATATTCATACATATTTTATTTTTACTTTTGGCTGTGTGGGAGATGGGAGGTGACTTCCTAAGGTCTCATGCATGCTATGCAAGCACTCTACCAGTTTTCACATATTTGATCAGTTAAAATCCTCCATCTTCTTTTTCACTTTTTTTTTAAGAAGTTTGGATTTTATTTTTAGTTGTATATGAAGATAACCAAGATTTCAAAAAGAATATTAGATTCCAATGACTTTTTTAAAAAAGGCTTGAGAGTATTATATTTAATGAATTCTGAAAGGGAAACAGAGATAGGAAATAAGTTATTATAACCTTCCAGTTAACAATAAGAGAACGTTTAGATCAGATTGGTAGCTATAAGAAATAGCTTGTTAGCTGGAGAGTGGGCATTCATGATGAGCCAACTATGGCTTACTATGGATTGTGGTTTATAATAGAATGACTTTTATTAAAGATGAGGTCAACTTCCTTCCTTCCTTCTTCCCCCCCAACCTCTGTCTTTCCCACTCTCTCTTCTTCTCTTCTTTTCATCCCTCTCTTTTTCCTTCCTTTCCCTGAGTAACTGTAACAAAGGAGCCAACTGTTTCACTTTTTGGGGGGACAGGGACCCACTATGTTACCAAGGTCGGCCTTGAACTTAAGATCCTCTTCCTGGGATTGTAAACCTGTGCTATTAGGCCCTGCTCTGGTACATAGTTTTAAGTCAACTTTCCTGTTAGGAAATTTCTCTAGAATTGTCTGTAGTGATTTTCTCTGTTTCCTAAGGAGTTTCCCCATCGGGCAGCCTCTACAGACCTTATTGTGTCTACTTTCCCTATCTTTACAGTTACATGTTTTTCCCTCCACTGTAGTTAGATAGGTTAAGTCTTGGCTAATTATAAGATAATCTTCATTCCTCTTCTAGTGTTACTAAAATTCCTTCATGGAAGTACATGTGCACATGGTACCTCACCTCCCTCTCCCATGGCCAGAAGGGCAAAGCAAAGAAGACTCTCCAAAACCACAGTCTGGAAGATTCTAGTGAGTTCAATTGTGCTTCCTTAAAGAGTAAATGGGTGAGGGGGTCACTTACAGAAAAGGAGCACATTGCCCTTCCCTCATGTCCATACAAAGAACTGGCACTGACTTTGTGACCTCTGCCCAAGATGGCGATAGCAGAAGGCAGAGCCACCCCCCCTGGCATTCTCTGTTTATATGTCTTTAGCCCCTCCCCCTTATACAGCCAAGGCAGACTGGCTGGTTGGGAGGGGTAGCTGACTCCTCTGGCTTTTTCTTTTCCCCCGGAAGGGATTTGATGTCCAAGGTCACTTTTTCTTTAGGAAGAACATCAACACTGTATCTAGCCACTTTCAAGTGTTTGAGAAGGTAAGTTCCCTGGTGGTCTAGTGGTTAGGATTTGGAGCTCTCAAGTGTTTGAGAAGGGCATATATGAGAACATTTCCATTTTAAAAATTATATATGTGTAATAAATATGCAACATATAAATATATATTACCAATTATATTACTCATTTTAGAAATATTTTCACACTAGTACATGTGTGCAATGTTTTTCTCATATAATTAGATTTTACAGAGTAGTTTTATGAAAGTATAAATAATTTATTGAATTAAACATCTTAGGGATATTTATTATTTTTAAAGTTTTTCCAAGTATATATATATACATATGTATAATTATTTTTGAAATGTAAATTCCTACAAATGACATTGTTAACTCAAATTTGTTTGCGTGTATGTGTATGTGTGTGTCATGAAAAGCATTTTCCTGAATGAAACAACATGTGAAATAAGAGGAAAAGGAGGAGAAAGAAGAGTGGAAGGAGGATCTAGTTGATACAGACCTAATAGGTTACTTACTATAAGTCCAGCATTAATCATGTTAATCTTATTTCCTTAAATAAAAAACATTTCTTTCTCCAGTTCTAGGGATGACTGAGTGAGGCTTCAGTATATTTGATGTCTGGTGGTGGGAGGGGCTTGTTTTATTTTGTAGAGAGCCATCTTAGCTTTATATCCTCTTCATTTCCTTTTAAGAGCACTTATCCCATTATGAAAGACCCACCTTCAAGAAAGGACTCGACCCTAATATCATCACCTTGGAGACTAAAGTTTGAACTTTTGGATATTAGAGATACGTAGATATGTGCTTCAGAGCACATGCTGTCTCAGAGGTAAAAAGAATTATGTGTATTTACTCATTTTTATATCTTATATAAATTGCTCATTTCTGCTCATGTTTTCTTTTTTTATTGATGCTTTGTGTATTTCATACATCATTTTCCAATTCAGTTCAGGCATATATCCCCTTCCCTTCCCCCCACCCCACCCCTACCCATCCCAGATCATGCATTCTGCCGTAAGTTTTCTGCATCTTTCTCTGCTTTTTTGTTTTGTTTTGTTTTCATTTTTTTTAACAATAAGTGATAATTTGTGAGTACAAGCATCCTTCATGTAAAACCAATTTGCAAGCAGTTGTGCCCAAACCCACACAGCTCATGGGTCCCACCATCCAGCAGGGGGGGCTTGTATGTTCAATCAAGTTGATCAAATGAGTGTCCAGACTATATTGTTGTAGTTTCACCATTCACCCCAATCGCAGCCCTTACATTCTACCACGCCCCCTCTTCCGCAGATTGTTCCCTAGGCTTAGAAAAGGGGCACAGGTGG
The DNA here is from genome assembly GCA_009823505.1 of Rhizomys pruinosus. Taxonomy (NCBI): domain Eukaryota; kingdom Metazoa; phylum Chordata; class Mammalia; order Rodentia; family Spalacidae; genus Rhizomys; species Rhizomys pruinosus. The sequence continues at coordinate 333,703 of VZQC01001595.1, read as the reverse complement.
ATGAGAAGCAAAACAGTCTACTTTCTCTGGAGCTGTTGTCTTGGTCTCTAGTCAATTCTGGCTGTTTTCTTTCATGGGCTGCCAGCTTGTCCAGGCATAACCTTTCGATCCTACTAATGAAGCACATGCAATTAGATATATAGGTATTTAAACAGTATAATATATAGCCTTTCGATCCTACTAATGAAGCACACGCAATTAGATATATAGGTATTTAAACAGTACTAATTGTTATGGTAGGTTACTTTGGTATAGACACAGATGTTTGGATGGTATGTTAATTCATGAATTACATTTTCTTCTGTTAAGTATGGCAGGGTCTTCGTGTGGTTTATAACATCTCCTAACCATTAGAGGATGTAAGCTTGTGGCATCAGCCGTGGGTTATTCCTCCAAGGAGAGAGCTAATAGCCAATTAGATTTGGGATATACAGACATATGGCTGCCACTGCTGCACAGTATTTCCAGGCAGATGAGGTGTAGCTGGTGCTGACGGAGGAGTCTTGCTTGACTCAAGGAGACCTATATTTGCTTTATTGGTTTAGTGGCCTTTGGTAACACTCTCTGGCATTCCAGAGACCATCTGTATACTTGCAAGTGCGGTCTCCATACATCTTTCCCATGTTTATATCAGGTCTTCAACAGCAGGGCCTTATCGCCTCTCTTCCTGCAGATATCCCAGTTTGGAGGCAAGGAGCCTTTACCTTTTGTGGGGGCTTGGATCCCCTGGCCAACATCTCCTTGGTAGAATAATCCATTGTTGATGTCAGAGCTCCTGTATTAATATATTTTGCTTAAGTGCATAGCTTAAGGAGACTTTAGCATTATATTTGGTTCTGAATAGAGAATAATCCTTTTCACAGTTTCTATGTCCATTAGTCAATTAAAGAAGGCAGTTTTACTGATTTTACAAGAGAATACCTCTATAACAGCTGGCTCCAATCTACAGCTGGAGAATGACCTCATCATCATCATATTTCTCTTTATTCTATGGGGGGGGAGTTAAGAAAGTCTCTTGTATTAAAACCTTTGCGGCACCTAGAAGGTAAGCTTCGTTAGGATTCATTAAAAATAGTTGTTACTAGTAGGATCCAGAGAGGGGCCTGATGTCTGCAGCAATCTGAGGCATTTCTTCCCTTCAATGCCCAGAGGAGTCAATCCTTCTGCTGGCACTTTCTGGTACATCCTACTCACTGCAAAGCTGCATTTTCTTTCTCAGCCATTAAGTTGGTGATACTCTGGCCTGTTGGAACATACAAATCCTTTCCCATAGTTAGTTTTAAGATTTGGGTTGCAAGGTTTTTTGACAAAAAGTTTTCATATCTATCTATATCCCCCTTTTTTATTTTAGGTTTTTATTTTTGACCCATGAGTCTCAAAAAAGCAGTTGTATTATATATACCTATAGGGTGGAATCAAGGCACAGATTTCATCAAGTTCACCCATGCTGTTTTGGGTTACTGTATGTGATTAACTTGGGAAACAAACTTTATTTTTAAATTAAATCATCCTACAGGTGAAAGAGATTGCTACCAGGTGATACTATATGACAGCAAAATTATAGAGAACATTTGTTTATGCCAATCCCAAAGTAATTGTTATACAGTTTTTAATTAAAGCTAATGTGGACAACAGCAATTTATATCACCAATTAACTCAGATGCATTACCGTTTTTATCAGCCTTTAAACCAATGTTGTTTAATATGCACATATTTACTATTACTAAGTCTGCTCATGTTTTCTACCGAGTTCTTCATTTCATTATTTTTGAATTACAAAATCATTTTCATAAATTTTGGGAATCCAGGACTTTTAGTTTGTTGTTAGTATACTTTCATTATTAATATATTTTTTTTTCTGTAGGGATCTCAAGATGTCTTCTCTAAGTGTGCATTATGTTTATAATATACCTTGGGAAATCATTAAAGTGTATTTAGCCAGATGTGGTGGCTCATACCTATAATTGTAGCACTCAAGGGGGTAAAGCAGGAGTATTGCGAGTTCTAATCCAGCCTGAGCTATAGAGTAAAACCCTGTCTCAAAACAAATAACCAAAAGCAAAATCCCTCATCAAGAGTCTTTTTGATAAGGTTTTCCTAGTCCCAGCCTACCTAGAAGTCACTGTGTGGCCCAGGCTGGTGTTCTGCCTACCTCTGTCTCCCAAGGGCAGGAATGAAAAGGCATGCCATCAGCATGGGCCTGGTGTAAACAAGAGTACTTTAAGTTCTATTATGTGATTTGTCATGCTTATTAGTCATAGCATCTGGTTTCTAGGTAAGCAGTTACTAAATGTATCTTGAATGAAATTAACAAGTGTATTTACTAGATTCTTAGTGATAGAAATGATGTCATTCTTTTACTATTATTTATGTTAGGCAGAATAATATACCCCGTTCAAATTTCCAAGTGTTAATCTCTGAAACTTGTAAATATTTTATTTTGTGTGGAAAAAACTAAAACAAAAGACAAGAACGTCTTTTCATTTGTGACTAACTTATGGAGCTTGAAATGTGGATATAACATACTAGATTATCTCAGTCGCTAAACATAATTGCAGGTTTCCTTATGGAGCAAGGTTTCAGAGTCACAGAAAGAGATGTGAGAACACAGTAGAGATCATGGATGAAAGAAACTTGGGAATCTGTTGCTGGGTTGAAAATGGACAGTGTCTGAGACAAGGAATTCCAGCAACTAAAAAAGGCAATGAACTTGACATTCTTAATGAGACCCTTCAGAGAATGTAGCCCTGCCAAATTAAATAGACTTCTGACCTTCAGAACTCTAAAATTATATTGTTTTAAGCTTATGCTAATTTCTTACAACAACAATAACAAACATATATGAGTTTACTGCTGACTATTACTTCTTGATTTATCAGTTTTTCATTTGTACTCTGTAATTTTGTTTTATTATCCCTAGATGCCTATTAAAATCTCAAGAGATTCTATATTTATGTAATGAAGTAGAACTCAGATTTGATATGCCCTTGATTTATCTTTCAAAAGAAATAGATAGGATATTAATTTTAATACTCTTAGTTTAACAGTATTATTACCATATTATCTTAGTTTGGCTTGGATGTAAGTTATTTATTCTTTTTTGGCTCAGTTAATAAAAGCCATGTAGGAAGCCAAGAGATGACTCAGAGTTTAAGAGTGTGTACTTGCAGAAGATCTGAATTTGGTACTTAGCACCCGCATCAGGCTGCTCACCACTGCCTGTATTTCCAGTTCACCCTCTTCTGCCTTCTACTTGTGCACACTTGGCATACACATACATAGACATACACACATACTTGTAATGAATCTTTTTTTAAAAAGCCATTTAAATAATGATCTCACAGAGAACAAGGAGTTTTCCCCTCCAGAATAAGTCCAAAAGAGTGTGCCTAATCTGAGCCAGTGGCCAGTGTAGATGACTTTCAACAGAAGCTCTGACAGGCTAGTTCTGCAAGCTCGGAGGGATTCCCACTGTCAATTCACTGGCTATGTGAAATAGGGTTTGAAATCAGTTTATACAAGTTGGACATGGTAAGATGGTTCCAAGTGCTTATTTTTCATTACATGGTCATAGATCTGGAATGAACCATTCACAAACACCTAGTCTGTCTTCTGCTGTAATCACAGAGCTCATACAGCAATGTGGGTCCATGGCCTAGGGTAAAATGTTCAGCTTTTAGAGGAACTGAATATGCTTTCTGGATTTATTTGCCTTGAGGAACTAATATACACAGGCTTTTTTTTTTTTCCTGTCAAGACAATAATTAAATAACCCTGAATGCTTTTCAGATATACATGAAAGCAAATGTCAGCTCCACAATTTGCCATAAATTTCAGCATACCAGGACTGAAGTTTTAGGCCTAAAGATGTCTGATGACATATAGAAAATTTGTTTAAAATGATGAATATCATTAAAGTATCTCATTTTCTTATCATCACAATTAACATTTTAGGTAAGATAACATATGCTTTATTTCCAATTCGAATATATTTTCCTTAGAAAATCTCATAGGTTCTAGATTAAGTTTTCTATTCCATTGCTCAGAGTGACACATTCATGGTTAGATACAAGATAGTTGGCTTTTTTTCCTGATTGGTCATATAGATTTGGCTTCAGCCAACTGTAAGACTGTACTGTGGTAAGTTACTGATGGTTTTATGTGATCTGCAGAATTGCATAGGCTGAAAAGCATTTAGGGTAATTTGATTATTTTCTTTGCAGGAAAAAAAAAAAGGATATGACCCACCTGCCACACCACACACAAAGCTTTCCTCTCAGAAATTCCTACCACACTGAAGCATGAATAAACACCAAAACAAAGATTCTCCCCTTTATTTACATAGGGGATCAATATAAAAACATAAAAATTGATATTGTGCTATAACTTGATGGCAGCTGACTTCTAAGAAATTTAACATTATTACTGAGATAGTTGTATTTACTAACCTGTGACTCAAGGTTGGATACCTATACAATTTCCTATTTCTTTTGACTTGTTGGAAAAGCTATGAATTTCTCAAAAGAACAGAAATAGTCTTTTTGGTTCTGAGGTTCAAAGGTCATATGTGTGGCTTATTAACATTTTGCTGAAAGCTTTGTTAAAATAAAATAGGTCATTATCTAATCTACATGGAAACCCTGGGGGTGGTGAGAAGGAGCCTTTTCTTACTGGGGAAAAATTAATTTTGCTTTGGTTTCAATAGAGCATTCATTTTTACTTTGGCTCATGAACAGTTCAATGTACACAGCCCACTCAGTCTCTGACAATGTTTGGTTTTAGGGTATTGTTCATATGAAATAGCATTAGTAATTCTTTGAATATAGTCTTTTATATTATTAAAGAGCACATTTAAATAAATTATATTCTTTCTTTTCAGTGTTTATTTACTAAGAAGTGTAATAATAGTTAAGGAGGCCTTCATCCAGTCCCAAGCCACAATAAACAATGTTTTCTGAAGGTCATAAGTTATTTGGGAACCACATAGGCTAATATTCAATGTGCTACTGGAAGCAACTTCTTCCTTTCTCTCTTATTTCTTCCTTTCAACCATCACCTCCTTTCAACACTTAGCTCCTGCTCTGTCTATGGCTTAGGTTCAGGTGATAAAGATCTCTACATAGTTATGGAATGCTCTGCTCTGGAAGAAGAGTCTCAAAAAGTACCTTCTGCCCTGACAAATCTCTCAGGAAATACTATGGAGCACAGAGCACCAGTGTAGAAGTCTAGGAGATGATGCGGTAGTCTTGGAGTTTCTATAGATCACATGATCATGCATAGGTCTCCTTCCCAATAGACTGATGATAGCACATGAATGTGGTCTGCCAGAAGCACAGGGAACTTCATAATGTAACTTAGGTCAAGAATGTGTGGGAGTTATGGCTTTCTTTGTGTTGGACAAGCATAAGATATTGCTTGTATTTGGTTCCCTGGCTGGCCTACTGCAGAGTCCCTCCATTCTGCCTGCATCAAAGTCTATATCTCAGGAGGACAAGAGCTTTCTTGTTCACAATCAGGGGAACAATTCATTTTCAGAGATGGTGTTTTCCATTAAAATTGCTCATTCCTTCCACTTCCTGCAGTTCCTGGTGTATCCAGAAGCCACACCCTAGGGATATGACCCCCTTGCCACACCACACACAAAGTGTTTGTTCCAGAGCCACATCCCAGGACACCAGAGAGTAACATGCCCTCTGCACCTCATGCCCAGTATGTCATTGTCTACACACCACACCCATGGTGTGCTCTTCACTGCTGTCCCTATGGCCTCTTAACAGTGTTCCCAAGTCTCAGAGATGAGACCTTAGTGTTATTTCCATCTCATTGTCAGTGTCCTCAGGATGTAATTCTCATTATGACTCACTATGAAATAAAGTATTTCTAACAACCTAGTTTATGAACAAAGAGTCAGTGTTAACAATGTCAAAATAAGGATTACAGTGCTCAGTACACTCTCAAGCCCTACCTGTGAGTGGGAGTTGTGGAGAAAATAGAAATGAAATTTAGAAATATTAGAAATTCAGAAGGATTCAGGGGATAAAAATGCAGTTTATAGGAAGGGATAAAATAACTGTAGTTATTTATGGCCAAAGGCAAAGTTTGCAAATGTGACCCATCAGTTCCCTATCAACACTGAAGAATGAAACAAGGAGATGTGTTTTAGATATAGCAAAAGGGATTTCAGTTAGACATAAAGAAGAATTTCTTAAAAATATAGTTTGTTAAATATTGAAAAGGTTTACAAAGGAACTTTGTGGAATTCTTTCTCTAGCGACCTTTCCATGTTAAGATAAACTTTGCCTTCATAGGTGGTGTATTAGTCAGGGTTCTCTAAAGAAACAGAAGCAACAGGATGAATATATATAACTATATACAATTTATTGATTTGCTCACGTGACAGAGCTCAACAGTAGCGCCGAACTGGAGAGGCCGGGAATCCAGGGAACTGCTCAGTCCGCAAGGCTGGATGTCTCAGGAGTCCCAGTCTAGTGCTGAAGGCCCGAATGGATTCCAGGAGATCTGCCAGTCTCGGTACACGCTGGGATCCGAAAGGTTGATCACAGCAGCAAGGCAAACTCACCAGATGAGAGAGAGGCAAGCCGCAGGAAGAAGGAAAAGGGACCAGCTCCCGCTGCCGTGGCCTTAAATACTGCCTGCCGGCAGAAGGTAACACCCACATTTGGGGTGGGCCATCCGGGTTGAGGTGGTCCAATCAGAAGACCCTTTTCTCTTATTTGTTCCTTAGTCCAGTCAAGTTGACACCCAGGATTAACCATGACAAGTCCACCCCTTGTCAACTTGACACCCAATAAATAGCCTCTGCTTAAATGTCAATTGCAAACGATGGCAGGGTCATAATTCCACCTAACATGTTATAAGTATCTCATGTGCAATAGCAAAGCATTATATCTTAGAGTAGGTGGTAATGTCCTTGAGAAGAACTTAGTCCTTCAGTATCTAATAACCTAAATATGACAACACTTAACACATATCTCAGTTGCACATTCAAAGGGGAACACAAGTATCCACTTAATATACATACATATATACATATATATATATACATATATAAACAAGCACATTCTTAACCAAATAGGACGAAGGTTAATATCTATTATAATCCACGTTTCTGCAACTGGTCCCGTGGCTTCAGCTGATATTTATGACTACCTTCTTCTACTACCCATTCTGTATTTCCTCCGCCATCAGCAAGCACCTCTGCAGGTCTTGGCTCTTTCCCTGGAGGAGTGACCCATACCTTCATCCCTGAAGGGTCTGGGCCATTTATTGTCCTGTCTGGTTTGGGTTGTTGGAGTTTCCCATTGACCTTAATCATAGGACATGGTAGCACCAGAAGGCGCCCTACAGCATCTCCTGCCTTCCAGACATAATCTTCCTTGCCCCCATTGTGGAGAAAAAGTCCAATTTCCCCATGGTAGTCTGGATCAATCACTCCTCCTACTACTGTTATTCCTTCCTTAGCCTGTTGGCTTAAAGGCAGTAGAAGCCCGAAGTGGCCAGGGGGAAGTCTTAGCTTCCAGTTCAATAGAACGTTTGCTGTATCTCCTGGCAAAAGCACTCCCCCCATTGGAGCCAAAACGTCTAGACCAGCAGAACGCAAGGTCGTGGGTACAGGAAGCAAAAATTTTCCTACTGGGTCACTAGGGGTGATAGTGAGTGGAATCATTCCCACTTCCACCCCTTGGTTCCTGGACCCATGAATTCTGGCTATAGGAGAAACAGTACCATATAGTGGACGCTGATTCAAAGCATATACTGCTTGCTGGAGAACCTTGCCCCAGCCCTCCAGGGTATTGCTACCTAATTGGCGCTGTAACTGTGTCTTCAAGAGGCCATTCCATCGTTCTATCAAGCCAGCTGCTTCTGGGTGGTGGGGAACATGGTAAGACCAGTGGATACCATGACCATGGGCCCACAGTCGCACTTCTTTGGCTGTGAAGTGAGTTCCTTGATCAGAAGCAATGCTGTGAGGAATACCATGACGGTGGATAAGGCATTCCGTAAGTCCCTGGATGGTAGTTTTGGCAGAAGCATTACGTGCAGGAAAGGCAAATCCATAACCAGAATAAGTATCTATTCCTGTAAGAACAAAACGCTGTCCCCTCCATGATGGAAGTGGTCCAATGTAGTCAACCTGCCACCAGGTTGCTGGCTGGTCACCCCGGGGAATAGCACCATATCGGGGGCTCAATGTTGGTCTCTGCTGTTGGCAAATCTGGCACTCGGCAGCAGCTGTAGCCAGATCAGCCTTAGTGAGTGGGAGTCCATGCTGTTGAGCCCATGCATAACCTCCATCTCTGCCACCATGACCACTTTGTTCATGGGCCCATTGAGCAACAACAGGGATAGCTGGAGAAAGAGGCTGACTATCCACAGAACGAGTCATCCGATCTACTTGATTATTAAACTCATCCTCTGCTGAGATCACCTTTTGATGAGCATTTACATGAGACACAAGTATCTTCACATCCTTTGACCATTCAGAGAGCTCTATCCACATACTTCTTCCCCAAATGTCTTTCTCACCAATTTTCCAGTCATGCTCCTTCCAAGTCCCTGACCATCCAGCCAAACCATTGGCTACAGCCCATGAATCAGTATATAATCGAACCTCTGGCCATTTCTCCTTCCAGGCAAAATGCACAACCATGTGCACTGCCCGAAGTTCTGCCCACTGTGAAGACTTTCCTTCACCAGTGTCCTTTAGGGTTGTTTCAGAAATTGGCTGTAATGCTGCAGCTGTCCACCTCTGGGTGGTGCCTGCATAGCGTGCAGAACCATCAGTAAACCAGGCCCTAGTCTTCTCTTCCTCAGTCAACTGATCATAGGGCAAACCCCATGAAGCCATAGGTGCATGCTTAAGCCCAGGAGACATTGTAACAGGAGTGGGAACCATAGGCATTTGGGCAACTTCTTCATGTAGCTTGCTTGTGCCCTCAGGGCCTGCCCGGGCCCTGTCCCGTATGTACCACTTCCATTTGACAATGGACTGTTGCTGTGCACGTCCTACTTTATGGTCTGGTGGGTCAGATAACACCCAGCTCATGATGGGCAGCTCAGGTCGCATGGTGACTTGGTGGCCCATTGTCAAACGTTCAGTTTCCACTAAGGCCCAATAGCAGGCTAAGAGCTGTCTCTCAAAAGGAGAATAGTTGTTTGCAGATGAAGGTAGAGCCTTGCTCCAAAATCCCAAGGGCCTCCGCTGTGATTCCCCTATGGGAGCCTGCCACAGACTCCAGACAGCATCTCTATCTGCCACTGATACCTCAAGCACCATTGGGTCTGCTGGATCATATGGCCCTAGGGGCAGAGCAGCCTGCACCGCAGCCTGGACCTGTTGAAGAGCCTTTTCCTGTTCCAAGCCCCACTCAAAGTTTGCTGCCTTACGAGTCACCTGATATATGGGTCGTAGTAACACACCCAGATGAGGAATGTGCTGCCTCCAGAATCCAAAAAGACCCACCAGACGTTGTGCTTCTTTCTTGGTGGAGGGAGGGGCCAGGTGCAACAACTTATTCTTTACCTTAGAAGGAATGTCTCTGCATGCTCCACACCACTGAACTCCTAGAAACTTCACCGAGGTAGATGGCCCTTGAATTTTAGTTGGATTTATTTCCCATCCTCTCATGCGCATATGCTTTACCAACAAGTCTAGGCTAGCTGCTACCTCCTGTTCACTGGGTCCAATCAACATAACATCATCAATATAGTGGACCAGTGTGATATTTTGTGGAAGAGTCAGGCGATCAAGATCCCTTCTAACTAAGTTATGGCACAACGCTGGAGAGTTAACATACCCCTGAGGTAAGACAGTAAAGGTATACTGTTGGCCTTGCCAGCTGAAAGCAAATTGCTTCTGGTGGTCCTTATGAACCGGTATTGAGAAAAAAGCATTGGCCAGATCAATAGCTGCATACCAGGTACCAGGAGACATATTAATCTGCTCGAGTAAGGACACCACATCTGGTACAGCGGCTGCAATTGGTGTCACTACTTGGTTGAGTTTTCGATAGTCAACTGTCATTCTCCATGATCCATCTGTCTTTTGCACAGGCCAAATTGGAGAGTTAAATGGAGATGTGGTAGGAATCACCACCCCTGCATCTTTCAAATCCTTGATAGTGGCATTAATCTCCGCAATCCCTCCAGGGATACGATACTGTTTTTGGTTCACTATTTTCCCTGGTAGAGGCAACACCAATGGTTTCCATTTGGCCTTTCCAACCATAATAGCCCTCACTCCACAGATCAGGGAACCAATGTGGGGATTCTGCCAATTTCTAATTATATCTATCCCAATTATACATTCTGGGACTGGGGAAATAACTACGGGATGCGTTCTGGGACCCACTGGGCCCACCGTGAGTCGGACTTCAGCCAAAACTCCATTTATCACCTGACCTCCATAGGCCCCTACTTTAACCGGAGGGCCACAATGCTTTTTAGGGTCTCCTGGGATCAGTGTCAACTCAGAACCAGTATCCAATAGGCCTCGAAAAGTCTGATTATTTCCTTTTCCCCAGTGTACAGTTACCCTAGTAAAAGGCCTCAGGTCCCTCTGGGGAAGGACAGGAGGAAGGCAAACAGCATAACTCTTTGGTATTGTGACAAGGTCCTTCCTCACTGGAACCCGGCCACCCCTTCATTCAAGGGGTTCTGGGTCTGTGAACTGTCTCAAGTCTGGAAACCGGTCAACTGGGCGGGATTCGCTACTCCTAAAATCAAATGTTGACTTCCTGTCATTCGTTCTAGAGCTTTTCTGCTTATACAGATCAAATAAAAACTTAGTAGGCTTCTTATGTATTTGGTTCCTGGGAACACCATGATTAATTAGCCAGTTCCAAAGATCATTTCGGGTCATGCCATTATAGGTATTGTTTTGCCTTTGCCACCCATTATGATAATTACTGTAACTACGCTCATCTGGCCTTCTGCGATTCAGTGCTGCCACCTGACGCCTACCCTGAGGTCCTGTTAGACCTACTACGTGTACATTTAATTTATGCAAACGAGCCACAACTTCTCTAACTGTAAGATCTGGCATAAGAAATAGAGCAAAAACAAAGCTCTTCAAATGTTCTGGTGTCTCTCTCAGTACTTTCCATCTTATAAATTCAGTGAGTGGCATGTCCTCTGGGTCCTCATATTGTGGAGAATGTGGTTTTACACTTCGAATCCACTCGAGCATGCCCATCTGCCTGACCCTCACAATCCCTTCATCAATACTAAGCCAAGGAATATCAGGCATCTCTAACTCGCTGTTAGTAGGCCATGTTTTAATAAATACATCAGCCAACCATTCAAATAAACTTTTAACACCTTTTTTAACTGCTCGAGCTTCCATGTTAAACCTAGAATCTCTACTCAGTGGGCTCATATCGATAAACTCAGTATGATCCAATTTTATATTCCTTCCACCATTATCCCACACCCTTAAAATCCATTCCCACACATATTCCTTAGGCTTCTGCCGGAATGAATCAGCAAACTCATTAATTTCTTTAGTAGTATATCGCACCTCCTCGTGGACCACACTTTCTATCTCACCTTGAGGGGCTTGCTTAGACTTCAATCTGGTTATAGGTCTAGAGGCAACAATTGTTGGGCCCTGAGGGACATCAGCTCCCACTGGGAGGGGGGGATTAATTTCCTCAGGCAAGGGTGGGGAGGAGGGATCTGCAGGGTGTGGATTCTCTGCTGAGGGTGGGGAGGTTAATTCCTCAGATAAAGAAAATCCCTCAGAATCCGAGGGTTCAAAATCCTCATCATCATAGTTCTCCCACACATCTCCATCCCAAGTTTCAGGGTTCCACCCTTTCCCCACCAGTGCTCTCACTTTAACTGCTGACACTTTTCGTGGCTGGGAATTAAATTTGCGTTGTAAATCAGCCAACCGTATAATAAGGGCTCCAGCTTGATTTTCTGCTGCTTTAGCTCTTTGGCTGCTGGAGAGAAGATTCTCTTCCAGAGCACACTTGGAAACCTTTAAACTGTTGTTTCGAATCCGGAGCTGGTCATTTTTATCACCGAGCTCCATATTTTCGTCTAACAGTTTATCCAGACATGCTAGGAGCAACAAGGCAACATCATTATTTTCCTGATTTTTCTGCAATTTCTCGAACGTTTTATATATAGAGTCACTAAATTCCTTGCTTCTCACAAGAGGTGAGTTAGGTGAGTCAAATGGATCTATCTTCATAATTAGATCAAATAGTCTGCACCAAGGATTATCATTCCTCTTCATGCCACCAGGAGAGCCTTCAGTAACTCTAGGCTTCATTGGGTTGGAGAGCTGGCTCCAGAGGCTACCAAGCCCACTAAAGAAATTCATCCTTTCAATTCTGTTTCTCTAGAACCACTTCTGGTACCAAAATCTGTATTAGTCAGGGTTCTCTAAAGAAACAGAAGCAACAGGATGAATATATATAACTATATACAATTTATTGATTTGCTCACGTGACGGAGCTCAACAGTAGCGCCGAACTGGAGAGGCCGGGAATCCAGGGAACTGCTCAGTCCGCAAGGCTGGATGTCTCAGGAGTCCCAGTCTAGTGCTGAAGGCCCGAATGGATTCCAGGAGATCTGCCAGTCTCGGTACACGCTGGGATCCGAAAGGTTGATCACAGCAGCAAGGCAAACTCACCAGATGAGAGAGAGGCAAGCCGCAGGAAGAAGGAAAAAGGGGCCAGCTCCCGCTGCCGTGGCCTTAAATACTGCCTGCCGGCAGAAGGTAACACCCACATTTGGGGTGGGCCATCCGGGTTGAGGTGGTCCAATCAGAAGACCCTTTTCTCTTATTTGTTCCTTAGTCCAGTCAAGTTGACACCCAGGATTAACCATGACAGGTGGTTTAAACAAAGCATTCACAATGTTTTTCAAATGTTTATACATTTTGGTAATTAAGCAAGTTGAGTAGAGCTTTGGTAAATATTTCTCACTTATGATTATCCTGATACCTCTTAACAATTTGGGGGAGGTTTCTTTTGGTATTTCAAAGAGTTATAGTAGACATAGATCTGGCATTTTAACTGTTCACTTTATTAGATACCTTCACACTGTTGTACAACCAACCATCGGCCCAGTTTACCTCAAGGAATTTTTATCACCCTAAATTGAAATTTTGGACTCAAAATAGTAACTCCCATTATCATCTCTCCTTGACCTTGTGAACCTCTATTCTTTCTTTGAGTTGAGATTTTGGACATTTTGATGGGTTCCCCAGATGAGAAACCGAGAAACCATTTATTTTCCAATATAGAACCTAAGCCCCAGCTTTTTTTCCAATAATAATGAGGACTTGGGACTTCTGTTCCATTGGGCACACCCACATGGTTATTGTACCCAAAAGTAAGTGAAACTGCAGAGGGCACGTGGAATGCTTTTGGTTGGGGCAAGATGGCAAAGATTGGGTGGTAGTACCGATGGTTTTCTGATTTGGGTTTTCTGATGAGGAAACATGAACCTGTGCTTGGTGGACTAGGGCCAGCTTCCTCATTGTGTGAGATTTATTTAACCTTACTCTTGTCATCATTTTACTAATGAAACCACTGGGGAAAAATAAGCTCAGGAATTTACCATAGTTACACAGATCATAAATAGTAGAGGTGGGTTATAGATTCAGGCATTCTGACCCCAGATTATGAGTTCCTACCCATGATGCAGATTCAATCTTACAGGTAAATAACTGGCCACAAAATGAGTTTGCATAGGATGTCACAGTGATTTCTTGGCAATTGACATAACTAGGACTCAATGTGAGTGCATCCTAAAGTATGTGGGTTTTATGAATCCTTACTGTGTTCCTTTTCTTGTCACTTTGACCATATACCTGACACAACTCGAGGGAGAAAGAATTTATTTTGGTTCACAGTATTAGTGGATTTAACCCTTTTATGGCAGAGAAGGAATATCAATGGGAGCAGTTGCATCTCCTGGTATAAGCTTACAGTGCCCGACTACATCACAGCTAAACCAGGAAGCAAAGAATTGGATGAGACCTTTGTGGCCTCTGGTTGTTAGGTAAGCCTCATACCTCAAAGGTTCTATGATGACCCATCGAAGAACCAAGTGATAACATAGGTGAGCCTTTGGTGGACCTTTCACAATAAAACCACAACATTTGCCTTTAGAAACTGATACTTAAACAAAACTTACACTTTCTACTATCCTGTACATTGGTACTGTTTTGTTTTATGAGTATCCTTTATTTGTATATTGCTTTAGGTATATGATGCATTAGGAAATCCTTATCTCATCTAGTTTTCACAGTAGCCTTGTACAATCACAGAGATGAATTTTTAGTTTTACTTTTTTTTTTTTTTTTTTTCGAGAGAAGCTCTTCCTGTAGCAACAGCTGGCCTGAAACTTATGATGTGGAGTAGGCTGGCCTCCATCTTACATTGATCCTCCTTCCTCTGCCTCCACAGTACTGGGATTAATGGTGTGCACCACCACACCAGGCTGAATTTCTGATTTTTAAATACAAATGTCATTTTAATGCTAGAAAAATAAAGAGATAATTAATTTTAAAAAACATGTCTATCACAACTTTCCTCAATTTAGTCCCATTCTCTAAAGGCAAATATTTTAAATGTCTATTTTTAGTTAATCAGAAGGTTACATAGAATTTCAAATAGATATTTATATCTAATTCTTCATTTATACTGGTAAGGTAATGCCTGCCATAAAGAATAAGAATTTACTGTACTATCTGTAACCTCTGTTCCTAAGACTGTTCATCATTTGAACTAGTAGCTTGACTTTTGAAAGCTAGTGTTTATCTTTGTAACTCTGAATTATTTATATTTTAACCCAATTGTGTCTGCAGCCCTTTCTGTTTAAGAGAGGATTTTAATATCCTATACCTTCACTTTTCCTTCCATCTTTACTTAATGCATTTTTAATTTTTTGTTTTATATGTATATATGTATGTTATTCTTGCATGTATATAAGTACACCTGTATTACACAATGTCCATCGAAGGCATAGAAGGGTGTTGATCCCCTGGAACTGGAGTTATGGAAGGTTGTTAGCCACCATGTGTGTGCCGGGATTCAAACCTAGGTCTTCTACAAGAGAAGCCAGTGCTCTTAATCACTGAGTCATCTCTCCAGCCCCTATTCTTGCATTTTTGATAGTTATTCCTTCAATTTTATATCATCAAAGTTGTTTATATTTATGTTCTACTCTGCAATTAGAGTTCAGGCCTCTTAGTTTGTCTGTAGGTTGATTACAAATTAAGAAGTCAGAAATAGCTTGTAGGTCATTAAATCTCTCAGTTAGTCCACATCTGGACAAAATTCCTGAAATAAACAACTTATAAGAAGGAAAGTTTAGAGGCTAAATGAAGGCCTTCCTACCTTTCCAGCTCCAAGGATCTTTGTCTAGCCTGGTTGAGGCTGTAAGGTCAGCAAAAGACCTGCCATGCTTGTAGTCTCATTGTTCTCTTGGGATTCAGATTCTGTATCTTACGTGTATTTCAGTATAGTCTTAAACTTGGCAGTCAATATTTGTAGATGTTTATATTTCTGAATGTCTTAACTCTTTTGTTTTGTTTGTATTGATATTTGACTTGGCGTGGAATTTTAGTTTGGAAATTGTTTCCCTTTAAAATCTTGAAGGAAATGGTACATTGCCTTGTATAGTTTAGTCTCTGCTATTGAGCTTCCTGAGATTACCCTAATTTTTGTCTCTTTGTGACCTGCTTTCTCTTAAAAACCTGTTAGTCTTCCCCACCAAGAGCCTGTGACCTAGCCAGGTTTTTGGTTTAAGTTCTGTACCAGGCATAAGCTTCATCTTATGGAGTAGGCTTTAAATACAATCAGAAAGTGCCTCATTACCCCCATAACATCCATGCCACTATTGCAGCAGTTGGTATATTTTGCCAGGTGAGTGTTATTACAGCTTGCAGGTTCACAGCTGGGTAAGACTATTGATTACTTTTCTCTGCCAATAAAACCCTTCTTCCAACACTATGAACTATAGCTATTAGGGATGAAGTTTTGGGTTCCAACCAGTATGATTCCTCCATGTCCTATGACTAAAGTATATGATGTCTTCATCAATAGGCTCTTAATATCAAGTTCTTAAGGATTGCCAAGAGCAGTGGTTAATAGTCTGTAATGTTTGGGGGAAGGTCTATGAGACTCCACTGACCAACAAATCAGTAAGAGGTAAATACTATCTATCAGTGGGTTTTTTATTTGATACCCTATGGTCCTCCAGTTATATGGTAAATCCATTTCAATTTTTTATATGTGTATATGTATATATTTTAAGAAGCTTCTACACTAATAGGTTTCCATAGGGCAGTTTCAAAGGTGTTTAATGTTAATTATCCCTCCCCATGCTCACTGTTCTACTATGTCCTCCTAATCCCACCCATTTAACACTTCCTATTCCATTATACCTCTTTCCTTCACTATATCACCTGTATAGACCCTACGGGAAAACCCAATACTACTATTCTGATAAATGAACATAGCAATAAACTGCTCCCTAAGTTCCAATTGTTAAGTTCATAGATTAGTGCATTTCTCCACCCTCATCAAAGAAGCTTCTTTTTGCAATAGATAAAGTTAATACAGTGGCCTACAACAAGTCCCCATGACAGAATCAAAGACTACAGAGCTCTCATTTCTGTATGTTACATCCATATCACACCACTTTCTAACTCAAGGCTCAGGGATCATCACAGAAGTGGGAGCAGAAAGATTGTCATGGCCAGAGGGAGTGAATATCTTCAAAGGAACAGCATTATTCTGGCATGGCAGTGCTGTTGTGCCTGTGAACTTGCACAGGATCAAGCTAACCAAATCCCAACATGGACTGGGGAGGGCCCAGGAAGTCCCATGCCCAGCTAAGAAGCTCCTGGCAATCAGTGGCTGATGAGGATGGAGAGTCAGTTTTCTTCAGAGATGGGACCCAGAGGTTACCCATGCTCCAGTAGATGGTCCCACGCTCCTGCACATATAGGCAGCACTAGGGAAATTAGTAGGCTTAACAAAAAGGAGAATATGTGGTGAGCAGTAGTGGACAGCTAGAGGGGAGGCAATGAGTGTGTGTTTGATAAAAACACATCATATTCATGTATGAAGTTTTCAAGCAATAAAAAATTAAAAATTAGGATTATTGGTGTTATGAAATTCCATCATACAAAGAGAGAGAGAGAGAGAGAGAGAGAGAGAGAGAGAGAGAGAGAGAGAGAGAGCCTTTAATGTATGGTTGTAGTTAAATATCTAGGTTAGAGCATTTTGGTTTGGGGGATATTTTCCTTATTATTATTATATTTAAATCTTCTAAGTTTTCCTTTTGAGTCTCATTTTTCTCATATTTATATCCTTTTTACTCTGCATTCTTTGATGTTTTCTCAATTTTATCTCTAAGTTTTTGACTCCTATTACATTTCTATTTTAGAGATTATTCTTTTAATCTCTAAAATCTCTGCTATATCCAGATTGTTCCTTCTCTGTCCCATTTGATTAAAACATGAAAATGATGACTGCTCACATCATGTCTAACATGAAAATTAGAATTCAGATGATTAGAAAGTAATTAATTTGCCCTGATAGAATCATGCGTCCATCACCAAAAGCTTGATAATCCTTAAGAACTCATGGTACTCAGTTTCCATATCTATGAAATGGGAGTTACATTAAAGCATATTTTGTATGACACTTGTGTGAAATAACTATGTTTGTAAACATACTATCCTTTAAATAATACTTAACACCAAATATGTGCTACGCAAAGGCAAAGGCAAGCTATTTTTGTTGTTTTTCTGTTTTCTATATAGAACTTTCTCTTTCATTGTGTTGTCTTTTTCCTTTGTTTTCTCATGTAGATTTTTTATTATTATTATCCAATCATTTTTTTTTAGACAAGGTTTTTCATAGGCCCCAGCTGGACTGAAACTCACTACATAGACCAAAGATCTGCCTGCTTTGGCCTCCTGAGTACTGGGGGCGAAAATGTGCCACCATGCCCGCTGTTGTTATCCAGTCATTCCTAAGAACATCAAATGAACTTCATTTCTTCAGATGATTTTTATAAGGCTCCTCCGTGGCTATGTGAATATGTCTTTTCTCAAAAATTCTCATCGTGGACTTGAAATTTCACTAGCAGTTTTATGACTGAAGACAAGAATATGTTATGATCTGAGACAGACATCAGCTGACAGGGTGTACTTTCACATAAAACGATTGGTTTCTCCTCTAGAAAAAAAAAAGAGACCAAGAGTAGTAGATGTTCCACTATATCTAATTGTTTCAATTAATTAAATCACTCTTCCTCCCCAGGGGAAGTAGGAGAAAGAAACAAAGAGAATAGCTTCTCTCACATACCACAGTCCTGAAATCCCTAAGGCAGGAAGGGGAACTGAGGTGGCTCAGAAATTCAAAAATATATAATGGAAACAAAAAGATTTTCAGGTTCTTATTAACACAAATCATTTTGTCATCCATAGTTTCTGATTTTTTATTTTCAAGCTGTCTCATGTATATTTTTTTCTAACATAGAAAAGATTTTATTTTCTGAATTTCTCATCTCAAGTCTTTGAGTTTCCTAAGAAACAATTCAGTCTATCTCTAAAACGGCCTAGTAGTAAATCACAAGTGTCTGTATTTCTTCTTGCCAGAAAAAGCACAAAGCTAAAAAGACTCCCTCAGGAGATATAAGTGTTGCGAGTTTTCATGACCCTGCAGATGGCTGTGATTTGGTGCAAGTCCACTTTGTGTGTAGACGGTTCCTGACATAGCATCCCTCACAAAATAGCTGGTGATGACATTCTGCCATTTTCATGAAGCATTTCAGTTTTTCCTCTGCTCAGCTTGAAATCCATCCCTGAATTACAATCCCTGGCAGGACAGCTGGAACAGGAAGATATTAAGTTGCTGGCACAGAGAAACTCCCTTTTTACCCTGTGATTCCATTAAAGCATCTCAGCTTAAAGATATTGGCCCTTTACTAGAGGTTTCTGTAACAGGCCTTTCAATGGTATTGGAACTACTAGCTGAAATTGTTCCCTAGTATTTTGTCCTTTATAGCATAAAAATGATAAAGCACAAAAGAGTATTCTATTCAGGTTATTCAGTGAAAACAAAATGACATTTGTGATCTCATGACCTAGATAGTTTAGAAGCTTTTTCTTCCATCATTCCAATGTTTGTAGAGCACTTCTGAAGTGTTATACAGTGTGCTCAGAATTGCCTAGTATCTTACTTTTTAAGAGTTCAGTGTAGTGAGGAGACAGAAAAATGAACTATTGACTTGATGCATTGCATGACATCAAAGGCTGTGCTTTAGATGAGTGTGGGGACAAATATAAGTTAGCAGAGAACAGCGGCTTGCCTACCCAGTGTGAAGAGAAGAGGCAGCATGGGAGATGATCTTTGTACTAAATTCTCCAAACCAAATACAGGCTTTTCATAGAGGGCTAAGAGGAAATGGAACATAACCACCTGTGTGGGTTTGTGTCTTTAGATCCAACCAACTGTGGGTTGAAAATATATTAAAAATAAGGGATCTATACTGAACATGAATAGACTTTGCCCCACTTTTCCCCAAACATTGTAGTAAGATGGTTATTTACAGTTTCTTCATCATCATTCTCTAGAGGAACAGAACTAATAGGATATTAGAAGAGGCATTAGATTAGGTTAAACAATTGGAGTCTGGGTATTTTGCCAATGGTGGTCTGAGGGTGGGTGAAATACCAAAGATTCCACTAGCTGCTCAGTCAAAGAGGCTGCAGAACAAGCAGGATGAGGCATGCAGCCTAAGGCTAAAGGTACTGAGGATTCCAGAACAGTTGCTGGAGTGAGCCCAGGCTGACAGGGTCTGATGTGCACGGGTGACTTCAGCAACAGTAGTGTATGTACCCCCCTCAGGAAGACTGGAGTTCCCACTGCTGCCTGGATTTCAGGAAGCTCTTGTATGTGGAGCCCTAGATTATGGCGTGGTGCCACCCATATGAAGGGCTGCAAGCCTTTCTCCCTCAGTCCCTTATCTTCACTCTCTTAAATGTCCTCACATATATACCCAGACATGTGCTTCATTCATATCCTACATGAAAATCAAGGTTAACCATGACAATGAGATATCATAACTAATCTACATCTGGCTTAAAGTGTATGGGAAGATGTGCACAAGTTACATACAAATACTGCATCAATATATAGCTGCAGATTTTAGTGTCAATGAGGGGTGCTGGAGCCAACTTCACTTGGATACTGAAGGATGGCTATATTGAGATAGAGTGGTATGAAAAAAGAAAACATGCTCAGAACATGAAACCATAAGAGACAAAGTAGAATGTGAGTAATTTAATGATTTCAGATGATGTTAGAGAACAAATGGACCCAACGGCATTGCAAAAAGGAGAGGGATTTTGAACTTTATCTGGTAGGCACATAGTCCCTAATTTGGGGGAGGTCCCTATGTATTTTTATTCACTGGAATTCCAATTAGCATGCCATGCATTTGCAGTTATTCAGAGCTCTTTTAGCCACTATTTGAGTAGTGCTCAGGCATCCTGGCCCAATACCTCAAAGAAGGAAATTCTCTTCTGTAGGAATGTAAACTTTGCCTGGCTTGAGGCAAGAAGTTTTAAGACCTGTACTGCAAAACCTCCGAGAGTTATCTGATATCTCTGTGGGCATTCAGTTGTCTCTGTGAGGTCTGGGATATTACAGTGTTTTCTT
This sequence comes from Rhizomys pruinosus, assembly GCA_009823505.1. Taxonomy (NCBI): domain Eukaryota; kingdom Metazoa; phylum Chordata; class Mammalia; order Rodentia; family Spalacidae; genus Rhizomys; species Rhizomys pruinosus. Next base: position 312,983 of record VZQC01001595.1, on the reverse strand, counting down.
GCCTCGCCTATCTCTGCAAAGTTCCAGAACTGGATGGCCCCTTCCCTTGAGGCGTTGAGCAAAATGTCACCTCTAGTTTACCAGTTGCACAAACAGGAGCTCTGCAACTCCCCAGTAGGAGCCCAGTGCTTGTCCCTCCCTTCTGCCTGCCTCCCACTTCCTTGACCGAGCAAAGTAACCTTTGGTACATAATCCCACTGCTGGCATGAATAAATGAGAGATTTTTATCTCCCGGGCTTTCTCTTAGTCCATGTCTGTCTTTCTTTTCCATTGGGTAACTTCCTCGAGGTCCCCTCCACACTCCTTGCTACAGATAAGCCTAGAGACTGTTGGCCTGCAGGCAGGAGACAGTCTTGAAGCTCGAGGTCCTGTGGAACTGCCAAGCCTGGTTCTGGAAGGGAAGAAGATCAAGTGGATTGAGGCCACTCGTGACTAAAGGAACATCAGATGATTGTAAACCCTGACACTCTTCCTGTTTAATGAATGTGCTTTCCTTGAACCAAACTGACCTATTTTCTAAACTGCTTAAGTTACCTGAACTCCCTCCTCATGAGCTTGTATCTCAGTTTCTTCATCTATGAGGTGGGAGTTAAAATAGTTTTCAGAACTATGAGGATTGAAATAGAACAAATAATGAAATCATTAGTAGAGTCTGGCATAGAATACATACTCAGTAAAGGTAGTGATTATAACAGTCAACAGATCAAACTGACAGGATAGAGGAGAAAGAGAAGAAGGAGAGGCAGGAGAATTTGAACAGGTGGATAATGACCGATTCCATCATTAATGAGGAAAGAAACTTGAAGGTGTTGAGTATTTAGAGAAACTGTACTGCAGACATAGAACTTGTTATCTTAGGAAAAAAGAGAGAGTACTGTTGTTTGGCCTATCTTCAATTCTAACTGGCAAGTTCATCTACTCTGTGGCTGCCACCACTTTTGGCATTCCTCAAAGACATGAGACACAGCTTTTTAACCTTCCAATATGGACTGAGGACTCACGTCTCTCCAAGAATCCTCTAAACCTTCAATGCCAGATGGGGATTACTGAGCTACCCAGCTTGTGGACTAAACAGCTAAGGGGATTTCGGCCTCATCAGAATATAGACTGCCATTATTAGACTACCTGGGCTATATTGTGGAGGCCAGTACAGGGGTATCAAGACAGGATGCATGCTTACTGGACTTCATTTTGGGGACCATGGAAGGGAAAGACCCTAGTGTGGAGCAAAAGTGCCGGATTGATGGTTGTTTGGGATTGCCAAGGAGGAACCTCTGAGCACTTCCTTAAGGAAAACATGACATCTTTTAGGAAAAAAAAGGCCTCCAATTCAAGTGATATGTGTATGTATGTATACATTTATGTATATCTATAACTATGTATATATATGTATATATACTGTAGCAATACAATTTGGAGAGAACAACAAAAGAACTGAAAAAAAAGTCTGGAAAGACTCAGAAAAAGATGGAGGACATGTATGGCATAGTGCAGGGACTCGGCTGGTGTGGGGGGCATGGAAAGGGAAGCGACTCTAGATTCGATTGAGAAATGATATATGACTTATGGAAAAAGTTTAATAACAATAAAAAAGAAAGTGGTAATAATGTCAGTGCTTGACATGTTTTATCTGATGAGGTTGTGTTAGATATAGATCTAGATGGCACGTAGTCATTTGAATATATTTCAATGTGAGACTCAGGACTGGAGAGATGATGGCTCGGCATTTAAGAGCACCATCTGATTTTGCAGAAAACCCAGGTTTTAATCCCAGCACCCACATGGTGGCTAACAACCATCTGTGACTCCAGTTTTAGTGATCCAATGCTCTCTTGTGACCTCTGTAGGTACTGTAGTACATAGGTGCAGTTGCGTACATGCAAGCACAGCACTCATACATAAAAAGCATTTAAAAATAAAAATAAAAAATAAATTTGAGGCCAATAGGAAAGAGTGAGCTAAATACATGTTTTAGCAACTATCAGCCTATAGGTTAAAGTTAGCACAAAAGGAAAATTGTCAAAAACAATGTGAGAAGAAATGAATTTATCTTTAATAAATTACTGTTATGATTTGTTCCCCACAGATTCATGCTAGAGGCTTGGACCCTAGTATGAAATATGCTACAGACTTTATCCCCCTAGTAGATATTACAATGCAAACTGCAATACTTCCTTTTCTGTTATCTTTGATGAAGACTAAACAAAGGCAATCAACTTGAATCCACCCATCATCAGAGGAAAGCCCAGCTGTGTGCTGTCCATATGGGGAGCCAGGAGCTACATGGCAGGGGGATGCACCCCTTACTGTGAGATGGAGAAGAATACTGGGGCCCTTTGTGCTGCTGGCACTTTGGCAGGGCAGGCTTACATTAGGGGAGGAAGCCTGTGATTACTTCAAGCACAGATATTTTCCTTTCAGTTTTGTTTCTGTACAACCTAGAAGTTAAACTGCACGGTGACAGCCAAGGCACTGTCGCACTCTTCTTTGTCCTCCCATCTCTGATGGAGTGGGTGTGGTGAGGACAGGGCTGCTACATGTCCTCCCCAAGCCCCAGGAGAACTGAACTGTGAGAATTCTACAGACAGAAGTCAATTGAGAAAAGCTTTCCATAGCAAGCTTGTGAAATGTCTACCACAGGTTTTTGTTTTGGACACTTGCTCCCTAACTGGTGGCATTGCTTGGGGGAGGTGATGGGTTATTTGTAGGTGTGGGCTGACTAGCAGAAGCAGGGATGAAATGTGGGTCCCTAGTTCTAGCTTTCTCTCTCTTTCGTGGCCTGCCAAGATGTGAACAGCTTTGCCACATTCTACTGCCATGCCTTCCCTGCCATGTTGGCCTGGCAGCTCTCAGAAACCATGAGCCATACAAAACTTTCTTTGTTTCTATCAAATATTCTTGTCACAGTGATAAAAAGGTTAGCAATGCACTAAATGTCTGAGTCCCCACCTTTGTTTCTCTGCCTTTCCCAATCTCTGGAACTAGAGGGATCCAGTACTGGGTAAACCAGCGAACCTATCAATAGCCTCGAATTGGATACAAAACCAGTAGCCAACCCAACTTCAGTAGCGAAGAAGTACCAGTGCCTCATCCAGGATTCAGCAATCAAAACATCCCAAAAGAAGCCATTTTGTCTTCAGCATTCCCCCAAATTGTGTTTTGTCTTTAGGTATTTTTTTCTGAATTATCGATGGAGATCTCCTTGTAATATTTTCAAAGCTCAGTGTTAGCACTGAGTGGCGTGTGATGAGCAGGGAGGATCTGTTCTTCACTAATGCCTGTCTTTGGCACATGTGGGGAGGACGAAATAATCCAGTGTTTTCTTTCTGGAACCTTGATCAATTGTCTGTGCACATCTGGTTGATCTCAACTCCAGCGCTTTATTCCTTGTTGGCTGCCTTCCACTTGACTTCAGCCTTACCCCCCATCTGTCCTCAGACACTCTGTTCCTGTCGCTGTGCTCTGTACTCAGACCTCATATTGCCGGGATTCTTCAGCTGACAACTCCTTAGTACTGGATGAAGTTGTTAGGAAGTTGTCCAGTGTTCCTTTGAGACTTACATAAGACTTATGTATTCTTAAAAGTTACTGTATATCACAAATCACATCAGGCCAAACCAATATGTGGTGATTCTCTTTCTGAGCTTCCAGAAAATATGTCTAAGTATGCAATGTTTAAAACAAACGAAAAATATGGTCAGCCAAAAAATGACTTGTATTGGGCCCTTGGAAATGAAAGTCCATTATATGGGAAATTCAATTTTCCCTGTTTTTGTTTTTTGTTTTTTTCTTGGGGGGGGGGGTTGGCTTTTCTTGAGGTTTCTGATTACAGAACTATTATAGGTTATAATGTCATCAGACAGAGCTGGTGCAGTTTCAGCTTCACCCTTCATCTGCCATCCCCTACTCTCCCTTCCCACTTTCTTCTCTTTCTCTCTACTGCTTCCATTACTCTTCCCTGTCCAGTCACATTTCCCTGAGGTACACAGGGAGAGGTGTTGTAGGGAATTCTAAACTCTCAAAAAACACTAAGAATCTCAGAGTTTTCTTTACCTGGTGATACTGAAGGAAAAAAGAAATCAAAATGACACCACCTCCAACCTTTTAAATCCTAGCCCACTACTGGGGCTGGGACTGATTTACAGTGCTGTGAAGACTTCAGGGAGTATGCAGTAACTCTGAATGTGAGGCTGAGAACTGTGACAGGTTAAAAACAAATGTTAGCAATCAAGCCATCCATCCCAAGAATTGTCTCTCTTCTGGGAACATTTTGGGTGGACTCCCTTTAAAAGATACCATTGGATGTGTAGAATTGCTGCCCCTGGGTCCCTGTGGTATGTGATATGATGTGAGGTGCTAGGTGGGCAAGTGGGGGTGGACTGAGCTATTGCTGTCACTCTATGCAACCTTTCTCTTTCTGCAACCTAAAAGGGAGACTTCCCCAGCTAGCATGGGAAAAACAACCTTTGAAAATAAGCACCTTGGAAAGAAAAGCTTTGTTTGTAATTAATTCATGATTTTTATTTTTCTAACTGGGACCTGACTTGAACACTGGTGTGTGTGTGTGTGTGTGTGTGTGTGTATGAGAGAGAGGGAGAGAGAGAGGGAGAGAGGGAGAGAGAAGGATTGGATATTAAAATGAATTATAATAAGATTTATTTCACTCCAAGAAAAGATTAATTTTGGAAGCCTTCCTTTTGACACATTGCTTGTAATTAATGTAATTCTTCATTTTTTTATGTTTCTTTTAAGTGAAAACTTGTGACTTTATTTAACCATCCATCAATTAACCCTCTCACAGAAAAATAACCTTAAGGTCCATTAAAACACTTAATTCTTTATTGACAGGAAAGAGAGAAGCAATGTCTGCTAACCACCTTAGGGACTCTACCCTGTGGCAGGGCTGCTTAGATGCCCCGTGGTCATAACCTCAGGGTTCCTGCTTTGTCTGAAAGGGGCTTTGCCTTTAAATCCTGCCTTCCGCAAGTTTCATCCATGCTCATATTTGCATTATTCTAATAAAACTCCATTGCTAGAAATGACTGCACAGGAGCACTCCTCATTCAAGAAGTGTGTTGCTCCATTCTGTGTGAAGTACTGCAGACACATATAAAGAAAAGAGATATGGTTGCTTTTCTCATAGGACTTACCATCTGGGGGCAAAGACAGAGATGAACAAAATAAGGTAATGGTATAACTAAGAATAGTAAAAGGTGTTGTAAAAAAGCACTGGTCACTGTGAGAATTTTCATTAGGGACATGTTTTATACAGCGAAAAGGGGATCTGGTAGAGTCTTTTCTGAGGAATTACCTGATGTGATGGATGGATGAGTGGTATCACCTGATAATAGTAATAGCAAGTCAATATTACAGTGCCCAACTTAAAAAAAAAAAAAGGGCATGAAAGTAGGAGGAGGACTTTTTGGAAGAAAGATTTTAGTGGAGTGAGAAGGAATGAGGATTGAAAACAAATAAAATTCATTATATGAAAGTGTCTGGCAATATAAAACAAGCAAAATAACAAATCCTGAATGAGCAAGAACAATATGGGTGCAAACTAATGTACTCTAAAGTGAAACATTTGGGGAAAATCAAGTTGCAAGAGGATACTGTGATATACTGAAGCATTTTACACTTCATATATTCCCTGCACCTTTTGTCATGTGGCTTTGTGATTCTACTCAATAGAATTAGCAGATTGTATTTCTCTGCCCTACTGAAATTAAGTTTGGCCATATCACTTGCTGTGGGCCATGGAAAGAAGGCAAGAGTGACAACAGCCTCTGGACTCACTGCATCTTTCTTCCTATGCTCTAGTGTCATGGAGACCTGTGAGATTAGCAAAGCCTCCATCTCTCTCTCTCTTTTTTAAAATAAATTATTTTATTGTCCTTTTTTCTTTTAATTTTATTTATTTTTTTATGTGTATGAGTATACTGTCTGCATGGAGATTGGTGCAACCATGTCGTGCAATGCCTTGGAGATCAGAAGAGGTCAGATTCCCATGGAACTGGAGTTAAAGACTGTTCTTAGTCGCCATGTGGGTGCTGGGAATCGAACCCAGGTCCTCTGCAAGAGCAGTCGGTGCTCTTAACCATCTCTCCAGCCCCAAGCCTCCATCTCTTTAGCCTAACCCAGAACAAATACTCATGTGAATATATATGTGAATATAACCGTGCCCAGATGACCTACAACCTACTACTCTGCAAATCTACCTAGACAGGCCAGTTTTCAATCAGCCAAACTGTAGCTGAGTTATAGGCCACTGATTGTGAGAAAAAAATGCTTATTATAAAATTATCCAGTTTGGGGGTTACTTGATGAATTGCATTCCTGTGGCAATAGTCAAACAACACCGATTGATACAATATAAAATTATTTATGAAGAGCTTGAAAATCTGTAACACAAAAGTATATTATACAGGAATACAGACATACTTTAATATCATAAAACAAGACTAGGAACTATACAGGATCCATTAGATTTATGACATCATTATGGTATCTTGCTGATTTCAGCAGTTTCTATGATGCTTTGTTTCTAAAAACAAAAAGAAAGCCTAAAGTATAACATTGACCTATCAATAGAGATAGATGATAGATAAGCAAGCTTTGGCATATTATTCTCTACAGTTTACATACCTGAAAAAAGACTATTTTAAGAAAATAATTGAGGGACTGACATTTTAAAAGGCTAAATTGTCATAGTGCTATGTATTCATTCCTGTTGATTCTATAGCTGGTCAGAATTAAATGTGGCTATCCCCTTTTGTATACAGGTCACAATGGTTAATTTCATGTGTTGATTTGTCTATATCATTGATACTCAGGTGTTTGGTCATTACAAATCAAAATGTTGCCATGAAAATATATTTTTGGATGAGACTGCTTAACATTTTTTTTCATTTTTTTAATTGATGCTTTGTGTATTTCATACATCATTTTCCAATTCAGGTCAGGCATATTTCCCTTTCCCTTCCCCCCACCCCACCCCACCCCATCCCAGATCATGCATTCTGCCATAACCATCCTGCATCTTTCTCTCAGTTATTTTTTTTTCATTTTTTAGCAATAAGTGATAATTTATGAGTACGATAATTTAAATTATGAGTACGATAAATTTTATAATTTATGAGTATGATAATTTACAAGCATCCTTCATGTAAAACCAATTTGCAAGCAGTTGTGCCCAAACCCACACAGCCCATGGGTCCCACCATCCAGCAGGGGGGGCTTGTATGTTCAATCAAGTTAATCAAATGAGTGTCCAGACTATATTGCTGTAGTTTCACCATTCACCCCAATCGCAGCCCCTTACATTCTACCATGCCCCCTCTTCCGCAGATTGTTGCCTAGGCTTAGAAAAGGGGCACAGGTGGATGAGAAGCAAAACAGTCTACTTTCTCTGGAGCTGTTGTCTTGGACTCTGGTCAATTCTGGCTGTTTCCTTTCATGGGCTGACAGTTTGTCCAGAAATAACCTTTCAAGACTGCTTAACATTTAAAACAGTAGACTCTGAGTAAAGCAAATTATTCTCCGTATTGTGGGTAGACTTTATCCAGTCATTTGAAATTCTTAAGGAAAAATGGATGAGACCCTCAAGGAATATACAATTCTATCCCCAGACTGCAGACACAGTCTACTCTCAGCTTTAATCAGAGAAACCTCTTGCAGTGAGCACAGGCTCATGTATGGCTGCTTAAGATGGTGAGAAGAAAGGGTGGCTGAGGACTCAGCTCTAAGCAAGTCGCTTATTCAACCCGTTTAAGATTCAGAGAACATTATGGAAGAAGGGGTGGAAAGAATGTAAGAGCTTGAATATAGGGAAAAGGTCTGCAAATGGCCCTCTTCCAAGCATGACAGCCATGCCAATCATGAACTCACACCAGCTGCATCTACTGGCACTGGGCCCACACATGTTGGACACCCCATACCCCCACAGCATGAATAGGAAAGGAACTCATGGGCCCAACCACTTGCTGCTGATTTATTGGCAGCTAACAGATTCCAAGAGAAGGGGAGGCATGGTATCCAGTTGTAAACAAGAGAATTCGTGAACATATCAGGCTCTAATGGCTAGTTTGAAAGCCATGGCCACACAGATGGCTCAAATTAAGCTCTGTGGGACACAAAACAAAAATAATGAAAATTGGAAAGAGATTTGTAATGAAGAAGAGGACCTGGCAGTGTGGGACAGAAAAATGTGCATGGGGGAGAGTAACCAGAATGCATTACATACAGGTATGAATTTGTTAAAGAACAAAATTTAATTTTTAAGAAGTTGCAACATCATCTCTTCCCTGGATCTGCAAGCCTACTCACCTGGCCTTGCAGATTTTGGACTTGCTTAACTACCAGTCATGCCAGACATTTCTTCAAAATCTAGTTTTCCTGATCTCAGCATCTCTGTAGATTTCCTGTGGGTTCCATTCATAAGAAGATGAATCAGGTGAATGTTTGAGTGTCAGGTTAAAAATACCTACTATCTGAATTTTCTCAACACATTAAACATTTTTTTCCATTTTTTAAAATTTTTATTGCGTACATTTCATACAACATTTCTTAATCAAATTTAGACTCATTCCCCCATCCATCCATGCCTACCCCTCCCACCCTCCCATCCCCCACCAGAGCTCATAGATTCTGTTATACTTATCCTATCTTGCATCTTTTTCTCAATCCTTTATAACCTTTCCTATACACAAGTTTACTGTTTTAGTCAGTTCTTTGAATAGAATTTTCTCTCTTTTTTTGTTCTCTTTAATTTTGTATTTTTCCAAAATATGCATATATATGCACTCCACACATAAATCAAAATTACAAAATCTGAAAATAAACTATAGGTTAATTCCAAAACACATTTAGAGATTCACATTTTAACAGTAAAGTTGCATGCAGATAAAAAGAAGTATAACTTTACATACATTTTTTTTTAGAATATGAATATATATCTTCCACCCATATATGGTAATTACAATGTGTGAATACAAATGGTAGGTCAATTCTAGAGCTCATGAAGAGATTCACATTATAATAGCAGTGAAATATAATAATAAAGTTGTTCAGTTTTCCTGCAACTGGGGATTTGGTGTTAGCATCCACAAATAAGGGAAACCATTCACCTTTTTTTTTTTTTCTGGGACTGTGTTACTTCACTTAGCATAATGGCTTTGAGTTCCATCCATTTACCTGCAAAGTTCATGATGTCATCATTCTTTACCGCTGCATAGAACTCCATTGTTAGATATACCATGTTTTTGTTATCCAGTCATCAGGTTAGGGGCATTGGGTTGGTTCCAGCTCTTAGCTATTGTGAAGAGAGCTGCAATCAACATAGATGTGCAAGTATCTTTGTGGTAGGATGCGTCTTGTGGGTACATATCTAGGAGTATGGTGCTGGCTCATTTTGAGTCTTTTAAGGGTTCCCCACATTGCTTTCCACAGTGGTCATACCAGTTTACATTCCCACCAGCAGTGGATGAGTGTTCCCCACAACCTCTCCAGCATCTGGTGTCTTATGTGTTCTTGATCTTGCTCAACTTATTGGAGTGAGATGATAACTTAGTGTGGTTTCAATTTGCATTTCCTTAATTATTAATGATGTTGAACACTTTTTAAGATGTTTCTCAGCCATCTTTACTTCCTTACTGGTAAAGTCTCTGTTCAGCTCTCTACTCCATCTTTTGAGTAGGTCATTTGTTTTCTTCTTTGTTTTTTAAGTAGCTTATATATTCTGGATGTTAATGCTTTGTCTGATATATCAGTGGTGAAGGTTTCCTCCTACTCTGTGGGTTTTCTCTTCACTTCCTTGATTGTTTCTTTTGCTGTACAAAAGCTTTTGAGTTTGATGAAGTCCCACTTGTCAGCTATTGTCCTTATTTCCTGTGCAGCTGCTGTTTGATTTAGAAAGTCTTTTCCTACACCTATGTCTTGTAGGTTGCTGCCGACTTTTTCTTCTATCACCTTCAGGGTTTCAGGTTTTAGGTGGAGATCTTTGATCCACTTGGAGTTGATTTTTGTACAGAGTGAGAGGTAGGGGGTTAATTTTGTTCTTCTACAAATGGTGATCCAGTTTTGCCAACACCATTTGCTGAAGATGCTATCTTTCCTCCATTGAGCTTTTTTGGCCCCTTTGTCAAATATGAAGTGGCTGAAGTTATATGAGCTCAAGTTTGGATCTTCAATTTTGTTCCATTGATCAATGGTTCTGATTTTTTGCCAGTACCAGGCTGTCTTTATCACTATAGCTCAAAGTCTGGTAAAGTAATCCCCCCTATATTGCACTTTTCACTCAGGGTTGCTTTAGTTTTTCCATATGAATTTAAGGATTTTTTTTCCAAGTCTGTGAAAAAACTCATGGGGATTTTGATTGGGATTGCATTGAATCTGTATATTAATTTGGGTAGAATGGACATTTTTACTATATTAATTTTTCCAATCCATGAGCATAGGAGGTCTTTCCATCTTTTGATGTCATTTTCAATCTTCTTCTTCAGAGTTTTAATATTTTTGTTGTAGAAGTCTTTGGTGTCTTTACTTAGGTTTATTCCTAGGTATTTTTTTGAGGCTATTGTGATTGGGAAGGTCTCCTTATATTCCTTCTCCAGGTGCTTATTGTAGGTATAAAGAAAGGCTACTGATTTTTCTGGGTTTATTTTGTATCCTACCACTTTACTGAAAATTTTAATCATTTCTAAGAATTTTCTGGTGGAGATTTTAGCATCCCTTAGGTAAACTATCATATCATCTTTAAAAAGGGATAGTTTTACTTCCTCTTTTCCAATTGGTACTCCTTTAATTTCACTTTCAAGAACTATATTGAATAATGGACAGCAATAGTGGACAGCCTTGCTGTGTTCCTGCCTTTAAGGGGAATGCTTCCAACTTTTCTCCATTTAGGATGATGTTGGCTGTGGGTTTCTTGAATATGGCTTTGATTACATTGAGGAATGTTCCCTCCAGTCCAATTCCCTCTAGGACTTTAAGCATGAAGGGATGCTGGATTTTGTCAAAAGCTTTTTCTGCATCAATTGAGATGATCGCGTGGTTTTTGCTTTTCAGTCCATTTATGTGTTTTATGATATTTATTGATTTATGTATGTTGAACCATCTCTGCATTTCCGGTATGAATCCAACTTGGTCATGCTGGATGATCTTTTTAATGTGAGTCTGTATGCCATTTGCAAGCATTTTATTGAGAATTTTTGCATCTGTGTTCATTAATGATATGGGTCTTTAGTTTTCTTTCTTGTTTGTGTCTTTGCCTGGTTTTGGTATTAGAGTGATGCTGGCTTCATAGAAGGAATCTGGGATATTTCCCTCTGTTTGTATCCTCCTGAAAAGTTTGAGTAGTAATGGTTGTAAGACCTCTTTAAATGTTTTATAGAATTCTGCTGTGAAACCATCTGGGCCTGGGCTTTTTTTTTAGTTGGGAAGCTTTTTATTACATCTTCAATTTCTTCAAGTATTAAGGGTCTGTTTAAGCAGTCAGTGTCTTCTTGGTTAAGCTTCGGTGAATCCCAGGATTTCAGATATTCATCCTTTTCTCTTAGGTTTTCAAATTTAGTAGAGTATTAGTTTTTGAAATATTCTCCTATGATTGTCTAGATCTTTTCTTTATCTGTTGTGATGTTTCCCCTTTCATCACAAATGCTCTTGATTTGGAGTTGCTCTTTCTTTCTTTTGGTTAACTGGGCTAGCAGTTTGTCTATTTTGTCTATCTTTTCAAAGAACCAGCTTTTGGATTTATTGATTTTTTTATATTGTTTTCTTTTTTTCTATTTCATTCATTTCTGCTCTGATTTTTGTGATTTCTTCCTGTTTGTTGGGTTTAGGGTTTGTTTATTTGTTTTTGTTGCTCGAGTGTTTTTAGCTGCAGTGTTTGATTGTTTATTTGTTTTCTTTCTGTTTTTTATTTTTAATGTGGAAACTTAGGGCTATAAATTTCCCTCTTAGGACCGACTTTAATTTATCCCACAGGTTTTGTTGTGTTGTACTGTCATTTTTGTTTAGTTCCAGGAATGCTTTTATTTCATTCTTTATTTCTACCCCAACCCACTCATTATTCAGGATTGTGTTCTTTAGTCTCCATGTGTTCTTATAGTTAGTATGGCTTACCCTGGTGTTTATATTGAGCTTTATTGCACTGTGGTCTGATAGAATGCATGGAATAATTTCAATCCTTTTGTATTTGTTGATATTTCTTTTGTTCCCAGTATGTGGTTGATTTTGGATAGCGTTCTGTGGGACACTGAGTAGAAAGTATATTCTCTGGTGTTTGGGTGGAATATTCTGTAGATATATATCTGTGAGGTCCATTTGGTATATTGTATTGTTCAGTTATGATGGCTCTCTGTTTATTTTTTGGCCAGTTGACCAAGGGACTCAGTGGGGTATTGAACTCCCCCACTATTAGTGTGCTGGGATTAATCTGTGTCTTGAGGTCCTAAAGGATTGTATTTATAAAGTTTAGTGCACCAGAGTTTGGTGCATAAACATTTGAAATCTTCCTGGTTAATTGTTCCATTGATAAGGATATAATGGCCCTCTTTGTCTTTTCCGATTAATTTTACTCTGAGGTCTATTTTGTCTGATATTAGAATAACCGCCCCTGCTTGCTTTTTGGTACCATTTGCTTGGAATATTTTTTCCATCCTTTCACTCTTAGGTG